>BPTQ01000004.1:97669221-98019618 GCA_019973895.1 Chrysanthemum seticuspe
TTAGTTATAAGTTATCAATTCAAAGTATGAAGGATTCGTTTGTGTGTTTATTTAATCGGCCTGTACCTCTTGTACGTTCGTATGTGTGTTTATTAGTTTCTGTATTAACTTAATTACTTCATTTCTGAATAGAACTACATTATATCCCAAATTTTGGGATTTTATGACATGTTCTGTGGAATCCAAGCCAAAATCCAAAAATGAGGTTTCTGAGAGGTGTGTTTCTGACTTTTTAAGCCTAAGATATATATTCTAATGTATACGCGGCAGTAATCCCAAAGCAGAACCGGTGCAATTGGAACGCTGCCGCAGTGGAATACAGGCACTGCGGCAGGAGAAGTCGAAGACTGCAGCAGACCTAACGTAGATCCGGCAGACTCATCGCTGCCGGATGAGAAAGTGTTGATCTGCGGCAGAGAACTTTTATGCTCAAAACCCAAGACCGGGCAGTGTTATTAAAACCCTGCCGCAGCGGTTATCGTGGACTGCGGCAGCGGAAGATGAAAGTCGTTGACACTCACAGAGCTAAAACTGAAACCGGTAAAAGAAGTATATAAGCGCGGAAAAGCAGGTTTATTCACAGTAAGATCGTAAAACGGAAGTGCTCTGGATTTTTCACTTTTCCTTGCTATAATTCGTTATTGCCTATGTTTTCACTAGTTTATTCCTGAATTTGCTGGGGAGTTTTACCATGGAAAATTTTGGAATAGTTTATAGGGATGTGAACAATAAACGAACAGGAGTTCGTTTACACGAAAATCGGTTAATTAAATATTCAATCCCCAGTACTTCGTAATTAAGTTTTACCAGGTGTTGTGTATATTCGGGGCGTTTTCAGTATTGTTCGTGCCTTTAATGTCGTCCCAAAATTATTGTGACGGGCCAGAACCCAAAACTCGTATTTTCAAGAGACGGCGTCTAGTTGTGAAAGAGTAGGCCGTCGCTACTCAGACGGCCTAGATGCAATCCAGACGACGTCAGAAGCTGAAGAGGACGGCGTCACGGACATAAGGTGACGCCGTCGCAAGGTTAACGTGGCCAAGACGAAACCCTAATGACGGCGCATATGTAATCTTATATATAGAATCCGAATTTTTCAGTCTTTGTGTGGAGAGTCTTTGGAGTAAAAACCTAAAACCGAACCTAAGGTGTCTTGTACAGTATTTTAGGGTTTTAAACCCTATATTACATCAAGATAAGTCTTTACTTCATTAATTCAATTATGTCTTTGATTATTTGTGTGTATGCTTGCATGTTCTCCATGTCCGGCTAATTTATTTGTGTGTTTGCTTAGGAAGTATGAAACTTAACTATTGAATATTGATTGGTTGTTTCTTATCTTAGTTGATTAATGATCTAGTAATGCGATAGGTCATTCGTTGTGTACTTAATGCTTGATTCATCTTTGTGAACCTTAGAATATAATTACCTAAGTAGTTGTAGGCTAAACCATCCAAAGAGCGCCTTAGAGTAGGAGTTTATAATCCCTAGTGGGTTTGTAGACAAGACCCTTTGGTAAGTTCAAAGAGTTAGGGAGAAACCAATACCCTACAACTTTAGACTCACAACGCAACTAGGAATAAGACGTGACACTCAACCATCAATAGGAGATAATTAAGGAGTAATACAAACTAAGTAAACACATCTTTAAACTATCATACGAGCACACATTAATTAGACATAGACTCCCACAACCTTAGTTTAGATAATTAGATAATAGTAGAGTAATCGGTAGAAATACCAAACCCCCAAATCCAATACCCGAGATTCGTACCTTTCCATTTTCATAAAATATAAAAAGATAAAAAAAATAATCTTCCTCAACCTTAACCTTAGCGTAGTAACTCCTTACTAGCATTCCTATTCCCCTAGAGAACGATATCAATACCCGTGGCTTACCCTAATTACTACACTACAACGATTAGGTTCACTGCCTAGGGTGTTATAAAACTTGCTCGAAGAAAAGGAAGTTCCTTTGACCCCGAACGACGCGTGTAGCGTTATCAAGTAGTCCGGTTCACTTGATAGCTGAAAACGCTTGGAAAAAGTATGAAGCATGTTGATGAGAATGGTCATAATTGAGAAGATTTCTCTTCTTCAGAAGATAAAGCGCATTGAAGCGTACACTTTTCTTTTCTTTAGGGAACGAGGCTTGAACTGTTGTGTTCAAATGTCATAAGAAGATTTCTCTTCTTCGGAAGATAATGCGCACTGAAAGGTACACATTTCTTTTCTTTAGAGTACGAGGCTTGAACTGTTGTGTTCAAACGTCATTATCTCTCTCTTTTCATCATCTCTTGGCAAAACTTGTAATCACCCCATTATCATTCAGTAGGCTCTTTGTCGTGACAGCTGATGGAGAAAACCTAATATGATGAATTTGACCCTGAAGTAAGCTAACCCGAACTCGTTACTTAAACTTGCATATATGTAACAAAGAGCGGTGTCGAGACTTCATCCTCCATTGAATCTCTAAGTACTCTATACTCTTCATCCAACCAACCATCAAGTATAAGACGTACATCACCTCTTGAAAATCCACAATTGAATGTGACACTGAGCACTACAACGTAACTCCTTAAAGTGATAGTTATTTGAGGTGATAAGAGCCCAATTCCCCCAAGTGGTAAAAGAAAAAGAAAAAGTCACCCAACAATAACTAGATTTCCAAGTCTTCATTTTTGATAAAAAGCTCAAACAAGGATCATGAAGAATCTTCATCCAACCATCCTCGATACCTTCAGATACTAAGTACACTCGCCCGTGATATTTCACTTCAACCTCAAATAAATAATAGTGAATTAACTCCGTTGTCACATCTTCTTGGTTAAAATCTCAAATCTAGCCTCCTTTGACGTTTTAAGTGAACTATGATAATGGTTTTCATCCCGACCATGGTTAAGAGCACATAACCCCGTAAAACATTGAGATAACCAATCTGCCATGTAGAAAATCCAAACACACATCCAATTCATGAAGTACACTCTTTATCCCTTCTTCAAAGTAGAAACCGTAGCATCGGCATCAGAAAAGATCCTGAAACACACTTTCCTTTCTCCAGGATGGTTCCATCATTATGGGATTTTACAATTCTATGGTTTAAACCGAGAAATAGTTTCTTTCGCGGGATTTTACAAAACCAAGAATAAACCGTAAGATAGATCCGGAAATGCACTTTACGATTACCAGGATGTTTCCATTGTCACGGGATTTTACAAGTCTCTGATTTAAACCGAGAAATAGGTTCTTTCGCGGGATTTTACAGAATCAAGACAAAACCGTAAACAATGTCAGCTTGAATGTGTTATGACAACTTTGGTTTCGGTGAATATCTGTTTTAGGGGAACATGCAGCGGTTCATCAACGGTTCATTATCCAGCATCAACAATATCATCAACCATCCAATAAAAACTTTGGTAAACACATCATTCACGAATTCTGTCGGCAATTGCTGTCACCATTTGGTGAAGTAAATCCGATATACCAACCTTGAACATGACGTAAAATTCCCCAGATTTGTTACTTAAGCTTGTACTAATCCTTGTGAAAAAGAAATGGTGTACGCAATGTACCAAACCTCTTGACATATCCTCAACTGCATGAGACACCAAAGTGATAGTTACGTTGTGGGTTAAGCGAGAGAGAATCACCAAAGTAACTAAATAGCCAAGTCTTTATCACACTTTATAAATGCCCAAACAAGTCATCTTCACGGAAGGGTAGAAAGAAAGAAGACGAACTAAGTAAACGTGCCCGGAAAAACCTCACTTCAAAGCCAAATAAGAGATATCGTTCAAACAACCTCGAAGTCAACTTTGTACATCAACTCAAGCCGTGACGTAATATTCTTCGTGATAATGTATAAGCCAAAGTATCAAATCGCTTAACACAACCAGTGTCATCATCAAATCTCAAATAACAAATCTCATCGCATATCTCATAATCAAATCGAATTTAATCCAAGTCTTATATTTGTCAAATCTCATATACATGATTCAATATTGAGAAGCCCAACCGCAATAATTGAACCTGATCTAATTAAGCTTTAGAAAGCTCATGTCCAATTATGCTCATAATCTGGTCCAATTGATCAATGTTTATCTCGGCCTATATGAAAATTAATCATCTTAGCATTAAAACTCTCAAAATTTGATCATCTCAATATTAAGACTCACAAATATTTCAGCCCGAGAACAATTACGAGTAATAGACATGGAGTACAAATAATTGGGAATACCCCGGCTCATTCAAATCCAACTTACCGTATACAGCCCACGTTAATAATTCAAGAGAAGCAGCCCAAAAACACACTAAGCGATCCAAACCCCCTCAACCCTAATTATACGGGTATTTAACTCCTACTATCCTTACATAACACCAACCCTAAAAATCCTTATTCAAACCCTAATTACTCTCACCCTTATCAGTAATATCCGCCCCCACCAAGTCTTCTCCACAAAACAGATCACTCACCTGTTCTTTTCACCATCATACGCAGAAACCAAAAGAAATACCATCTCACCATCTTAATCAATCAAAGCAAATCTCAAAATATATCAACTCCCATATGTATGCACATAATTGAAACTGCTTGATTACACCTTTTTGAACACATAATGATCTTGCCATAGGGATGGTACATAACGACCTTGCCACAGGGATGGCATGATGTCATGAGACGACATAGCCACATAGCTACAGGGATGGTATGGTGTGGAACGAACAGGTCACAAAGATGGTTAAGGTTAAGACATGGGACGGCATTAATAACAATCAAACGATTTCGGGTAGGTTCACTCTAATTCATCATTAATGTTTAATGTCAAATCACGAATCAAAGCAAAAGGAGTAAAAAACTTGTTATTCACTTTTCTTTAAATTAAAAAATTAATATAAATATAGATCCATGATGTTGTAGCCTTCGATTAGATGACCTTTCAAGGTCTCATATAGCGTTGTGAACAACGAAGGTACACTGAGATCCCCTTTTGTTGGTCATTTAATTAAGTCCGAGTCATGTATGAGAAGCTTAGGATCTGTGATGGTTAAGTCTTTTCGTGTATAGATCTTTGAGATCTATGGCAGTAGTTGCACACGACAAAGACAATAACTGAGATCATTTGAGTCTTTTTATTGTTGGTAGAAGATTTGTTGATGATGGTTTAGTCTTGGACCGATGATGGTTAACCTGAGGTCAAGAGTTGGTATTTGGTATCGTTGTAAGTGTGGTCGTGGTCATTTGGTAAAAGTTATTTTTGGTCAACAAGTCGCTACTTCATTTTCTGTCACAAGTCGCTAACCTTTTGAGTCAAGTCGCTAACATTTTGAGTCAAGTCTCTTACATATCCTTTTCTGTGACAAGTCGCTAACCTTTTTCTGTCACAAGTCGCTAACCTTTTTCTTTCACAAGTCGCTAGGTCTGAATGCACAAGTCGCTACTTGTTAAATAACAAGTCGCTACCATGATGGACAACTCACTAGCACAACTCGCTTCAGTTGTTGACTCAATAGTCAACAACTCGCTACCATTAAAAAGGACAAGTCGCTACATATAGTACATTGCAAATCGCTAACTTGTAAAGACAAGTCGCTAGCAAGATATTTAACATTTTTCGATGAGTTTACCGACCAAATTCCGGCCATATTCATATTTACCCAGAAAACTGCATATGAAACTCTTGTTTGCCTAGTTTGACCAAGAAAAAAACTCACCAGATGACCACTTTTTCACGGTTTGGTACCAAAAAGTTCACTAAAAATAATAAAAGTCATCTAAATCACTTATGAACAAAAATGACCACATGGACTGATTTTTAGACCAAATGAACAGAAAGAACTGACTTTTTAGACCAAATGGATAATAAAACATGTTATTAACTGTTTCCGAAAAATAATAGGAAAAAACTTTTTCCGACCACAAATAAGGTTATAAAACAGTCAAAAACATGAATAAAAACCACAACAAATCAACACAACACAATAACCATGGCTCTGAAACCATTGGTAGGATCGTAAATATTATTGTGTTGATGATTCGGGTGGTCTTGGATGATGGAAATACATGTTAGCCATTTGAGAGAGAAAGAGATGAGAGGGTGTTTCTTGGTAGAGACTTGATATACAAAAAGTGAAAGCTTAGATTGAAAAGCACCACCCCTTCCAAGGATGGAAGGGGTATTTATACTTACAGACTACACGACCTCCTGACGGCCTGTGGATCAGGTATACAGTGGGTAAAGACCCGTCCTTCCTCCACGGTGTTACACTAAACTATTCTACGCTACTAAATAACCGATTAACTACTAAACAACGTAAATAACGATAAGTTTACGAGCTAACATATGCTAGACTGTAATTGGGGTGACCGACACTTTAACATGGAATTTCCAATTCCTAACAGGCACTGATTCCCAAACCATCTTCTTCTTCAAAGTTGACAAACACATCAAAATCTTTTCCCGAAGCTATCTCGCCAGGAATTGAAGAGGTCTTTTGGGGATCACTAAGAAACTCTTCCAACGCATCACCAAAATCGCCTATAGGGTCAATTGTGCAAACCTTTTGAGGGATGGACAGAAGTTCATTAGATCTGAATGTAGCAATTTCCCCATTAGCTTCAAGAGTCATTTTTCGAGCAAAGACATCCACTTTTGTATGGGCAGTAGCGAGCATTGGTCTACCTAGAATGATAGGTATCCTGTTATCTTCGGGAATATCCAGAATAGCGAAATCTACTGGGAAGAGGAACTTCTTGATTTTCACCAATACGTTTTCTACGATTCCCAAAGGTGATTGCATGGATCGATCGGCCATTTCTATTTTCATTTTTGCTGGTTTAAGATTATCGATTCCCATGCATAGGAACATTGAACGAGGAATTATGCTTATGCTTGCTCCAAGATCAGCCAAAGCGTTACACATGTTAAGATTCCCGATCAAGCAAGGGAGAGTGAAGCAACCGGGATCTTTTTCTTTTTGCGGCAATTCATTTCTTATAACTGCTGAACATCTCTCGTTTAGTTGAACCGTTTCATCGAGATCATTTTTTAATTCCTGCAAAACATTGTTAGGATTAGTTCTAATGGAATTAATTAGAGGGATGTTTACCGGGAGATCTCCAATATCAAGGAGTAAGAGTTTCTCTTTGCTAATTCTTCGTTTGACCTTCTGAGAGAAGGTAGTTGGCTCCTCAGAAACTGTTTCAACCGAATTTACAATTTCTTCATCCCGTGCAACAAGGTAATCCGTAATGGATTTCGAGCATAAGTCCACATTCTTTTCCAAACCCTTGATCCGGTCTTCATGAATCTTAAGAGAAGATACCGTATTTTCTACGAATTTTCTCATCATTTTTTCAATCCTCTCATCACGTTCCTTTGATTCTTCAATGTGGTCAAGAATCATCTTTTCCAAGCTGTTTTCAATCTTAGCCCCAAATACACTTTTTACTTTTTCTACCCTACAAGCTTCACTTTCACTTGCCCTTTCCAGTCTCCGCTTTTCAAAAATTGCACCGTAGTCATTTTCCATTTTGGTTAATGTTTTCATCACCTTGTGATCGAAATTATCTTTAGGTCCATACCCGGTCTCCATATGCCATTTATAGCAATGTTTAGATATCCGTCGAATAGACTCCAAAGCTTGGTCAGGTGCCATGCTTGGAATAGGTCTAGGATAATCGAGAAGTTCACGGATCTCTGTATTAATCCTTCTATAGAAGACATAGACAATTTTGTGCTTGTTCAGGTCATGAGTAGGCAGCAGTAAAGTAGCTCATTGTATCTTTCCCATGCTTGATACAATGTTTCTTCACTCTCTTGAACGAACTGATGGATTTTACCGAGAAGTTTAGCCATCTTTGAAGGAGGGCAAAACTATTGAACGAATTCTCTTCTTAATTGATCCCATATTCCCTTGCACTCGGCAGGGAGTCTATTATACCATCTTTTTGCAGTCCCTGTAAGAGTCATAGGAATTTTTTTTGCTATAACCGAATAGCCAGGGATATTCCCAACGCTAAAAATGGATGACAAGTAAAGCACTTCTTCCACATGATTTTGCACATCTTCATTCTCGTCTCCAGAAAACCGCAGCTCATGTAATTCCCGGATAAATTGGTCCGGAATGGAGAATTTTTCCATACTAGAGTCTTGTGTGAAGGCTCTTTTACAGTTCACATTGGGTTGCTCCGTATACATCTCCATGGTTATTCCTTCAATATTAACTTCATCAATAACTTCAGGTTCTGCATCAGATTGGTCAGATTCGTAAAATGAGAAAATATTATGAATAGGAATTGGTGAGTAATATTTTTTCGTCCGAAATTGTTTTTCCGGATCGTCGAATGGGGTAGCCAAAAATGTCTTGGAGCTTCTAGTCTTGAATCCTGACATTATGAAAAAGAAAAATTGACTTAATAAAAACCCTAATATAACTCTCCAACAGCGGTGCCAAAAACTTGATGTAGGTTTTACTGACTAGGTTTTAATATTTATAATTGTCTCGTTTACCTATGGTCTACCTTATGCACTAATGGGCAGTGTACCCGATCGTGTGTAGTGTAGTAATCGGTAAAACTGAGGTCGTCCCAAGAGCTATGTGAGCGGATTCTAATTAAGTGTAGGTGTCACAGATTTTAATGGTTTTAAGATTGAAATGATTAAATAACTACTAAAGCAAGAAATGTAAGAAAGCAAATAAAGTCAAGGGTTGTGATCAATAGAGGAGAAGTGTGCTAACATAGTTACTCATCCTATCATGTTATGTTCTGTAACTTATAGGTTTCACAAACACATCAAACCATAATCATATGAGGCGTATGCTAAGTTTAGAGAGAGAAAGTTCTAGAGAGAGAAAGGGAAGAGAGTTGAGAACTATGTGAAACAAAAGAAAAATGGTATTGAAGCTCCAACTCTCTACCTTGGGAGGTAGAGGGTATTTATAGTTTCTTACAAGACTCGCCTCCTACGGGCTGTGGATCAGGCATACAGTGGGTAAAGACCCATCCGTCCTCCACGGTGTTACTTAACTAATTACTTATTAACATAACATGACTACGACTACGAGCTTTCTAACGAATACAAATACTTGAGGTGACCGACACTTTAACCAATGGATTTTCTAAATCCTAACAATCTCCCTCTAAGGGAGGTCACCTCAATTTACATTGAATTCAAACAGATATTACATTTTGATTGTTCTTGGATTCTTGATTAAATTCTTTGCTCTGTAGCCCGTAGTCTCTGATTCTTCATGTTTTGCATGTTTGGTTAATCCAAGTGGAGGTCTTTAACTGATCCACGTGATGATGAGTTGTGAGCCAGCTTTGAGATCATCAACAACCATAAATCTCTGACTCTTCCTTTGTAGTGTTGACATTATGTGATGTTGTGACATTGTACCGACATGCTCACATTCTGGATCATGATTTCTTCTCATCAGAGTAGCGGAAGCTTTAGTTGATTCATGATATTTGCAGCAGCGTAGCAGAAGCATGGAGTGAAAATATCAAAGTCGTTGATGCACTTATCATGATTTCTTTAGAAATGAGTGTATTGTGTAAGCATGCGGCTATGGATTGACCTCTCAATTCTGATCAGCTGCAAACGTTGGGTGTACCTGCATACAATAGTTAGCAATAAAGCGCATGAAAGTATCTTTGATCACTTTCGTTGAATTGAGGTACACGGCCCACGGTTCTCCGTTGATCAGTACAAGTACTGCCTGTGATTAGGTAGGATTCCTAAGAATTTCCTTGACAGGGTTTCACAGCTACTCTAGTCGTTCTTAAACCGGAACGTCTCAAAGAAGACAACACGGAGTGAGTGAACCAGCGAATTTTGAGATTCACTTATTGATGAGAAGAGATTTGAAAAACAATCGTGTACTGCTCAATATAAAGTGTTTTTGCAATACAACGAAGGTTTTAAGGAAAATCAATTATCAATCATAAACACCTTTTATTTTGAAATATTGATACACGGTCGATGTGCTAGAGAAAATAATTTTAAGCACAACGACCGGTTTTTCAAAGGTATCCGTCAATCCATTACCTAAACCAGGATTGATTCATAAATTTGAATCGCTCCATTGTTTCTTTTCAGTTGTCACATGGTTGATCTATTGGATAGATCTCACATGCCACCTACCAAGAGCTTGTTTGATGTTGGCTCTAGAAGGCTTTCCATCTTCATTGTGAATGTGTTATCATATCACTAATTTGTTCTGGCAATACCACAAGGATAATGCGTAGGACTCTTAAAATATGATCTCTCTTTCCACATTGTGTGAGACAGAGAGTCTTCATTGACAGTGTCCTAATGAGATTTATAGATCATCTCGTGGCTCTAGACTCAATAGTGCACATTTGGTTCCTATGCCGGAGACTAGGGAGAGGGTCTCCTTCTTCAATATCAACCATCTCTAAGAGAAAGTCGATAGATAATATAGGTTCCCTGTGAGAATGAAACAAGTCCTTTTAAGAGGAACTTGAGTAGCTTGGGAAGATGTAGTGCAGTGCGTCACTGGGTCCATGACGTCTTGTCTTCAATACCGGTGTTACCTAGGTAACAACCAGTAGCATATGAATTGAACCTGGTTTCTGCCCTAAGGTTGAAATAATGGAGGACTATTTATTTTCACCCTTTTCACATTTATTTCTTTTTCATTCTTCAACCCCTTCAGTGCTTACCGAGACTTGATTACTAGAACCTTGTTGGGTTTATTCCAGTTCTAGCTCTATCTCAGTCCGCACTCTTCCCATATCTCACTTTTCTCCTTTTTTCATCATACCTAAGGACTCTACACTATCTAGTGGATTGTCCCTGGGTAGATCCCTCCGGCTCTGGCGGGATCGTGGGAACGAATACCTAACCTAACCATCCTTATATCACCATACACTAAAAGAAAAGTGGCTTTTTAGGACCCCCATAAGTGTCATAAAATGGTACTTTTTAGGACCTTTCATTTAATAGGACCAAGGATGAAAGCGTTTCATGTAAGGCGGTTGTAATAGGTCCAAAGCGTCCTAACCCTTATGAAACCAATTTTATGGTCGTATTATATGTCTATGAACAACACAAATAGCGTCCTAATAAAACCATATTAGGACACTTTTACAATGTTTTAACATGTGATTACCTACTTTTAATCTTTTGAGACACATAAAAACGTCCTTAAAAGTATTGTTAGGACGCTTATGATGTAACATCATAGCTATTTTAGCAACCAAGATAAGGGTACTAATAACTCAAATAAGATTATGATACCAATTTTATGGTCGCATTTTAGGTATATAAACAACACAAATAACGTCCTAATAAAAACATATTAGGACACTTTTCCAATGTTCTAACATTTGGTAACCTACTTTTAATATTTTGATACACATACAAGCGTCCTTTAATGTTAATTCTTAGGACGGTTATCATATACCATTATAGTTACTTTAACACCAAGAAAAGGGTCCTAATATCCCAAATACGATTATGAAACCAAATTTATGGTCGCATACTATGTCTATGAACAACCAAATAACGTCCTAATAACAACATATTAGGACACTTTTACAATGTTGTAAAACGTTGTTACCTAATTTTAATCTTTTGATACACATACAAGCGTACTTAAAAGATAATTGTTAGGACGCTTATCATATAACATTATAGCTATTTTAGCACCAAGAAAAGGGTTCTAATATCTCAAAGAAGATTATGAAACCAATTTTTTGGTCGTATAAAATGTCTATTAACAACCTAAATAACGTCCTAATAACAACATATTAGGACACTTTTACAATGTTAAGTTAATTGTTAGGACGGTTAATAAGTTTAATAGGACAATTTCAAAGTCCGGATAAGTCATATGATAGGACGCTATTTTCACCATGCACACTCTATTATTACGATATGAATAAAACATCAACTAAATATTAAATGAATAAAACGAAATTGTATTTCAAATTAGCAATTGTCATAACAAAATCACTAAACATAAATAAGGTAGACAGAATCTAACATAACGTCTGTTAACATTAAACAATAAATTAACGCAACAAGAAGCTTAGTCCGTGGTCATCATGCATCATCTCTCTCAATCCTCACGGACCACCTACAAATAAACACCCATGTATAAGCATTAAGCTCCATGTTAGTAAAATTATTGGTATCACAAGATTAACAAAGACATACCGAGATAAAGGGACAAGGCCATGCTATGGTTGCACCAACACAGTCTTCAATTGTGGCAAATAACCCATAGGGTCTCACCAACACTTCATCTCTTTTTGTTGGTACTTGAACGTTTACCTCACACCATCCTCGTCCAATCTCTGTACCACCAACTATATCATTTAGGTTCAAGCTCCTCACCTATCCTTTTGCTACAGTCTCGGTTGAGTTTAGAATGCTTTTAAGGACAACTTCATCCCCGACCTAGATTTCAGTTTTCAACAAACATTTATCAATTTATAGTCAAGACACATGTATTAGGTTAAACAGATGTAATACTGCAAGTATGGAGGCTGGGGTATACAAAGGAGGTCAAAAATTGATCAGTGTGCACAAGGTGAGCTTACAACCGGGACAAAACCGGTTGATATGTGAAATTTTACAGGGCGCAAAATTGGACAAAACCGTTTGATCTCATTCATCCAGTTTCCAAGTGTAGACTTTGGAGCAACAACCATGTGGGGACCCTTTATTCCTCTAAACTCGTGCAAATAACCAAGCAAGGAGATGGTTTGTAGAGTCTTACCAAGCCCCTAGAATAAATAAAAATAAAAATGTGATGATTGTTATAAAGTGAGCAGCGAGTATGATATGTGTAAAATAGAGCTAATGTCATCGGTCATACCATCTCATCTGCAAGAATACCATTGATACCGTTCTCGTATAGTCTTATAAGCCAGTTTAACCCAGCAAGTTGATAATCTCTCATCTTGCCAGTAATGCCTATCAAAGATATAACAGAAACCACGGTCAAACACATTACAAATCACATGATAATGACACAAGCACAAAAAGAAGAAAGCTTACAAGAGGGCTGCACCAATAAACGTGTATGTCCCGCTCCACCATCTTCTTCCTCCTTGAGGTAAACTTCATCCTCTTCTTCTTCAGTCATCTTTGATGCATGACGACCCCTAAGCAACATATTAGAGCAAAAGCTTAGCATCAAATATTTGTACTCTTCCTATGTGTCAAACTGATTGGTTCAAACCACACACATCTCAATCTTGAGTTTTATTCATAATCCGTATAATATATCCATACACATAATGATTTTGATGCTTCAAACAAAACATCTTTGTAAATAAAACAGTTCAAACATGAAGGGATTGGTCATGTTCTTACTTTCCCTTAACCTTCTTTTGAGAAGCGGAAGCGTCACTTTTAGCAAAATGAGCAAACAGCTCTGTTTGCTGCAGCAAGAACTTCAATTTCCCCTTTCCCTTGGAATTCTGTCATAACACAATATCAGTAACAAAACAACATTTGATTTACATAAACAAGTAAAAACAACATTGTTTAGTGATATAATAACGCACCATGTCAGCCTCGACAGAAGCGTTTTGTTGATCAAGGATATCTTGTATTTTTTGTCTCTTCAGCCTCTGCATCTCCTTTAACCGAGCCTTTTCACGCTGACTAATTTCATTGGTAGGACCCTCCCCATTACCATCCTGCATACAGCACATAAGAGCATATCAGCACAGATAACACTAACCAAACTTAGTAAAACACATTTTTACACAACCTCGAAAACATGTTTTTAAGGTAAACACGCATTAAAAAAATAACCTCAAAAACAGTTATTTTAACAGGAAATTTCATCAACAAACCTACAGAAATGCAAATTTAACCTCAATGTGCATCGCCAAAATCTCAAAAAAAAAAACACTTTATTACTAACACACTAAACCAAACAAAAACCCACAAGCACAAAACCTTGACTCACTCAAATCTCAGCATAACATAACAAAACATAATTTATGCATTGAAAATCCTAACTAATACAAAGTAAAACAAACAAAGCCAAGCCCTATCATCACTGTGCCACGCATCTCCCTAACACGTTAAACCAAACAAAACAACTATTCACTCAAATCTCGCCATAAACATCATCACAAAACATTATTTTACATCAACACATCCCTACCTTACACAAAATGCATCAAATTAATACTTTTTGAACCTAACTTTCATCAGCAATACATAAATAATAGGTTTTTAACATCAAAAACCCCTACCTTATACATAAGGGTAAATCAAAACCCGAAACAGCTACATCAAAAATATCAAAACCAACACTAACATCACGGTAAATCAAAACCCGAAACAACTAATTTGAACAAAAAAATCCCTACTTTAACCAATGTATCTCCCTTAAATCTAGACTTATACCGACATATACAACATTATCACCAGCTCACTCAAATCTCACCATAAGAACATCACATAACACAGCTTGTACAAAGTAGTTAACCCGTTTACTCAATTCGCATCATAACAACTATTTAACCAAAATATACATACAAAATGTTAAAAGGCCCAGTTTTTTTAACCTAATCATACACTAACGATATCGAAATCAATAAATCAAAACCGTAACACACTAAACCAAGTAACAATCACTAAAATAGCCCTAACAACAAATCACACTATTTAACAGCTTAAACCAAACAAATTACATCAAAAACCATTTTTTTAACCTAATCCTGCATTAACGATATCAAAACGTAACACACTAAACCAATCTTTTGAACTAAAATTACTAAAACAGCCCTAATTTACACGTAAACCCTAACAAATCACACTCTATTGCATCAAAACCACATCATTAACTAATCCAATCAAACCAAACCCTAATTAAACCCAAAACCACAAACCTCATCTTCATCATCATTCACCGGCTCATCCCCATCACCACCACCATTCTCATCATCCGAATCAACAGGCTTCACAACGGCTTCAAGCTCCTCCTCGTCTTCCTCCTCAACGACATCATGCATCTGCTCTTCCTCCTCTTCTGTTGACGAGTATTCGTCTTCTGGTTTTGATTTACGCGCCATGTCGAATTGGTCAATTGAATTAGGGTTAGGGTTAGGGTTTTGAATTTAATTTGGGGAAAATGAAAAGTGTGAAGAGAGAAGAGTGGGGAGAGTGTTTTGTTTATATAAAAAGAAAAATTTTTGGGGGTGGGAAAGTTCCCGCTTTGTTGAATTGTTTCCCGCTTTCAATGGGGGGTTTTATTTGGGATCCTTGGCTTTAAGTGATCCCGAGTCGAGCTGTTTGTGAGCTACTGGAGATCGGTTTTGTAGACATTGGAGATTAGTCGAGGCTAAAGGTATGTTTGGCAAAAGTAACAGTGAGTAGTAGCGGTGAGCTGTGAGCCACAGCTTACAGCTCACCGCTCACAGCTCTTTCGTCAAACGACTATTAAAAATTTAAATATTCATTGCTCATCGCTCCAAAAAGCTCATCACCGCTTTGTGCCAAACATACCCTAAATGACCTTGGGCGGCTTTTTATGTAAGGATCATCTTTCGCACATTTTTTAATTATGGAATTTATTGGGGATTTTAACTTTTAAGATGAAATTGATTGATCTGAGTCGAGTTGTTTGTGAGCTATTCGTGATCGGTTTTGTACAAGTTTGAAGATAATCGAGTTTTAATGATCTTAGGCGGCATGTTTTTGTAACTAATGGAATTGATCAAGGTTACTTTTCTTTTTAAGGATAAAATTGATCGAATTCTTTGTGAGCTAGAAATTACGGCAGCTTCATACGTCAAGATCATCTTTTAAACGTTTCTGTAATTAATGGAATTGATTGGGGTTACTTTTAATTTTAAGGATAAAATTGATCGATCTGAGTCGAGTTGTTTGTGAGCTATCGGAGATCGGTTTTTGTAGAAGTTTGAAATTAGTCGAGCCTCATTGACATCGAGCGGCTTCGTATGTCAATATCATCTTTAAGACGTTTTTGTAATTGATGGAATTGATTTGGGTTAATTTTAATTTTTAGGATATAGTTTGTGGAAAACTAGAAGGGGGTGAATAATTTTACCAATTAAAATTTTGTTTTAAAACATTTAGGTCAACTTATGTTAATCCATTTGATTGTTTATGTTGGACGTTGATAGATAGATATATAAACTTGTAATGAAAGATAAAGAGTAAGAAACACATAACCACGACGCAAGTATTTATACGGTGCTAGGCTAACCACCGGGTTCTTTCAATCCAAGGTGAACCACACCTATCACAACGTCACCTACCCTTTATTAGGTAATAGGCCAAGCACCTAGTTCCATTACTATGGAGGAACTACTACCCAACATTTCACAACACCTAAACCCAAAGGAGATCTACTCTTTATTACAATACCATCAAGGATATCACCATCCTTGAAAACACCTATCACTATATGTATAACGATGCACCTCAATGTTTTGAAACCCGGGTTTGTGATCGACCCGACCAAGACACCGGGTCACCGGGTCAACCGGTTCAACCGCCGGGTCAACCTGGTTTAGACCCGGTTTTATGCATATGTCCAAACATCTATTTCTAATTGTCCAAACATAATGTCCAAACACTAGTTTTGCAGTGAAAAAAAAAACAAAGAACCATTTTTCATGCTCTAAACAACAAATCAAAGGTTGACAAGGATATAAACCTGCATAATTTTCTAAACAACCATAAATGCTATGGGATTACATGTTTCATACTTCAAAAGGCATAAATCCTACGAGATTACACGTTTCATACTTCTAAAGACATGCATCCTACGAGATTTACAAATTTATTTTTTGAGGTTTAATATATTTTTGCCTTTCAAAAAAAAAAAAAAAAAAAAAAAAAAAAATGATAAAAACCAAACCCGGCCGGGTTTCAAAACCCGGGTTGACCCGGGTCACTTAAAACCCGCCGGGTCTAAACGGTTGACCCGTTTTTTAAAACCCGGGTTTTTTTGACCCGTTTTTTTGTTCGGAACCGGTCCAACCGGTTAACCCGGCCGGGTCGACCCGGGTTTCAAAGCATTGATGCACCTCATCGATTATACGACCTTGGCGTTTGATAAGGTTTTAAAATGTACCTTTTTTAGGGGTCATTTAAGCCCTTATTTGATCACTTTTGTATCCGTTATTACTTAATATCGTTCCTTTTCACTTTTTAGGTCTCTTGAAGGCAAATTGCTGTAATGGCACTTATTTGGACGAAAAGGCACGGATATACGAAGAAAATGGCCAAAGTCAAGAATCGAGACACTCAAGCTGCTGAAAACATAAGGTGACGGAGTCACTGCTTATCTGCGACGCCGTCGGAGGATTTCGTGACGGGACATAAGCCAAAACTCCTATTTTCAAGTGACGACGTCAAGTTATAAAAGAGTAGGCCGTCGCAACTCAGACGGCCTAGATTCAATCCAGACGGCGTCAGAAGCTGAAGAGGACGGCGTCACAATCATAAGGTTTAATTTGGTCTGCTAATTCTGAGCGGATACTACTGACTAGAGAATTCTGAGCTTAATTGGGATTCTAGATCTTATCTTGTTTCAGGTTTGTTTTCCCAATCTCACTCCAAAAACACGACCCGAGCTCTGAAAATGTGGAAAATCCAGTCCCGGCTCTGTCTGCAAAGCACTTTTGTCTGATTTCGGCTTGTTTTTGCTCGTTTTCGTTCTGTTTTCAATCCTTTTGTACCTGAAAGACATAAAACACACTCCGAGGATATTTTTAACATATTTTTATCATATTTGGGTGTTTTTAGTCGTTTTTGTGGTCATAGATGGGTAAAAACGATGAGTGAATAAGCACTCATCAGTGTTCTATTATGGCGTAGGATAAAAAAACCACAACAAATAAGCGTACTATAAAGGTTAATGTTAAAAGACACAGTTGTCAAGGGTCCTGTTAATTTTTGTTCAAATAAAACTTTTGCAATTAAGCGTTCTATAAAACTGAATAAGCGTTATAAAAAGCGGATGTTTTACGACTCTAAAAAGATGTGCCATATTGTGGTGTATCATAAACAAACCATTATGAATAAGCGTTATATAAAGGTTAACGTTATAAGACGCTATTGTCAAGGGTCCTATTCACTTTTCTTGTAAAAAAAACGTTTGCGAATAAGTGTTCCATAAAACCGATGTTTTATGACTCAAATATCAAGTGTCTTATGATGGTGTATCAATCTATGGGACCCAAGTGTCAACTGTCATATTAAGTTATGTTTTAATAATACGTTTGCGAATAAGCGTTTTAAATAATTAATGTTTTATGACTTATATATCAAGTGTCCTATTATGGTGTATTGTAATAAAACCATAATTAATATGCATCCTTTAAGGGTCCTATTAAGTTTTGTTATAATAAAACTTTTGCAAATAATCGTTTTAAAAAAATGATGTTATAAAACCATTGTACATAAGCGTCCTATAAAGGTTAACGTTATAATACCCACGTGTCAAAGGTCCTATTAAATTTTGCTATAATAAAACTTTTTGTGAATAAGCGTTTTAACTAACTGATGTCTTATGACTCAAAACTCAAGTGTCCTATTATGGTTTATTATAATACAACCATAATGAATAAACGTCTTATAAAGGTAATTTATTAGGACCCATATTTTAAATGTCATATTAAGTTATATGATAATAGGACCCCAAATCATCGACCATCCTATTATATACCTTTTTAGGACATCGCCTAAGTAGCAAATATTTAAAAAGGACCCTAAACGCTCATATGTCCTATTAAACAGTTTTTTAGGACTCCATTATCATACCGTCCCACACAAAGGGTCCTAAAAAGCCACTTTTGTTGTAGTGATACATAAAGTAAATTTGGTCGGTCTTTTTGGTATTGTTCATCATCCATTGGAACCAATTGAAAACCATTTGAAAATCAATCCAGGTACTTGTGATATGTTATCAAAGCATTTTGTACCTGAATTGTTTTTTATATTTTAGAAAAAGGCTCCCCCTCAACATGTGCATCGAATGTTTGAAATCATTTTGGCACATGGAGGCAAGAGGAAGAATTCACTTATTTGATCAATATTTTCTAAAAAAATATCAACATCACTTTCCCGATCAAAATTAGTATTTTTCATACCTTGTTAAAGATATTTTTGGGAAAGGATGTGGTTTTCAAAAATTTGCTCCCCCTCAATATGTGCATCGAGATTCGAAAGTGTTTTGCACATATTAGGGAAAACATGCACTTAGAAACAAATCAATCACGATTCAATCCTTATTGGTTTGATGTAGATGCTCCCCCTTAACATGTGCATGGAAAATTTGAAATCGTTTGGCACATGTAGGGAGGAGAGCATGTTAATCACGTATAAAACCATTTATCGAATTATCAGTTTAAATCCAATTTAAATCACAAATTCTCCCCCGATCACAATTTTCAAATCCTTTGAGATTTGTGATCTCTATTGATTTAAATTAAGTTTTGAGAACTTTTTAGGAGAATAGTGACTTGCTTTTGAAAAACATTTTAACTGATAAGGATCATATTTTGAGACTTTAAACTCCATTGATCAATCATGCATAAATATCTTTTGAAAACATAACATTAGCCAAGGTCTTGAATCAATTGTATAAAATATTCTTCTTTTTGATTTTCCAAAAGTAGACCTTGCTCTTTTACGTGCCAATTGTTTGAAAAATAAGCTTTTTGGTTGAATTGAAATCATTCTCCCCCTCAATCAATGACATGAGTTGTTGATTGAGTGTTAGAGATTTTGACAAAGACTAAGCCCAGATGATTTTCAGACATATAGTCCAAGTTATTTTCAAAGCAATTTGTTTTCATAAGATGATAAATATTTTTCAGAAGAATATTTAGAAGGAAAAATATTTTTGAGAGAAACATTTGTCTTTTTGTCAACAAACATTTGGTTTTTAGAAACAGAGCATAGGATTTTAAAACCAGATAAAGCACGGCTCTGTTCTTTCCTTTTAAATACAGGTTACTGTCTGAAATAACAGTAAGCCACCATTTTTCTTCATCTCAATTTTTTTTTAAAAAAATATGTACATTCGAACTTCATCTAAAGACCCGTGTCACTCTTTGAATGACAACACAAAGACCGTAGATGAAATCAAATAAAAGAGAAGAGGGGGAAATTTTTTTTTAGCTTTTTCAAAGATTTTCTGATTTTTTTGGTTTTCTTGAAATTTTATATTTTTCTATTTTCTTTTGTGGGTTTTATAATTTTGTATTTTGCTTTTTGAATAAATATTTACAAGAGATAGATGAAGAAAAACTTTTACTCCTCGTCTTCCTCTTGAAGACGTTTGAGTGTTTCCGGTTGTAGACTCTTTAGACCAAGTCGTGGGAGGATAAACTCAAAACGTTCTCTAGGAAGATCTTTGGTGAAGATGTCTGCTAACTGATATTCAGTCCTCACAAAATAAAGTTCCACCACACCGTTTTCCACTTGCTCCCTGATGAAATGATGTCGAATGTCGATATGCTTTGCTCTTGAATGTTGAACGTTGTTGCATGAGAGAGCAATGGCACTTTTGTTATCACAATACAGAGGGATTTTGTTGAATTCAAAGCCATAGTCAGATAATTGGGATCTCATCAATAGGATTTGAGCACAACAAGATGACATGGCTATGTATTCAGCCTCTGTAGAGGATATAGAAGTACTCATTTGTTTCTTTGAAGACCAGCTCACAAGCTTATCACCCAGAAACTGAGCACCTCCTGACGTGCTTCGACGTGTATCTTGACATCCTGCATGGTCAGCATCTGCATAGGCTGTTAGTGACATACCGGTGTCCTTCGGGTACCAAAGTCCCATGTTGATGGTTCCTTGGAGATACCAAAAGACCCGTTTAACCGCTTCAAGGTGCTTTTTGGTAGGCTTAGTCTGGTATCTAGCACACATGCATACAGTGAACAGAATGTCTGGTCTACTGGCAGTAAGGTACATCAAGGACCCAATCATACTACGATATTTAGTCTGGTCAACCATGATCCCTGAGAGGTCCTCATCCAGTTTAGTACGCTCCACCATGGGAGTGTCAACAGGGTCACAAGAATCAAATCCAAATTTCTTTAAAATCTCATTTGCATATTTAGATTGATTGATAAAAATGCCTCCGGGTGTTAGGTCACTAGTTTTACAAACACAAGTTATAAGAGAAGAGATAAAGGCGGATGAACAAGTATCACACACACACACACGTTAATATGAAGACCGGTTAGGCGTAGAGAGTATGTGAAAAGAAAACTTGAACAACCAACCCTCAAATGAGGGTTTACAAGAGTATTTATAGGAGGGAAGCTAGGGCAACACTCCTAGTTCCCATCCTTTCTTATGTGGGCTTGGGCCTAAGCTTATGGGCCTTCTACATAAGCTTGACCTTAAGCAAACATAAAGGTCATAATAAAGCTACCTATTACATATGAAATATAAATACTTGAAATACTGTTTAGGAGTGATTCCAACAATCTCCCCCTCAAGTATATATGAATGTAAACGGTGAAGGCGTTGATGTAATAGTAGCTGTGACGTCTTCAGACATTCTTCTTTCTTGTGAGAAGAATTGCCTTGATTCGAACAATCTCCCCAGTGTAGAGAGATAGTTATCTTTGAACATTTATGCTTCGACGTCATCTTTAACTTTGTTCTTTGATCATTGTTCTTTGTGGTGAACGTGATAGTATGTTGTTGTCTGCATCAGTCTGCCTCAGGTCTGCTTCGCTGCTCCAGTGTCTCCACGTCATTCTTCAACATGCTCACACGCTCTTTGACGTTGGAAATCAATACTGATGAAGTTCTGTAAGTCTTTGACTTTGTAGATTCTTTGGTTTGACGAAGAATCATTCTGACGGTTGTGTTGCTGTTGAATAGAACTTCCATTAGTGATGATGTTGGCGTGAGCATGAGAATAATCAGCACGATCATCCCGCTCCGGAGCTTCCATGAGAAGAAAACATTTCAAACGGTTAGTAATAAGCGGTTTCCGGCACTTACAAGTTTGAACTTCGAGAGTGTTAACAGCATAGTGTGAAAACACAACTCTAATTCTTACAAAGGCCGTTCCAGAACTGGAGTCCCACAAGTGAGATAACGCGATGTACCGAAGTACATCTACAGTTCAGATGAGTCGCTGAGGTACACCGAAGCATCACCTCACGACTGTAGACCGTTTGAGACACACTCCGCGTAATCCACGGGGAGTTACCGAAGTGACCTGCTGTCAGGGCTGTTTGATGTTGACCCTGGCAGGAGTTTCCATTCAATCATTGAGGATCACAGGTGTGAACCTCTCATAAATGTTCTCGACAGATTGCTAAGATCTGTGAAGGACTCGATATGAACCACTGATGATCTTATTTGTTGATCATCAAGTGATTAAATGTCAAGTGTTCCTAAGAGATCTTTTGATGAATCTCGTGGCTCTAGACTCAATCGTGCGTTTTGGTTTTCCTGAGCGGAGACTAGGGAGAGGGTCTCCTTCTTCAATACCAGCGATCTCTAAGAGAAAGCTAATAGTTTACGTAGGGTTCCCTGTGAGAATGAAACAAGCTTCTGTTGAGAAAAACTTGAGTGGCTAAGAAGGTTTAGTGCATGCGTCACTGGGTCCATGACGACTTTTAATCTTCAATACCGGTGTCACTAAGTGACAACCAGTAGCATATGAATTGAACCCGGTGTCTGCCCTAAGTTGAATAATCTGGAGGGCTGTTTCTTTTCACCCTTTACTTTTCATTTCTTTTTTATTCTTCAACTCCTTCTTTCTCCGATTCTCATATTCTCCTTTTTATAATCATTCCTAAGGACTTCTAACACTAACTAATGGTAGTGTCCTTGAGTAGATCCCTCCGGCTCTGGCGGATCATAGGACGATTATTCCTAACCTTAGTCACCTTATAACTCCATGACTAACCTATGTTGCCATTAAAACCACTGTATGTGAAAATATCTCTCAAAGGGTTTGTTAATGAAAAACATGTTTGAACCACTGTGAGAGATGATGTTTTGCATAAATACTCCCCCCTCCACATGTGCTTAATAGTTTTAATGGTTAAATGCATGGTGAGGAAAGAGCGCGCACTTTTTGAATTGATCCACTAAAGATAGACAATCTCCCGCGAGACACGGTTACGTAGAATAGTTAAAGAGTTACATTGTCAGTTTTTAGGTGACAACTAGCTCTAATAACTACCTTGAAGGTGTAGACGAACCTTGGAAGGTTGTCAAACCCGTCAGAGTTCATGTCTATCAAAAGTTTCTCGAATGGTACTTTCTACTTGGACAAGTCCTTTGCGAGACACGTTTACATTACTAGCGAACTAGCTTGAAATTATTACCCGTCCAGGACAAGTCTTTTCGAGTTACAAACAGTTTAGTACCGTCAATTCGTTGGTTAAGTATGAGGTACACAGATTCATTTGCATTTTGTACAACATATTTCTTATCACACAAATTTTCTCCCCCTAAAAAATGGCATATAAAAATGTTATTTTTGAACGGTTGAGAATAAATATGACCATTTTGAGTGTTGCGGGAAGATGACCACTATGAACAGTTTGTGAACAAAGTTTTAATTCAAATACTCCCCCTCAACTAGTGATATAAACGGTTGAGGTTTTTAAAATCATATGGGGAAGTACTTGTCTTTTTGAGCAAAACCTTGAAAAATGAAAGGTTTGATAGGTTTTACTCAAAAATAAGAAGCTTTCGCTCCTTTTATAAGGATTGTGGCACTGAGGCGTACCACAGGGTCCTTTCTTGACAATTACGGGTTGTACACTGTTATGTGTGCACAAGCCATTGACATATATAATCATACATCCAAAATTATGAAGGAAACAATTCAAGGGGTACCAGGAAGTGCATTGATATTTCCAGGAGTGCACACGGGGCGTTGAAAGCCGGTGATGTTTCTCCTGGGTCGTCCACCAACATAGCTCTCCAATCGTCTGAACTGATCCCTTCTGAACAACCGTTCATCAATCATGGTGATGATACGTCTCACATCCCTCCTTTCCTGAGAATTCCAGCGCTTAGGATTCCCAACTTTCAGACGTATATCCTTCAACCTGTACGCCAATCCATCCCTAACCAGCTTCAAGGTATGATCCCCTAATTTGTGGAGCTCACTACACGCCATTAAGCAGTTTCTTTGAAGTTCACTGCGGTAAACAACGCCGAAAGGTTTGCTGATGAGCGTAAGTTGTGTAAGCTGGTTGATGTCGGGAAGATCAAGCTGTGGTGGAGTGAAGTTTACATGTTTCTGATATGATTCAACAGCCATCTGGATATCTTCGACACGTTCTTTGATCACGATGCGTCTAATGAAGATGAGAACTGACTTGATAAATTCACGTTGAACTTCAGTCGAGAATTGTCTCATACGACCCTGTACTTTGGCAAGGTACATGTCTTCGATGTCGTTGAGGGACAAGTTCTCAAAGTTAGCCTCGGAGAATCCATAGTCCTGTTCATCTTGTCGTTTGACTATGATATTCTTCAAGAATGTATAGTCCCACTTAGACTTGAGATCAATATGTTTGATGGCCACGATGTCCTTGGAACTATACACTGCATGTTGAGACTTCTGAACCAGGCAGCTTCTGTAGTAGATTTTTCGGCGTTCAGGCCAATGATGAATCCCATACAATGCATCTTGGTCGTATGCTTGCACGTTTTCAGAAAACAAGTGATTTGCACGTTCCTCTATAGCTATGCAGTTTGAGTAAATAGCCGCTGGGAATGGAAGAGTCAATGATGTAGCGTATTTTCGTGAACCATCGCTACCGTGTAAGAGAAAATCCAGGTCTCTGTTAAAAAAGTATCGGAAGGGAATCCTTGGTTCGTCTGCTTGGCCAATGGTCGGTAGGGGTTTGGTCCAGTCGGTGTAGTATGGAGGGTTGTCCCTTTGTGTGAAGTCAATGTTTGCTTCCGGATTGAGCCAATCCATATTGTTAGACATAGCTCGAGCGATGTTCTCAAGATGATATTCGACCTCGAGGGCGCTTTCAGAGCTGTCTTTCCACAGTTGAAAAGCTTCATTCTTGATTCGCTTCAACTCAGATTTTGTCATTTTCTTCACATGGAACTTTTCTTGCAATAGTTTTGTGTGCTCCAATGTAGAACCGACTACCAAGTCTTGACCTTCATCAGGGTAGGGAGTTTGATTGACAAGTGTGGAGAACCATTCAAACTCTTCGGTTTTATCGTCATCTAGCCATGATACGACTTCAGGCTGAGTCGTCTTCTTCTTCTTTTTAGAAGGCCTTGATGATGATACTGGTTTCTGCACTTGTTTGGGTGAGGTGGGTTGTTGTCGAGGCTCAAGGACCTCTTCATCGTCACCACCCGTATACTCAAAGTAATCACCTATTTTTTGAGTCAGGGGCGGTAACTCAGAATCGTTCCGAGGTTTATCAGTAGAAGACCGAGGTGGAGGATACTTTTGTTGAGAAGAAGTCCGTGGTGGAGGAGGTGGCATCGAAGTAGATTTACCGGACTGCTTCTAACGTTTTGGTGCAGAATCTTTATCCTTATCATCGTCATCTCTTGGCCGTTTGGTTTGATCGGCTGACTCCTTGCATGATGATCTGAGTTGAAAGGCAAGTAGACCTTCGAAAAATTTAGCTTCCTCTGAAGTAAACGTTCCAGATCGCTTTGACATTTGCATCACTAGTTTAGCGATTAACTCAGATTCAGAGAGATCAGCTTCTTTGGCCATTGTATGTTTAACCAATGCGACGATGTTAGGGGTGAGTTGTCTGGAAAATACTTCTCTAGTCACACCGGGGACAGTGTCGAGAAGAAACTTGTGGGTATGATCTCTTGCTGTCTTCTCCAGTTCCTTTTGGACTTAAGGAACGATATCCTGAAGGTACTTGTTAGTGTAACCTTCGATCATTTCGTTCAGTTCCTCTTTTTGATGACTCTTCATGAACTTCTGAACAAATTCCCTTTCTTTCTCCATCTTGTCTTTCTCATCATTTAAGTACTGAATTTGGTCAGCAAACCAATTCATTTTTCTATAAAGTATGTCCTTCTTTCTGACTTGTTGGACAGCTTTCACAATCTTTTTATGAGTCTGAGAAATCCAATATTTTGGTGGTTTCTTCACTGATTTGGATGATGATCTGGTTGACTTCGTTGATGGTGGTTGTGATGAGTGAGATGATGAGTCTGATGAGGAGGAGACATGGGGAGGCGTGGGGTCCTTAGGTGGTTCAGAAGTTTCCTTCTGAGACTGTGTGGGACTACCCAGAAGTAACTTGTCATAATCATCCTCGTCATCTCTAGACTTTTCTTTCTCAGTATCCAGTTTCTCAAAATCATACACAGTAGTATCCTCTACAGGCTTTTGTTTTTGCACAAGAGTGGTGGCACCAGATCCCTTATCGGGTCGATTAACCACATCAGGATCTGGAGAGGAGTGGGCAGCACCACTTGATCCTCCGGGGCCACCCATTTGATCTTTAGCAAATTCTTCGGCCTTTTGAATGTGTCTGACGTTGTGAAACTTCTTCCTGTATGATTTATCCAGTTGCTCTTCTTCATCTTCAGAGCTTTCATTATGTGGCACAAGTGCAGGAGTCTTTCCTTTTCCTTTATTAGTTTGAGGACTTGGAGGTTTTGGTACTGAGGGATTTTCATCCTTTGCAGTTTCAGAGTATGTGATCTCTTCATCTGTGTCAGTAGCATCAGAGTCCTCGTCCCTTAGCTGTCTTTGCGGTTCAGGTGAAAGGATCGGAGTGGCTTCCTGAGAAGGAACTTTCTTCTTAGGGGTAGGTTTCCTCTTTGGAATAGGTTTCTTCTTTGGAACATTCCTCTGACTATCTGAACTTGTGACACTTCCAGCACTTCCTTTTCTGGTTCTCCTTACAGGTGTTCCAGAAGATTTTTCATCGAGATGACCAACTTTGCCTTGTCTGACTGCTTCCAGATATCTTTTGTACGTTTCGAGCTTTCTGACATCTTCAGTTAGAAGGAAATCTGGCAGCACAGCACCTTGTTTCTTTGTAGACGTTTCCTTGATTCTAACAGAGAGAATGGGTTCCGTCAACATGTCGTGATTGTCGGGGTCATTGAGCCTCTTGGGAATGTCAGGATGAAGTCCAAGTGCTCTCTGGATCAACAATTTAGTATATCTGATGTAGGGAATCTTTGAGCCAAGTTTGTTGAGAAATGACATCATGTCATCCCAAATCAGAGCTTCGATAGCGATGTGTTTCCTGTTGACCAATGCCAAGAATATTTGCAGTTCCATGAGCTTAGGGTGCTCATAGCCGCTGTCACGACCAGAAACAGACTTGGTGATGATCATGTAGAGAGTTCTCCAGGGTTGAGGAATACTCTTAAGCTCTACGTGAGAATGCTTGGTGATTACTCCTGTAGCCTCGTCATAACCGATATCGGTTAAGAATTGGAGAGTGAGCTCTTTAACAGGTGTGGCATATAGTTTGGTTGGATCGACATCAGGAATTAGGAGAACAGCCCTTAAGTCTGCAGGTGTAATGGTGACTTGTTTGTGATTCAGAGTCACCGTCACAGCAGTTTGTCCTTTGACCCTTTCCATAGTGTTCCAGAACTGTTGGATGTAGATCTCAGGAACAGTTGCAGAGTGAGTAAGCATGTTCTGATACGGATGAGTCCTCAGAATGTCAATAGCAATTAAACACGAAGATTCAGAGCAAGTGAGGGTGTCAAAGTCAACACGGAGATTATTCTTTCCTATCTTCATTGGATAGCCATGAGGATAGATATCAGCAATGGAGAGAACTTCAGGTGCATCCACATTAATTTGTTCAGCCATGTCGTGATCTGAAATAACATTAGCCAAAAGAACCAACATATTGAAAGACATAATGTTAGTCAACAGAAGGTCTCATTGTCTAGTTATTGAATGTACAGTGATAATGATTGTTACGAGTCCTAAGTCACTTGTATGTTCAATAGTTCAATGATGTCGTGAAATGTTTCGTGAGTTAGTTAACTTTTAGTTTTAAAGTTTATGTTATCACTTATTGTTCACAGCATATTAGACGATTAAGTTTATTAGTGACATTATTGGATTCGTGACGTTATGATTAGTTTATTTACAAGTTTGTACACGTAACAAATCATCATGAAGGTCAATCCAGGGTTAAGCGTAGTTTTGGCAAAGTTATGCGTAGACATGAATGATATATGCTTAGGCGTAAACTTACGCGTAGAATCCTAACTTACGCGTAAGAAGTGTTACGCGTAGGAAAAAGGAGACCTTATGCGTAGAGCTTATGCGTAGGCATATATTAACCTTACGCGTAAGGCTACTCGTAAGAGTTGACCTTATGCGTAGAGGTCACTGTTTACGCATATCCTTCACAGGATACGCGTAGTCCATTGTAGAACCTTACGCGTAACTGTTATGCGTAGGATTATTCTTACGCGTAACATGACTACGCGTAGGGTAATCCTTATGCGTAGAGTTGCAAATGACCTTGATTCTGATTTTCACGAGTAACAAGCCTGAAATAGAACCATCATATCATCAATATTAACACATAGATTCATTTTATCAACAGATCATGGCAAGAACACATGTTACATAGTTATGCGTAGAACTACATACGCGTAGTCTAAACCCTAAATCTACGCATATGAGATCTAGCCATGGAATATGCACCAAACTTTTTCTGGTAGTTTAAGAGTGTTGAGGAAGTCTATATGCCGAGTTATAACACTCAATTCATGGTGAATAAAAAATACCCAAACTTATGAACTTTAAACCCTAATTCCAAATTGTTGATTATTTAGAGTTTCTGGGTGGTTATAAAGCAAGGAAATCATCAATTCATCACCATAATAACATAACCTAACAATCTTTTTGACCAAAACACTTCACATTTGAAAACACCCAATTCGACTTATAAACCCTAATTTTCAAAAATCATCAATTAGTGTTTCTGGGTGGATTTTGATGGTTAAAATGGTATCATAGATGTATTATGAATGTTTTGACACAAATCATTTCACCACAAACACACACATATTGATTGTGTGTTCTTACGCATAAGCGTAGAACACCTAATCACGCGTAGAACACGTTTTAGCCGTAGGATTTACATGAGATTCAAAACCTTATCATAAAAACATGTTGTGATCACGAAAACACTTACAAGATGAGGATCAAAAACACGGTTTTCTTGAGTGAATTTTAAGCGTAGGATGGTTTTAGGTATTTTGTAATAAATGAGAAGTGAAAGTTAGGTGGAGGATATTTTTATTCAAAATATTTTTAAGGTTTTGACAGTTTTGGTCCCTCCACCTTTTCCTTTTTCAAACAAAGCCTTTTAACTTCCATTTTGGTTACCAATCAAAGATTTTTAGGAAAGAAACACGACGACACTCCCCCTTGACTTGAGAAAATAAAGAAAGGTTATTACTTTAAGTCCGAGGAGTGTCTTTGAACCAGAAAATGTACCACCATTTGTAACATAATCAACCGAGATGTGATAACATGCAAGTACACAGATGTTGTGAAACAGTTAAGAGATTATTTTCTCCCCCTCAACACTTGATCGGAAAAAATACTGAATTTTGAAAGATTAAAGTGTTGACGGAAGAAATGTACTTTCCATGTTGAAAGAAAGATAGATTAGGAGAATATTTTTGTTGTTTTATCGGATTTTATATTTTTGTATTTTGTTTTTGAATAATTTATTTACAAAAGATGTTTTGGTGTTTGACAGGTTTTTAAGACTGTTTTAAGAGGTCATCCAATTCCTCTTGAGTCAAACACCTCATACCAATCCGGTGGACTAACTCATTAAACCTAGCGGGAGGCAAGGCTTTGGTGAGCAGATCTGCCAATTGGTATTCAGTACCCACAAAGTATAATTCAACGGTACCCTGTTCCACGTGGTCCTTGATGAAATGATAGCGTAGATCGATGTGCTTTGATTTCGAGTGCTGAACTGAGTTGCACGAGATTGCAATGGCACTCCGATTGTCGCAGTACATCGGGATTCTGTCAAATACGTAACCATAGTCTTTGAGTTGTGTTCTCATCCAGATGACTTGAGCACAACATGCGGACATGGCTACATATTCTGCTTCGGTTGATGACAGCGATGTACAATCCTGCTTCTTTGATTGCCAAGACACCAGTTTATCACCGAGAAATTGTAGAGCTCCTGAAGTACTTTTCCTTGAGTCTAAGCATCCTGCGTGGTCAGCGTCTGAAAAAGCGATTAGTTCAAAACCAGAATCCTTCGGATACCAGATCCCCAAATTAATGGTTCCCTTGATGTATCGGAGGATTCTTTTAGCCTCAGAGAGGTGGGTTTCAGTTGGTCGCGACTGATAACTGGAGCATAGATAAACGGCAAAGACAATATCAGGTCTGCTAGCTGTTAGATACATGAGGGACCCAATAATACTTCGGTATTTGGTGGGGTCAACTAATTTCCCATGTAAATCAGCATCTAGCTTCTTGGTATGAGTCATTGGTGTGACATAAGTATCACAGGTTTTCATTCCAAATTTGTTTAACAATTCAAGGGCATATTGGGACTGACTCAAGAAAATACCACGGGGTGATTGATGAACTTGGAGTCCTAGAAAGAACGTAAGTTCACCCATCATGGACATTTCAAAATTTTTCTTCATTAGTTTTGCAAAAGCGATTGAAAACTTTTTATGTGTTGACCCAAAAATGATGTCATCCACGTAAATTTGAACAATTAAGATGTGTGCCCCGTGATATTGTATAAAAAGAGTTGGGTCAACCGAGCCTTTGGTGAAATTATTGGCAATGAGGAAAGATGATAGCTTATCGTACCATGCCCGAGGGGCTTGTTTGAGACCATAAAGAGCTTTGTTCAGTTTGTAGACATGGTTCGGGAACTCAGGATCAACGAATCCATCTGGTTGGCTGACATAGACCATTTCTTTAAGTTGCCCATTGAGAAACGCCGTTTTGACATCCATCTGATAGACCTTCATATTCATATGAGCTGCGAACGCGAGAAATATCCGAACAGCCTCAAGACGAGCAACCGGAGCAAAAGATTCTTCAAAGTCTATTCCCTCTTCCTGACGATAACCCTTAGCAACTAGGCGTGACTTGTTTCGGATGACGTTCCCTTCAGCATCCAATTTGTTTTTCCAAATCCATTTTAGACCAATGACGTAGACCCCTGTTGGTCTTTCAACCAGTTCCCATACTTCAAGACGTTTGAATTGGTTGAGTTCTTCCTGCATGGATTCAATCCAGTTGTCTTTTGTCATTGCATCTTTAATGTTTTTAGGCTCAGATTGGCAGACAGTGAGTGCATAAATGCAATGTTCACCATCTGTGTGAAGACGTTGTCTCGTAACGACTGGTTGTTTCGGGTTGCCAATATTGTTAGCCAGAGGATGGTCTTTTGTCCATCTATGTGTAGAGGGTTGATGTTGGTATACATTGTGCAGATTCTGAGGATTCAAATGGTTTGTTGAAGATTCCGCGACATCTGGTGCAGCAGTCTCATTAGCAAACGGGTTGAAGAACGCATTTGGATCAAAATCTGCAGGTGGGGGTACTTCATTCAGAATATCATCAGCTGGTTCATCATTGTTGGAAGCGGTGTGTTCAACTATTGTGTTGGAGTCAACTGGTGTAGGTGCATCTTCAACAGTAGTTGTTGTAGCAGGTGTATCAGGTATAGGAATATTATCAGGTTGTGCAGCGGAAACAGCGGATACACCTGGAGCACGTTCATCAATATCGTCACAGAACAGAGGAGCAAACAACCTTTCCATTTGTTGACGAGTTAGCTGGGGGCTTTGTTCAGGTGATGATGGGGGTTGAGGGAAGTTTAAACGGTTGTGTCCGGGTTCTAAGCTGTTATACTCAGAAGCCATGTCCGTGAGTTCATCGAAATGAGCATGAATCGTTTCCATTACCTCCTTAGTTCGACGATTCCAGATTCGGAAACCTTTAGAATTGTCACAGTATCCAATAAAGACTCCAATATCAGCTTTTGCTTTGAGCTTTCCAAAATCATCACGATCATTATTCAGATAGCAAAGGGATCCAAATACATGAAAGTGTTTGAGGTTCGGTTTATAGTTGTGGACAAGCTCGAAAGGTGTTTTGTTGTGACGTTTTGTGATCATAGAACGGTTTTGAGTATAGCATGCAGTAGATACAGCTTCTGCCCATAAGTAATCTGGAAGTTTAGCATTGATTAACATTGTTCTTGCAGCTTCCACTAACGTTCGGTTTCGTCTTTCAACAACTCCGTTTTGTTCAGGTGTCCATGCAATAGATGTTTGATGCTGAATTCCCACTTTCTCATAAAATTCACGAAGGGTTTTGTTGACAAATTCAGTTCCTTTGTCTGTTCTGATTATTCTGACGGTGTTGCGGAGCTGAACCTGTATTTTTGTGAGAAAGGTGATGATCATTTGTGGAGCTTGGTCTTTGCTACGAAGAAAGTAGACCCAAGTCCATCGTGAGTAGTCATCAACAATTACTAAGATGTAGCGTTTGCCGTTGATCGTTTGCACGCGCATCGGGCCACACAAATCCATGTGAAGAAGATGAAGCACATGCTGAGAGCTGTGTTCCACCTTTGAAGGAAAATGAGCACGAGTGCTTTTCCCTTGTTCACAGGCTGAGCAAAGGTGATCTTTTGAATACCGAAATCGTGGGAGTCCTTCAACTAGTTTGTGTCGAGCAAGGTTGGTGATGGTTTGAAAGTTTAGATGTGAGAGACGACGGTGCCATAGCCAGGATTTTGTAGATGTTGCCTTTGAAAGTAAGCAAATGGGAGAGGAAGCAACCATGTCTTGCATAGAGATAGTGTATAGACTAGAATTACGCGAGCCAGACATAAGGTCATTTCCATGTAGATCACGAATGAAACAAGTTTTCTCCCTGAAAGCAACCTCCAAATCTCCATCACAAAATTGACCTACTGAAAACAGATTGTGACCGAGGCCTTCCACATAGTAAACCCTGCTGATTTCGATGTTCCCATTAACATAATCTCTGTAGCCCATGATAGCTGCGAAGTGATCGTTCTCGAATCTGACAGTGCCAATGAACTTTGCAATAAAGTTTGATAACAGTTTAAGGTTGCCTGTCATGTGTCGGGAACATCCGCTATCAACAATCCAGAGAATGATCTGTATCACCTGCATTACACACAGACGACACAGATGGAATAGAAGTAGATGTGGAACCCGAAATGTTAGAGGGTTCCGAAGCAGGTATGTGAGACATACACACATTGATAATTTTAGGCATCCATTTAAATCCTAGTGTGTTATATATCCATTTCTGCCATCTATAACTACTCTTTGCTTTAGTCTTAGTGAAAACACTAGGTGGTACTACATTTTTAGGAGGTGAAGCGGGAGCTACTGTCATAGCAATGGTTGCCTTAGAATCTAAAGAAGGGGGTTTACCAAGCACAGACTTAGAATGATTAGTGGGCCTAGAGGTATTCCGATTCTTAGGATCCCGTAATCGAGAGATTATAGCTTTAGCAACACATTTGTCATGACAATCAGAATTCATACTCTTTCGACAAATAACACAAGGTGCATCAGACTGAATATCAAAAGTACTTAACGGTTTAGCATTCGTTACATCACTATTTCTATTACATTTGCCAGACGTAACATCTATAGTGGAAGCAACATGATTTTTATTCAGAGTCCTAGGGTGTTCTTCTACTTTAGCATTCCTTATTGATCTTTTCTTAGGTCGCAACTTCCTATTCGTCGATTGAGTGCTCCTAGGCTGTGAAGTGCGGACGTTTGGAAAAGATGCAACTATTCCTGTTTCAGTAGAGGGAAACACATTAGCAACTTGTGATTTGGCAGTTGGAATTCTAGGTTCACGATTACTAAGTGTGACGAGTGCTAATCTCTTAATCACAGTAGGCGGAAGTTGTTCATACTTTCCTAACATTTCCCGTAACTTAGAGATGGTATGAATCAGATCTTGATTTTCAGAACGAATATTACCAGCAAAATTCATGACTTCTCTAGTGTGAGCAAGATAGTGATCAAGTTCGTTTGATGCTTCAAGTCGAGTCTTTTTGAGTAAATCAAATATGACACCATATTCCTGTTTAACGTTTAAAAGTTCTTGTTCATATTTTGAAATTTGACTTTTTAAAGACACGTTTTGATCATCCAGTTGCTCAATTTTAGGATCAGAAGCTTTTGCACTCAACTGAGTGATTTTCTTTTGAAAACTAAGTTGATGATTGTGAATATCTTTTTCACACCATTGAAGACGACGTTTTGCATTGTAAATTTCCGTGTGTAATCGTTTATTTTCAGCTTTTAAAGACTCGATCTGAAGCACATTATCGGTGTTCTCAACAGTAACAACAGTTTCAACAATATCAGCAGAGATATGATCAGATGCATATGGCAAAGAATAGAATAACACAACATTATGGATATCAGCACAGATAACATCTTCCAAGAGTCGATCAACATCTTTTCTCAACAGTTTCTTTTTGCGTTTTGTGTTAGAAATAGATGTTTCTGTTTTCTCGAAAACGTTTTTCATTACCCCAAGTTCCTTATGAAAATCCTTTTCCCAGGCAATTGCACAACTTTTCAAGTTTTTAACATTAGGTAAAAGATTTTTCTGAAAAATGTCTCTTTGTTCTCGCGCCAGAGGCGATTGAAAATGTTCAACTTTGATTTCAGAGCGATATTCTATCTCATGTTGTAAAATTTTGAGGTCAGCCATGGAAATGTCAAAATATCGAAGGATTTTTCGATTTTCAGGTTTAGAGTTTACTTCACTAATGGAAGGTAAAGGACCATAAGTTTGTGCAAATTCTGTTTTGGGATTAACATTAGAAGAATCAGGTGTTTTGATGATAACCCTTGGTGTGTTAGAAGAATCCGTTGGTGTGACGAAAGTGACCGCGTTTTTATAATTAAAAGGTTTGTTGTAAACAACATTTTTTAATTTTGATCGACTCTCGTCTTCTGCATCTAATTCCTCTTGACGATGATATTCAACAACAATCATGACAGTATTATCAATTTTGTATTCTGCACTGGAAACTTCAGGAGTTGGTTTGAATGTTTTTAGTGAAAGCTTTGGTTTGTAATCAGCTAGATTTTTTCCATATCCTTTTGGATTGGGTTTTAAGGTAAACTTTTCAATAGCTGTTACGGATTCACCATGTTTGTAAACAACAGTTTTAAACTCTTTAAGTTTGTTTTGCAAGCCAAGAATTTCGTCAAGAAGGTCATCTAACCGATTCGTTGAATGCTTTTTGTATGCGGAGAACTGTTTTTGACAATTTAACAACTCAGCCTTAGCTTTTTGATTTTCCAAGGTGAAAGCGTTAATTTGCTTTTTATGTTCGTGTTTCAGTTGTTCTAATTCAGACAACAAAGCATTCTTCGAGGCGGCTAGATCACGCATCTGTCTCTCTAAATATTTTTCGTTTTGATGAGATTTTGCAAAAGCGGCTTCAAAACCTTTCTCACGGTTTTCTTGAGTTTTGAAAAAGTTGAGTTGCATTTGTAAGCATTCAAAATCCTTGGTTAACAGTGCATTTTTACTTTTTAAGGACTGATTTAATGCATAACATTCCTCCATTTTGATTTTATGGTCTTGAATTAACCGAGCAAAATCCGGATGAGGCAACAGATCATCTTGTTCAACGTGAGTCTCAACATGATCATTCTTTAGATCCTCAAGTACGACCACGGAGTCAATTTGATTATCAAAGGAAACCATAAGGTCATCTTGATCGTCAAATGTAACTACAGGGTTAACTTGAAAATCATCAGAAAAAGATGTAGAAGACTCATTTTGAACAGTCTGATCCGTGCCGGATTCAGATATTGGCGGAGATATTAGTTCAGATATGATGATGGTTTGTTCGGGTACCTGAGACAAGCCATCAGTGTCATACACTGGGCCTGTATCACTCATGTGCAGCTCATGCATATTAGCCATCAACATAACAGCTGCATTAGCCTGCAAGTCCTCCATATCATCATCTGAGTCTGCATCTGCCATAAAGCTCTGTTCTTTGTCTGTAAGAGATCCACCAGCTTCATCCTTAAGAGCCAAAAGTAAAGCCTCTTTGAAATAAGCACTGCCCCTAGTCCTTGGCTTTGGGCATGCATTAGCCAGGTGTCCCTTCTCATTGCAGTTGTAGCATCTAAGACCATTTAACCGATTCTGAGCATTTCCCTGTTCCACCACTTGAGCTCTGTTGTTATTCCTACCCACAGCATTAAACCCTTGACCACCGCCCATCTGACGACCATAATCACGATTCTGAACTTCAACACGTCCATTGTTCACAACAGCTTGAGTCCGTGTGTTAGATGAGGAACGAATACGATTGTTGGATTTGTTGGTGTAACGGCCAAAAGCATTAGCAATCATCACAAATCCTTGTTGCAATGCTTCGAACGAATCTGTTTCCTCAGTCGCTTCACTGACATATGCTTGAGCATTGTTGCTGTATGGAACCAATTGATTTTGTTGAGGTTGGGACTGTGAAGGTGTGTTTGATGCAGTTGGTTGAGTTGCTGGTTGAGAGGGATAATTCTGTTGAGCATACAAGGCAAGTTGTTGATTGTCCGGTTGTGACTGTTTAGCAATTTGAGCACGGAGAATCCTTTCCCGATCAACTTCCTTTTCATGAGGCTTCAAGTAATCATACAACAATCCATAAGTAAAATGATGCATATTCTTCGCTTGACGGAGAAAAATGACATACTTCTCCCATTCTGGACCAAGACTACTCAGGAACTTAGTATTCACTGCAATTCTTGGCATGATGATGTTGTGTTTATCCAAATCATTGATGATATCTGAAAATCGATGATGATAGGACTCTAGTGTCTCTCCAGGTTCAATCATGAAGTGTTCATAAGCCAAGTAAATTTTGGATTCCAAATCCTCCTGATTGAGTACAGATCCTTCCATAAGAAGACGAATATGATCCCACATTTTTTGTGCAGTCTTTTGAGCATCAACACTACGAAGAATTGGGTTTGGTAATCCTAAGAGGATGTATTCCATTGCAAGTTCATCAGCTTCATAGTGTAGAAGTTCTGTAGGATTTAAATCTGCAACAGTAGCAATGTTGGTTTGTTCATCTCTTGGTGGAACAGCAGTTGGATCTCCGGGTACAATGACAGAAGGCATCTCAAATGGACCTTCCAAGATAACCTTCTTTAAGAACTTTCCATGTGGCTTCTTTAGATCACAAAACCTAAAGAACCTTATCACCCATTGATCGTAGTTTCCTGGAGTGAGCATTGGAGGTCTATCAAGTGATCCAGCTTCATGAATTGATTGTTGGCTGCTTAAAGCTTCACACATCTTTGCAAACCAAGTGGGTTCCTTCATAGTGTTCCTTGATGGATGTTGATTGAAATCAGTTGTGTAGGTTTGAACTTGAAGGCTTGGTGGTGGTTGAACCATTTGTGGTTGTGGAATTGAACCAAGTTGTGGAGTATGTTGCTGATTAAATTGTTGTTGATAAATAGCTTGTTGTTGATTCCATTGTTGATGTTGTGGAGTTAATTGTTGTTGTTGTTGATGATTATAAGTGTGAGGGAAATAGTTAGAGTATGGTGGTTGAGACATGATGATAAACTTGTGTGGTAAAAATGGATCTTTGTAGTCGAATGAACCTTTGTTGATGAAGTGTCCTTAGGCGTAGAAAAGACAAGAAACCAAGTAGTACTTAAGCGTAAAAACACCAAAAGTTACGCGTAACAATAAGGAGTTACGCGTAGGATTTAGCTTACGCGTAAGTAGGATAAAAGCACTAAAGTTAGGCGTAGACAAAAGTTAGGCGTAGAAAGTTAGGCGTAGGATTACCTTATGCGTAGACCGAAGTTTACGCGTAAAGTGAATCTTATGCGTAGAATTTCTATGCGTAAGCTTATGCTTATGCGTAATTTTAGGGTTTTTGCCCAAATGATCATTTACACTTCACAGTGTAAAAGATATCCAAAGTCGACGTATTTTCAGACTTATCCAAGTAAGAAAACACGGAATAAACCAGAAAATTGAAGATCAAACCAAGGAAAATCTTACGCGTAATATTAGGGTTTTGATACGCGTAGGATTACTCGTAATTTTGATTTTGCCCAAATGTGTTTCTAAACCAGATTTTTGTTATGGAATAGCTTCAATAGTACCAAAAGAACACAAAAGTGTGAATTTTGATGTACCAAAACTGCTAAACGGGTTACGCGTAGAACGACACCCACGGACAAAAACAAGCTTAAAAACGTAAATCCACGCGTAAAGTTTGAAACTTTTTGCCAAAAACAAGTATTTTAACACTTCAAAACATTGAAAGTACAAGAATCTTGGATTAAAAAGTGTAAAAAACGAGTTTTTAAGATAACCAAAGATTGCGTTATCTTTACGCGTAAGACCCAAAACCAAAACTTCAAAAACAAATGAGTACACCAAACTATTTGGCTCTGATACCACTGTTAGGTCACTAGTTTTACAAACACAAGTTATAAGAGAAGAGATAAAGGCGGATGAACAAGTATCACACACACACACACGTTAATATGAAGACCGGTTAGGCGTAGAGAGTATGTGAAAAGAAAACTTGAACAACCAACCCTCAAATGAGGGTTTACAAGAGTATTTATAGGAGGGAAGCTAGGGCAACACTCCTAGTTCCCATCCTTTCTTATGTGGGCTTGGGCCTAAGCTTATGGGCCTTCTACATAAGCTTGACCTTAAACAAACATAAAGGCCATAATAAAGCTACCTATTACATATGAAATATAAATACTTGAAATACTGTTTAGGAGTGATTCCAACACCGGGACTTTGTGAAATTTGTAATCCCAAGAAAAATGACATTTGTCCCATCATTGTCATTTGAAATTTGGAGCCCATCTCCTTAGAAAAACGGTCACATTCATTGGGGTCAGTCGAGGCAAAAATAATATCATCAACATAGATTTGAACGTGGATTAAGTGTTTGCCTGACTTTCTGGTGAACAATGTCAGATCAACTGCTCCTTTGCTGAATCCAGTAGATAGAAGAAACTTTGATAGCGTATCGTACCATGCCCTTGGAGCTTGCTTCAAACCGTAAAGAGCCTTCTTCAAGCGATAGACATGAGTAGGATGCTCTATATTCACAAAACCTTCAGGTTGGCTGACGTATACGACTTCTTTAATATCTCCGTTAAGAAAAGCCATCTTTACATCCATCTAATAGATTACCATGTTCTTACTTGCGGTGTTAGCCAGGAAGATTCTGATTGCCTTGATACGTGCAACTGGAGCAAATGATTCTTCAAAGTCAATACCCTCCTCTTGACGGTATCCTTTTGTAACTAATCGAGCCTTGTTCTTTAACACATCACCATGCTCATCAAGTTTTACTTTGAAGATCCACTTTAGAGCAATGATCATAGCACAGTCAGGAGCATGTACTAATTCCCATACATCTAGTCGATCGAACTCATGAATTTCTTCTTACATGGCATTGAACCAGCTGTCTTCATTCATGGCAGTTTTAACGTCTTTTGGTTCGACCTTTGATAGTACTGAGTTGAAGAAGCACCATAAGGCATCAGTTGCAAGTTTTTTACGAGTGGATACTGGACGAGAGGGGTTTCCAATGATGTTGTCCAATGGATGGTCATGTGTCCATTTTCTAAGGTGTTCGTGTGGTTGTTGTTGAGGAACTGAAGTAGCATAGTCATTTTCCCCTGATGAAGATGGTTCTGATGATGGTTCAGGAGCAAATATGTTCTCAAAGGGAGCATCTTCGGGAGTAGCAAAGGGATTATCTCCGTCATAGGTGCCGGAAACAATTCCATGATGTACACTTGATGATTGAGGAATTGATGATGAGACTGAGTGATCAGCAGTAGGCACTTCTTGACTCAATGACATAGAAACTAAAGGGTTATCTACGTTGACAGGGATAGGAGCAGCCTCTGTTGATGGATTTGACAGATCATTAGCAATTGGGTCATAGTGTTCATCAAACATTGGATCAAACAATTTCTTCAAATCATCTTGCGAAGGGGGTACATATGGTGTTGCTGGTGAGGGATTTTGTACAAGAGAAGAACTAATGGGACTACTTAATGAAGGTTGTGATGCGGGTCCAGAACTTTTTTTGTCTTGGAGCCATTTGCCCAGACAGCTCATCGAAAGTGACGTGAATAGTTTCCATGCTATCTCAAGTTCTTTTGTTGTAGATTCGGTAACCCTTCTTGTTTGATGCATAACCCACAAAAACTCCAATGTTCGCCTTAGCTCTTAGTTTACCTAAATCTTGACCGTCATTCGTTGGATAGAACAAAGTACCAAATACACGAAGGTAGGAGAGATCAGGTTTTCGTTTATGAACAAGTTCGTATGGAGTTTTTGCATGAGTGGTGTGTATGAGAGAACGATTTTGGGTGTAGCAAGCAGTGGCAATGGCTTCAGCCCAAAGAAACATTGGAACCTTTGAATAAATTAGCATAGTTCTTGCAGCTTCAACAAGGGTCCGATTTCGTCTTTCAACTACACCATTCTGTTGAGGTATGCGTGGAACACTTCTTTGATGACTGATTCCAATGCTTTCATAAAATTTATTTAGGTCTTTGTTAACAAACTCAGTGCCATTGTCTGTTCGAATAATTCTAACAGTCTTGTTAAGTCGAACCTGAAGCTGCTTGATAAGTTTGATGATGACATCTGGAGTTTCATCCTTTGTCCTCAAAAACTTTACCCAAGTAAATCGTGAGTAGTCATCAACAAAGACTAAAACATATTTCTTCCCATTTATCGTTTGCACTCTCATTGGTCCACACAAATCCATATGAAGGGTATGAAGAACTTCCATAACTGAGTTTGCAGGTTTGGGTTTGTCGGCATATTTCCTGCTTTTTCCCAATTGGTATGCTGAACAAAGATGATCTTTTTCATACTTTAATCTGGGTAAGCCTCTTACAAGGTCCTTTCTGGAAAGATCATTTATGGTGCCAAAGTTCAAGTGATTGAGACGACGATGCCATAACCATGACTTTGTTTTCAAAGCCTTTGACAAAAAGCAGATCGGAGAAGACTTCATCATGTCTTCGATAGAGATGGTGTATATGTTTGAACCCCGTGTTCCTCTTAAAAGTTCCACACCATCAAGTTCTCTAACAAAACAAGTATGTTTTCTAAAAGCCACCTCTAGATCGGAATCACAGAATTGACCAACAGAAAACAGGTTATGACCAAGACCTTCTACATAATATACGCTGGCGATTACAGTATCACCAACAACATAGTCTCCATAACCCATAATTGCACCAAAATGGTCATTCCCAAATCTAACAGTCCCGATGAATTTACTCACGAAGTTCATGAGCCGCAAGCGATCTCCAGTCATATGCTTGGAACAGCTTGAGTCCAGGTACCACAGAACGATTTGAACGATCTGCAGTTGAACACATACAAGAATGGATAACTGGATAATTGGGATCCCCATGCAAGAATGGGTTCCATTTGGTTAGTAACAGTGAATGGAGCACCCACATCAGAAACAGAGTCAATGGGATCATTAGGGATAGATGCAGTGCTAATTTACGCATTAGACCTATTCAAAGTATGTTCACTTCTTAAAGGAATAGTCCTACCGGTAGGGATCCATTTCCTAATGGGCATTGACTTAGATAATTTAGGGCACAACTCATTAAGATTAAATTTGCGGCCAGTAGGTTTCAAATGATAACCTACATTACTAAATTTTCTTCCTGTGAGTTTCCAATGTTTTCTAACCTTCTTCCGCCTTTGCTTTCTAGCCTTCTTAGCTTGATTTTTTGCATTACCAATTTTAACAGGGTATTTAACAGCATTAATCAAATCATTCACACCACATACATGATTAGTAACAGAAACCAAGCAATCATCATTACATGTTTGGCCAAAAGTAGCAGAATTCGCATTAATTACAGCATGCTTAGAGCTAACACTAGAATCAACACGATTCGTTTTATTCAACATAGGTTCATTCTTCCTAAGGTGATCTTCTACTCTCTTCCACTGAACATTCCTAGCTTGCAAGGTCCTATCATTCTTTGTGTTGCCTTGAGGCTTTGACCTGCTCGCTTTGGTGTCACTTTTTACTCCTGTAGAGGGAATGGGAACATTAGTTGGTTTTGCTACTTTTTGCATTTCAGGTTTAGAAGTGCTGGGATCTGAACTACTTGAAGGCACATTAAATTTCACTTTCTTAACACTGGGCATAGAGCAAGGCATCACAGCTTTATCTTTCTCACATAAGGATTTAGGACATGTTGCTCTTAAACATTCTAACAGCTCCTGAGATCGTTTGGCCTGAATGCACGCAAACCTAATTTCACTATCAAGTGGCTTATTTATGTGATCCTCTTCTACAATCTCACGGAGACATTCTAGACTATCCTTAAGGTGAAGAAAATAGTTATGAAACACAAGTTCATTATTTCTACGATGAGGAGGAATGTATTTAACAGTCACAGTATATTTAGAGTCTGCAGATGACTTTGATGCAACATTCTCATTAAAGACAAGTGGCATTTTCCCTTTTACCTGACTCTTCAGATTCTCAATTTTCTTTTGTAACGAAGTTATTTTTTCATTGTTTTTGTCACGAGTGACTTTCATTGAATCGTATAACTCTTTGAAGTGTCGTTTGACCTTTTCATTTTCTTCTAGAAAACTCTCATTTTCTTGTTGTAATACGTTAATGATGTTTTGAAGATGAAAGTTTTGAGAAAACTGAGAATCTAAAGGAGGAGGCATTTGGGAGCCAGTCACATTGTTCTTTTCACCCTTTAATTGTGAAATTTGGGCTTTCAACTTTCTCATCGTGTTACAGTGAGCTTGAATCTGTTCGTCACGTTTATTTAATTCAAAGACTGCATCAAACTCTGGAACATTTGAGGATGTCATGATGTTTGAGGTTTTGACATTTTGTTTGAGATGTTGATATTTTAGTTGCAAATCAAAATGTTCAACTTCTAGCTTAGAAAGATGTTTTACCAAATTATTGTGATCATCCTTGTCAATTTTCTCATTTAGTTTTGAGTTTTTGTTTTCAAGCTCAATAACACGATCATGGGAAACTTTCAAAGCAACAGATAATTCATGAAATTGAGAAGCAGTAATAGAATGCTTAGTAACAGTATAAAACACATCTTGAGCCACACAACTCAATACTAAGTTCTCATTTAAGATATGCAGATTCTTCCTTTCAATTTCATTATATTTGAGTTCCCATTCATAATCATTGACCTCAACTATCATTGCATCAAATTCCTTTTCCATTTCTTTAATATCTGAGTTTATCCCTTTTTGAAGACTCTCAATTTGACCTTTTAATTTTTTAAAGAAAGGTATGACCTCAGTTAAATAGCATTCTTTAGTTTGCTCAAAACCCCTCTCCCCTTCAGTTATCCCTGTAGGTGTGATTCTTCTCTTACATGTCTTTTCAAAATCAACAAATAGTTGATAAACAACATATAGGCTGATTAAGGTCTTGCTCTTGGGAATAGATCTAGGAACTAAATGCATTGGTGTATTCGGAGGATACACAGTCGCTGGAGGCATTTTCCTAAGGGGAGTGTTTGTTTTAACAAGTGCATTAGCTTTTTGCATATCTATGTCCTTTTTCCCAAAAACTTGTTCTGGGGTTAATTGTGTTTGAGGCTTAAACATGTTCAGGGAAATCCAAGTTTCTTTAGTGTAATCATGGGGTTTGAACGTTATGTTTTGCTTTTTACACTCAGGATCTTTTAGCCTCTTATCCATTTTCTCCCTATTGACTTCTTCTAATTGCATATCCTCCTCAGTGCACTTAACGCAACTAGGTTTCTGCCTAGGCTTAAGGATTTCATTTGTAACATCCCGCCTACTCAGACCACAATATTGTCCGCTTTGCCCGCAGGCTCACGGCTTTGTTTTTGTGGCCTCATTTGAAGACTTCCCGACAGGTCACCCAAGCCAGTACTACTCTCACATGAGCACGCTTAACTGCCAGTTCCTAAGAACCCCACCCGCAGTAGACCACAAAACGCGTTGTGTCATTGTAAGGCGAATGTTATCTTATGAGCCCAGCATCTCTCCAGGCCACGGCCGATGTGGGATTTGCCTAGGGTGTTACAATCACCCCCCTTAGGGACTCATCGTCCTCGATGAGGTTTGCCCCACCATCCCGAACGGCTCAGGAGTGGCTCTGATACCACTTGTAACATCCCGCCTACTCAGACCACAATATTGTCCGCTTTGCCCGCAGGCTCACGGCTTTGTTTTTGTGGCCTCATTTGAAGACTTCCCGGCATGTCACCCAAGCCAGTACTACTCTCACATGAGCACGCTTAACTGCCAGTTCCTAAGAACCCCACCCGCAGTAGACCACAAAACGCGTTGTGTCATTGTAAGGCGAATGTTATCTTATGAGCCTAGCATCTCTCCAGGCCACGGCCGATGTGGGATTTGCCTAGGGTGTTACATCATTACCATCATATATTACCTTCAGAGCTTCTCTAGCTACTTTACCATATTCAGGATTGGGTTCCTTTACGAGGGGAATGCTATGCTTATCGCTGAGAACTCTATGCTTAGTGATCATGTGAGTAGTCTGAATGGTATTCTCTTGTACGTACAACTTATTTTCAAGCTTGTTTTTCAAAGTTTTTAGATTGAAAAAGTCATTCAAAAGTTTTGATTCCTTAGCATTAAATTCTTGTTTAAGCACTTTAACATTATCTTGGAGTTCTTGCTTTTGCTTAACAGTTTTAGAAAGTTTGTCTTTCAAGGAATCTAGCTCTTGTTTTAATATTTCTTCCCTAAAATTACTTTTTCTAATAATTGTATGCATTTGGTCATCCATTTCCTGCTCACGGGTAGTTAACTCAAACTTAGCACGTTGTTCATAAATGGCAACTTGTTCTTTATAGGCATTAAGTTTAGAGATAACAGAGTCATCAGGGGCACATGCAATGTATTCATTAAAGACATATTCATCATTGACTGCAGAAGATGCATCACTTGGTACAATTTCACTTTCACTTTGTATCACATATTGATCATATGAGACAATATTACTATTATCTACATTATCAATATCTGATTCATAAGTTTCATGAGATTGTACTTCGTTATGTATCTTTTGCTCATCAACTTCATCGTATAGTTTTAATACCTCTGAAATGATTGAATCTTTGGATGGACCAGCCTGTTGTGGTGATGAGACCTTTAGAGAGACCATTGGTGAAATGCTAGCCATGAAGATTGTTTGGGCAGTAGGTTCATCATAGACATCAGAGTCAAATGCATCACAGTCAGCAACTTTAAAGGCATTTTGATGATTGTGACCTATTTCCTGAATTGGCTGCTCATCCACATTAGCATCATAGGTTTTGGCATTTCCCTCAACAAGAAACAGCAACTCTTCTTCATCCAAAACCGCTCCACTGTCCTGAGCTTGTACCAGCAGCATCTTGTCCCTGAAATACTCTGCATTTTGAGGGCGTTTTGGAGATGTGCAGTTCCTCGCAATATGTCCTTCACCACCACAGTTGTAGCACTTGATTGACTTTCCTTGTCCTTGATTTGCATTCCTTCTACGATTCTGATTACCCATATATCTACCACCACCCCCCAGCATTCCCATATTCAGCTCCAACATTACCTTGTCCAGCTCCAACATTCCCTTGCTCATTATGTGGAAGGTACGTATTTTGTCTTCCTTGCACATTTTGCACCACTACCTTTCCTTCTCTTATGGTAGCATGATTGTGGAGATTAGAAGCTATTCTGAGTTGATTGTTGGAAGGTGGGGTAAAGTTCAGGTTTTGTTTAACCATTAGAGCCACTTGATGAGCAACTTGTTCCAAGAATCTGTCTGAGGGTTGATACCCTGGACCAGGAATGAGTTTGTGGTTACCATTTCCAGTAGGTATGACTTGTGAAGCTTTGGTGGTTATTCCTACATTGGTGTAAAAGGCTGTTGAATCATTTGACGAACTTGCATTACCAGAATTTGAATTGAATTTTTCCAAGATCATTCGTTCAAACATAGCATGTCTCTCATTCTGAAGCAAGTATGCATACAATTGCTCATAGTTGGTGTTCCTCAAACCTTTTGTTAACTTGACTGAAGTGACAAATTTGTGCCATTCGAGATTCATGTTGTTCACAAACTTTGAATTTAGCTGAATATTTGGCATAGTCATTTTAATATTCCTCATGTCATTCACAAGCTTGTGGAACCTCACGTAATATTCAATGGCACTTTCCCCTGGTTTCATCTTAAAGTGCTCAAAGTCATCATACAATTGAGATTCTCTTTCTTCTTTAGTTAATTCAGAACCTGAGAGTAGCTTCTTGACATTGTCCCAAACTGCTTTGGCTTCAGTGTTGTGATTGATTAGCTTGTAGATATCCTTTGGTAGACCCTGAAGTACAATATTTGAGGCCCTAATATTTGCATCGTATCTCTTTTTCTCCTTATCACTGAGCTCATCATACGTCTTAGGTCTGTCCAATCCTAATGTCACTGTACCATCCGCAGCAGTTTCAAGTGTGTCTCTTGTAGTCTCAATCTGATAAGGTCCTTCATCAATTGATTTGAGAATGTTAACCCCATTTTCCTTTCCCAAACAGTACAACCTAATTCGTTGAGCCCATGAGTCATAATCAGTTCTGTCAAGCATAGGTGGATGAGTATCTGATCCAGCTGCTTGAACGTCCTCAGCTACAGTAGAAACGATAGTAGGTACGTTGTTCGACATGATTCCAGATTCTACGGGATTTTACTATTCTTTGATTAAACCGGGAAATTGATTCTTTCACGGGATTTTACAGAATCAAAAGAACAACCGTAAAACATAGCATGAAGAAGTGACAAGTCTTAATAGACAAGTAGTAAACTTGACAAGTCGCAACCTCACCAACTCGCTTTGATATCAACTCTCTTAATAGACAACTCGCTTAAAACCCAAGTCGCATAAAGAGACAACTCGCTTAATAGACAAGTCGCTTTAAAAACCAAGTCGCTTAAAGAGTCAACTCGCTTAATAGCCAAGTCGCTTTAAAACCCAAGTCGCTTAAAGAGTCAACTCGCTTAATAGCCAAGTCGCTTCCAAGAAAACTCGCTTAAGTGTCAACTCGCAGAAACAGGCAACTCGCTTACAAGGCAACAAGCTTAGGTGACAACTCGCTTAAGTATCAACTCGCTTCAGAAACAACTCGCTTCCAATAACAAAGCAACTCGCTTCCAAGAAACGCAATACCGTGGCTCAACTCGCTTTGTACAATTTTCAAAAACAACCACTTTAACAATCAAAAACAGCCCAACCACGATGATTCAAGCCTTCTAATTCAAAACCTAAACGCATATGATGATCCTAAATACAAAATTACAATCAAAATTCAAACTTTAACACTAGAAATTAACCAAATGATTCAAACTCTTCTAAAAACTTATAACCCCAAAACCTTATGAAATCCACCAAGACAAAGAGCATGAAAGATGAGTGATCAAACCATGGCTCTTGATACCAATTGTAACTTATAGGATTTCACAAACACATCAAACCATAATCATATGAGGCGTATACTAAGTTTAGAGAGAGAAAGTTCTAGAGAGAGAAAAGGAAGAGAGTTGGGAACTATGTGAAACAAAAGAAAAATGGTATTGAAGCTCCAACCCTCTACCTTGGGAGGTAGAGGGTATTTATAGTTTCTTACAAGACTCGCCTCCTACGGGCTGTGGATCAGGCATACAGTGGGTAAAGACCCGTCCGTCCTCCATGGTGTTACTTAACTAATTACTTATTAACATAACATGACTACGACTACGAGCTTTCTAACGAATACAAATACTTGAGGTGACCGACACTTTAACCAATGGATTTTCTAAATCCTAACATATTCATGTCTAATTACTTCCATTGCTTCAAGTGGGGGTTTAGGTCGCTAGGACAACATTTGGTCAGTTCGTCCTAACCTATCAGCTAAGGTTTTCACCGGCGATCAAGCTACTACCCTTAAAAGTCCAGTTGTTTTTAGTCCCCTAAGCCAAGTCATTAAGTTACACTACATGCAAGATTCATAACAATGAGTGTCCGGGCGCTAGCATCTTAGACACTCATCCCTAACTTCTTAAGTTCATCCAAATGGTAGGTGATCAGTTGGTCAAATCGCACAAGCGAAAAAGGGTCGTCAGTTGGTCAATTCTTACCCTTCCCACTCAGTCTACCTACTTAGGGCCAATTGGTCAATTCTCCTAAACAACTAGACACTCAGTCTACTGAAACAAGGGTAGCTACCAACAAACTATGCATGCATACACTAGAAACAATTATACGGAAGCAATGTAAACATAAACATAACAATTAAGGAATCATAACTAGGCTAGCACCAGAGGTGCTAAGCCGATCATATTAACTAAAACAATCGATTCAATGTTTGACATAATGAAATACATGAATTGAAAGTAAAAGAAATGATAAATCGCTAATGCTTATCGTTAGGGAGTGATTTCTCCCTTGAAGATGGCTCCGTATGCTCCTCGAGATCTGCCTTCGGTCTCCTACCCACATTCTCTGCTTTGTGTGTGGAGTGAATGATGAGAAATATAGAATTTAGGGCTGGTATTTATAGGCCAGATCTAGTTACGGCGTAAATTAAGTTGAGAGTTACGCCGTAACATCAATATCTTCGTAATTTGCTCTAGAAAAGCTGGTTACGGCGTAACACATGGAATGAGTTACGCCGTATCTTCAATATACGTTACAAAATCATGATTACGCGGTAATCGTTGAAAGAGTTACGGCGAAGCTTGCAGCGGTGTGGAACATCATTTGACCTAATTAGTTACGGCATAATCCTAAGATGGAGTTACTCCGTAATCTTCAGTTTAGTTGGTCTTCTGAGTAACGCTTTTGTTACGGCGTAATGTGAGAGAAGAGTTACGTCGTAATTACTTCAAAATGGGCATACTATCATATATCTTCAATAAACTCTCCAAATCCGCGTCTCATTAGCTCCAATGCTCGTAATTTACCTGAAAGTGAAATATAGAGGAAAATAAGCGTAAATCCATATAAATGATATAAAATACGAGCATTATCGGGGGAAATTGACACTTAATATTCAGGACTATTTGATGTTATCATAGGGTTCGAGGTTTAATATCAGGCGAAGCTCATAGATATAAGTATTCAACTTACTTAAGCAGTACTATGCAGTATCATGACTTAAATTGTTGCACTAGTGATCTGAAATAAATAAATCAGCCGGATACTATGTCGAGAGATATTTTTCTTGTTTACAAGTGAAAACTGTGTATCAATGGTCATTCGGTATGTTAAGACTTCTTGGCATCTCGGTGTAGGAGTGAGGTCATATAAAAATGGATTTTTTGAGGTCGAGTCATCTAGAATCCTAGAGGGCACAATGTTGTAAGGGTAATTGTATATTGATAATCTAACTCAATGCATTCTCTACCTACAAAGGGAATCTCGTTATAGGGAACGAAGAGGATAAATTGTACTTTGACGAAACATTGTCAAGGCATGGTATATCATTATCTATAGTCTCAGACAGAGGTGCTTGATTTACTTAGGGTTTGGTTTAGTGAGCAATGGTGTTTTGATAAAATCTTATGTCTTAGACAAGCTAGTATTCTCAAGGAATTAGTGAAGTATTAGGCAAATGTTGCAAAGATAATGGCTCAGGTTATTTCGTAAGGTCTTAAGGCTTCTGTTGGGTTACATGTCAACTTTTGGTATTTTTTAGACCCTTAGAAGTTTTGTGATTCTCTCATTGCTTATTTCCATCGAGGGCTCCTCCTTGTAGACACTATGGAGGGTCGTTCTTAAAATGGCTAGTGATGTAATTCGGTTCATCGATTGAGTACAAGGTTTGAGGTGGAGGTGAATGTGACGTGATAAGACTGTGATGAAAGAGTACTGTGATGCAAGTGTATTATGTATAAATGTGGATGTTTATGTTGGAAATGCTTATGTACATACACAAAGTTTCGCGACTCTCAGGAATCAAGTAGAAACCAATATGAACATTGTTAATACAAATAAACCGTAAAAATGTTTATTAATATTTTGCGATCTCTTTGTGTTTTGTTGATAACAAATATAATGTTATCTTAAGTACAATTATAAGGATACATGTTATTTTTGTAAAGCATTTACATATAGCCATTTAAATAAAAAAATATTATAATTAATCATTTGTTCTAATAGTTTATTAGGATGGGTAAAAACCATGACCCATGGATCATATCCATAACCCATTGACCCATACCCATTTGACTAGATACAATGTATTCATTAGATACATTGAATCTAAAGGAAAACCCATGGACCAACCCATAACCCACGACCCATAACCAAAAAACCCATGGGCAAAGAGGAGCGTCCCACGGATCCCTAGGTTTACACTAGACGGATCCCTTGTGGGAGGGATCTGTGGGATCCAGGGAACAGTGGCAGAAATTGCCTATAAATAGAGAGCCATTTCTTCATTCTAACTCACCCCTCTTCTTACTAATTCTCTCATATACTCTCATTCCCTTCTAACAAAAGATCACTTGATCTAGAGAGTACTTCCTTCTTTCTTTCTTTAGTGATTCTCATATAGGTCCTTCTTTAAGGCGAGATCACGAGCATTCTACAAGTCATCCAAGCAAGGGGTCCTTGATTGATTTGTTCCTCCGCAAGATTTCTGTAGCAAAGATCTTGTATTTGATATTTCACATATTTGTTGTGTAATAGTCGTGTTGGTTTGGTCCACCATGTTACGGACTCGGTATTTAGCTTTGTACCGGAAAAAGGTGTAAGCAACGTTGTGAAGGCTTCTCCGCCAAGTGAAGGAGTTTGTTGACATAGTGCTTGAACTCTCGAGTAGGTGACTCGGGGAGTGGAGTAGGGCAAGGAAGGTGTCCTTGTAGCCGAACCACTATAAATCGGTTGTGTCATTTTTATCCCTTTGCTTTACTTTATTTACTTGCTTTATCATTAGATCTATACTTTCTCTACATCCATAAGATCTCACATATTAACGAATCTAAAGTTTTTGAAACTAACTTAAAATGGGCAAAACTATTCAACCCCACTTCTAGTTTTCCACAACTGGCATCAAGAGCTAAGTTTATAAAAGTTTTAAAGTAAACCGTATTTTAAAAACTTTTCGATCACTATGGGTTCTGAAAATTATAAGGAAGGGCAATCTATGCAACGACCACCACTACTTGAAACTAATGGTTTTATATATTGTAAAAATAGATTCGAAACATATGTGAAGTCTAAAGATATTGATCTTTGGTACATTATTGTTGAAGGAGATTTTGAGGCTACCTCAAATGATGATAAAGGAAATTTAGTTAACATACCTCATGATAAACTAAATGATGAAATGAAGAAAAAGCTTTCTAAAAATAGTGAAGCTAAAATGGTTTTGTATAATGCTTTACCCAAAAAGGAATTCGAAAGAATTTCTATGCTCAAAACCTCTAAAGAAATTTGGAATTCTTTAGTTGTAACTCATCAAGGTAATCAACAAGTTAAAAATAATAAAATTGATTTATTTGTTCAACAATATGAACAATTTTCAATATCGGATGAGGAAACTATAGATCATTCATTTGCTAACTTTAATACTATTACTACATCTTTACAAGCACTTGATGAATCTTTTTCTAGCCGTAACCATGTTAGGAGATATCTAAGGGCACTTCCATCGAAGTGGAGATCCAAGGTGACGGCGATCGAAGAGTCAAAAGATTTGACAATCCTTACCCTTGATGAACTCATAGGAAACTTAAAAGTCTACGAGCTTGTCCTTGCTAAAGACTTCGAAGCCTCAAAGGTGAAAAAGAAACACAAATCTCTTGCCCTTAAAGCCAAAAAGGCTTCAAGCGATGAAGAGAACTCCTCTTCGAGTAGTGACGACGAGGAGTATGCTATGGCTGTAAGGGACTTTAAAAAGTTCTTTAGAAGGAAGGGAAGATACTTCAAACAACCGTATGACGATAAGAAAGGTTTTCGGAAAAGCAAAGAGGACGAAAAGCCAAAAGATGATCGTAATTGCTTTAAATGTGGGGACCCAAACCACTTTATTAGTAAGTGTCCCAAACGGGATGATCAAAAGGCGTTCGTGAGCAACACGTGGGGAATGAGCAACGAGGAGGACGAAGAAATTTGTCTCATGGAAAATGACGAGGTATGTCACGAATACTATAGTAGCTCATCACTTGATGACGACTCATTGCATAATGAATATAACAAACTATGCAATATTAGCTTAAAACTAATTAACAAAAACAAGCTTTTAAAAAGTCAAAACCAACGTTTAGATAAAGAAGTCATAGAATTAAAAGCAAAACTGAAATGTTTAGAAAAGGGTAAAATAGCAAGTGGTGAATGTGAACTTTGCGTTCAACTTCAAACACTAGTTGATCAACTAGATTCTAAAATTGCTAGAATGAGTACGAATACTTTAGATATGATATTAGATAGTATTAAAACCGGCAACAACCAAAAAGGTTTAGGTATTCAACAACTTGATCCATCAACTAGTGAAAACAAAGAAACACAATTTGTTAAGGCACTAGAAAAACCAGCCACTGTTGTGGCGGATCCTACGGATCCCATCAAAAGGGAACCGGCTAGTGTTAAGCCAGGGATCCGTGGGTCTGCTGTAGCAAACAGTGTTAATAACGTAGCTTCTTCATCTAGAAATGAGTTTGTTATCGTTAATAGGAAGAAACCAACTCATGTCACCACTAGACAACCACCTCCAAAATATACTCCTACTTTTGCAAGAAACAAAGCTCCATCTTTTTCAAAACCTAATCCATCTAGGAGACCTAATAATGTTTACCCGAGAAGTAACCATCAAATGGGATGCAAAATGATTTTCCTTTTCAAAACTTTGCTCCATGGAATGCATACTCATCTTATCCATGCATGTCTAACATGAATGGAATGTTTAACACTAATGGACCCATGAACAAATGGGGACCAAACTTTTGAGTTAATTGTTTTCTTAGTTGTGCTTAAAGGTCGACCTAGACAGGGATGAATGGGTCAAGGATAGCGTGTGCACGAGGCACATGACCGGCAATAAGGATCTATTCTCCACATATGAATCCTTCAATGGAGGTAATGTGGTGTTTGGAAATAGCAAAAGTAAAATCATCGGTAAAGGTACGATTTCTAACAAATCTCTAACCATTAACAATGTGTGTCACGTAAAAAACCTAAACTTTAACCTCTTAAGTATAGGACAAATATGTGATAAAAAGTGCAACGTACTTTTTACAGAAACCGGTAGTAAGATATTAAAAAATGGCATAACAATAGGAAGAGGAATTAGGAAACATGGAGTCTATGTCATTAAAATCGGTAATGAACCTAAAGACAAACTATGTCTTACATCTATGGATGATACTTCGACCTTATGGCATCGAAGATTGGGTCACGCCAACATGCGACTTCTTCAATCGCTATCATCCAAAGATCTAGTAAGAGATCTACCTAAGTTAAAATATGAACATCCCTTTTGTGATGCTTGTAATATAGGAAAACAAGTTCATTCTAGTCATAGAGCTAAAAACATGGTGTCTACAACTAAGTGTCTAGAATTACTACATATGGATTTATTTGGTCCATCCGCTATCCAAAGTTATGGAGGCAACTACTACAATTTGGTCATAGTGGATGATTACTCTAGGTACACATGGACAAAATTCTTAAAGAACAAAACGGAAACGTTTAATTATTTTGAAATATTAAGCAAGAAAATCCAAAGACAATTAGGAAGTCCTATAGTGTCTATTAGGACGGATCATGGTAGGGAATTCGATAATGAAGTGCAATTTGGAGCTTTTTGTGACGCTAATGGTATTACTCACAACTTCTCGGCTCCGCGCACTCCACAATCGAATAGGGTAGTTGAAAGAAAGAATAGAACCCTACAAGAAATGAGTCGAACCATGCTTAATGAGCAATCCATACCTCAAAAGTTTTGGTGCAATGTCGTTGATACTTCAACGTACATACTCAATCGAGTCTTAATTAGACCAATCTTAGGTAAAACTCCATACGAGTTACTCCGAGGCAAAAAGCCTACGTTAGATCACTTTAGAGTCTTTGGTAGCAAATGTTTTATTCTTAACACTAAAGATTACCTTACAAAATTTGATCCTAAATCAACCGAAGGCATCTTTCTAGGTTACTCTCCAAATAGCAAAGCTTACGTCATATTAAACAAAGAAACAATGAAGGTAGAAGAGTCATTAAATAGAAAATTTGATGAAAGTCCACCTAAACCCTCTCCACCTCTTGTCGATGACGAGATTGTAGAAAGTGAAGCTATAGTAATAAAGAAAAAGATAAATGAAGAAGAAGAACCTTTAAATGATGAAGTCATAAACATTAAAGAGTCCAAAGATCACCCCGTAGATAAGGTCATAGGAAAGCTAAACGAAATAACATTAAGGTCTCAAGTTCAAAAACAAAGTAGCTTGTTTTGTTTCGTTTCAACCATAAAACCTAAGAATACACAAGAAGCCATAAAAGATGAGAGTTGGGTAATGGCTATGCAAGAAGAATTAAATCAATTTGTTTCTAATGATGTTTGGACACTTGTCCCTCCACCTAGTAATCAAACCATAATAGGAACCAAATGGGTTTATAAAAACAAATTAGATGCAAACGGAGTAGTGTCTAGAAACAAGGCTAGACTCGTTGCCCAAGGGTATAACCAACAAGAAGGAATAGACTTTGATGAGACCTATGCCCCCGTGGCTAGATTAGATTCTGTAAGAATACTTCTTGCGTATGCTTGTGCTAATTATCTAAAGCTTTATCAAATGGATGTCAAAAGCGCTTTTCTAAGTAGTTTCATTAATGAAGAAGTATATGTAGCTCAACCTCCAGGCTTCATCAATTTTGAAAAACCTAAACATGTGTATAAATTAAAGAAAGCCCTTTATGGTCTTAAACAAGCTCCAAAAGCTTGGTATGATAGACTCAAGTCATTTTTAATTAAACACAACTATACCATGGGGTTAGTTGACAACACACTTTTTACTAAGAAAAGAGAGTCACATATAATCATAGTGCAAATATATGTAGATGATATTATATTCGGATCCACTTGTCAAGACATGTGTGATGATTTCTCTAAAATCATGCATGACGAGTTCGAGATGAGTATGATGGGAGAACTTAGTTTCTTTCTTGGTCTACAAATCAAACAAGTAGAAGATGGTATCTTCTTTAATCAATCTAAATACATAAAGGAGATGTTAAATAAATTCGGTCTAGAAGAGTTGAAACCAATTAGGACACCAATGTCATTTGACACCAAACTCACAAAAGATGAAGACGGCGAATCCGTCGACAATACTAAATATCGTGGCATGATAGGTAGTCTTCTCTACCTCACGGCAAGTAGGCCGGATATCATGTTTAGTGTTTGCTTATGTGCTAGGTTTCAAGAAGACCCTAAAACATCACACCTAGAAGTCGTAAAAAGAATATTTAGATATATTAAGGGTACAACACAATTAGGATTATGGTACCCTAAGGGCACGGGAGTAGAAACAATTGTATATGCAGATTCTGATCATGCAGGTGATTATGTTGACCGAAAAAGTACAAGTGGGGTATGTACTTTTGTGGGATGTTGTTTAACATCTTGGTTTTCAAAGAAACAAACAACATTAGCAATATCAACAACCGAAGCCGAATACGTCTCCGCCGGCAAAGCATGCCAACAAGCACTATGGATGAAACAAGTGTTAGTCGACTATGACATTCATCTTAGTGACATAGCCATTCTATGTGACAACAAGGGTGCCATAGATCTAAGCAAGAATCCAACATTACATTCTCGCACAAATCATATAGAGATTCATTATCACTTCTTAAGAGACAATGTTCAAAAGGGGAACATCTCTATTGAGAAGGTAGCATCCGAAGACAACATAGCCGATGTCCTCACCAAACCGTTGAAGCGGGAACAATTCAACCTACTTCGTCTTGGTCTTGGTCTCATGGAACAAACGTCGTAACTTACTTTTTGACTCTACAAGGTATGTAAACACTAGCCTTCTTCTTTCTGAGTCTAGGATCTCTATTTCACGCACAAATCACAAACAATATGGGAATTTTCAAAACCCAAGATAAGTTTTTCACTTATAATTTTCTTATTTTCTTTCTAAATAAGTACGAGTTACATACACATCCTTTTTTCAAAAGGATAAAAGGTTTGTATTTCAAAATGATTTCTAAAATGATACTCCTCCCCGTATCAATTTCACAAAAGCAATTTCTCACATCTAGGACACATCGCTTTTTCATTATTAATACAACGTTAAAACCCATTTTCATTGCATCTCATGTCTTTTGAATGCTAAAGGGAACACATAACCAATATGGGTTTTCGGGTACATTCATTTAAAGCCACAATGAATTAGGAGCATTGGTAACACTAAATTTACGTACTCAAGTACTAAATATGTGTTTTCGGGTTATCTCACATAATAGTATGCTTTTCCACTTCTAGTTTATTTTCTTTCTCTTCTTAGGAGTCGGGATAACCGCAACTCCAAATAGTTTGCATATAGGCACACAGTAGGAAAAAATGTTTCCAAAAGGAAAATTTTGTCCTGCCTGGATCACCAGACCCACGGATCCCAACCTTCATGCTGGACGGATCCCTCAAGGGAAGGATTCGTGGGATCCGTGAGACAGAAGCTGTTTTTACCTTCTATTTTTCTCAATTTGGATGAAAAATCCACATTTGTTTTATTTTTTTGGAGTATGTTCTTTAATGCTTGTGTTCTCATGATCACATGCCTTAAATTCATATCTAATCATTAGATTTTAATCCACATTTTGGGTCAAGCATTCATTACAATGCTTTGTTTTTCTATATATAGAACTCCCAAATTGCTTGCATAATCCATCTCATCTTCACAAACAAACAACACCATGTCATTCACAAGTTCTTACAACTTAGATGAATCACCTAGTATAAACAATCATCTTCATGAAACCCAAACCTTTGTACTTCTACCTTCCAAAATACCGCAATCAAACTCTAGGATATCCGCACGGATTAACATCCGATCTTGTTGCTTAGGAAAACCATCATCATATGGCTCATCACCATCAAATAACTCACCACAAGATGCTTCCATTATAACACCTCCTTCATCACCAACGAGTACACCAACTTCATCACCAAATCACTCACCACCTAAAGTCACTCTTTTGGAACTCCTTACGACTCCAACAAGATCTCAACAACCAAAACAAAAAGAAATAGCCTTTTTGACATTTCCAACTTCTCCAAACACAATATTCAATGATCTTGAAACATCACCACCCTTAGCTCCCATTAAACTACAAGAACATCTAGGTTCTTTTCCACCACCACTTCCAATCATTCCGGACTTTGATCCGTATTTTCCTATTTTTCCACCACAACTTCCGCAACTCACAAATCAAAACAACCCGGAAGATTTCCGTACTCATTACCCACATCACTTACATTGTGAACATTGCCAATCCACTAGGGAAATTGCAATAGAAATTAGGGAAGAAATGCGATTCATACTCAACCTCATCCTTGATCGCATCAATATCATGATTCATCAAACCTTCCATCCATAACCTTATTCAAGCATTGAAGGAATCATTACTACTATTTTCTATTTTTAGTACTTTTTCTTTTGGAGTCATTTTTAAGAACAAGTCTTGTTCTTATTTTTACATGCTTGTAGGTGGCATAAATACCACTACACTTTGTTGTTTTATTACAAGTCCTTGTTTACATACCTTGGCTCCCAATCTTGATTCTCATCAATCACAAGATTATTTAAGCATGTTACTAACCTTTCTCTTTGTAGGACTTTTTTTTATTTTTCTTCACTTGACGCCCCAAACTAGGGGGACCTACCGTCAAGGGGAGTAAGCGATATGTGGACTAATTTTTCCACACTTTTATTTCTCCGAAGGGTTAACTTTTTGTTTTGACAAAATGGGGGAGAAGAAGTACAACTTAGGGGCTTTCAAAACATACATCTATTCTTAAGTTTTACTCATCATAACATTATGTTTTGTCATCAACAAAAAGGGGGAGATTGTTAATACAAATAAACCGTAAAAACGTTTATTAATATTTTGCGATCTCTTTGTGTTTTGTTGATAACAAATATAATGTTATCTTAAGTACAATTATAAGGATACATGTTATTTTTGTAAAGCATTTACATATAGCCATTTAAATACAAAAATGTTGTAATTAATCATTTGTTGTAATAGTTTATTAGGATGGGTAAAAACCATGACCCATGGATCATATCCATAACCCATTGACCCATACCCATTTGACTAGATACAATGTATTCATTAGATACATTGAATCTAAAGGAAAACCCATGGACCAACCCATAACCCATGACCCATAACCAAAAAACCCATGGGCAAAGAGGAGCGTCCCACGGATCCCTAGGTTTACACTAGACGGATCCCTTGTGGGAGGGATCCGGGGAACAGTGGCAGAAAGTGCCTATAAATAGAGAGCCATTTCTTCATTCTAACTCACCCCTCTTCTTACTAATTCTATCATATACTCTCATTCTCTTCTAACAAAAGATCACTTGATCTAGAGAGTACTTCCTTCTTTCTTTCTTTAGTGATTCTCATATAGGTCCTTCTCTAAGGCGAGATCACGAGCATTCTACAAGTCATCCAAGCAAGGGGTCCTTGATTGATTTGGTCCTCTGCAAGATTTCTGTAGCAAAGATCTTGTATTTGATATTTCACATATTTGTTGTGTAATAGTCGTGTTGGTTTGGTCCACCGTGTTACGGACTCGGTACTTAGCTTTGTACCGGAAAAAGGTGTAAGCAACGTTGTGAAGGCTTCTCTGCCAAGTGAAGGAGTTTGTTGACATAGTGCTTGAACTCTCGAGTAGGTGACTCGGGGAGTGGAGTAGGGCAAGGAAGGTGTCCTTGTAGCCGAACCACTATAAATCGGTTGTGTCATTTCTATCCCTTTGCTTTACTTTATTTACTTGCTTTATCATTAGATCTATACTTTCTCTACATCCATAAGATCTCACATATTAAGGAATCTAAAGTTTTTGAAACTAACTTAAAATCGGCAAAACTATTCAACCCCCCCTTCTAGTTTTCCACAAACATAAATCTATTATAACTACTCCCAGTATCGCAAAATTCATCTCTAAGTTGAACACAGGTTATTAGGCTATGTTCCACTGTCCCTAAGTTGAACATAGGTGATCAGTCTATGTTCAACCAAGGTTCAATGAATTTTAGAATACTCAGCTCAGTTATACTAGTAATATGTCGTTTACTTTTAAAAATTATTTTTGGTCTACAACTATAGTCTATGCCTAAAAATGCAACCTAGTTCGCTATAACTATACCCTTGATACCAATCTGTAACACCCCCAAAATATCGCAATGGAAAACAATGTAACTGGGTGCTACTTCATAGTACAAAGTTCAAGTTATTGAGAATGACCTCTATATGAGATGTTTTGAAAAGTTACCATTCGATAAATGATTCAGAGTCACAATATGGGGTCCCAAAATGTTAAGTTGCATAAATTTTTTCAAAAATTTATCGAATGGTAAAAGGATGCCTCAAGTCTTCAAAATGCCATGCGACTCGAATGATCCAAAAGTAAGATATCACCTTATAAACATGAGAAATATATGCTAAAAGTGTCAACACGAGGTGGGTGGGTTCATAGGTTTGTGTAAATAGCAATACAAAGTAAAAGTAACGTGGGTTTAATAAAAAGTTTTGTGACCATTATGTCACTCACAATGTCATATAAATAAATTTTACTTTTAAGTAAATTAATAATGTAGACCACAAGGTTTTCGAGAGTGATTATAGAACACATATAAAGTTAGGTATAATATCAGTGACCATTGCTTCACTCACAGCGTCAAGAATAATATTAGTAAAGTACACCATAAAGTATTAAGCATAAAGTTGGACCTTAAGCAAAGCATATGAACATTACATCGAACATAATGTCATACGAAAAGTCTATTGCGCTAGAACTAAGTTCATAATACCTAATCTAAGACAATGGATCATGTGTTTAACATGTTATATAAAGGCCCGCGTAAGTGTTTTACCCGTGAAACTCATAATTCGACATGTTAGACGTTTGTATTTGACCTGTTTGATCAAACCGAACAGGGGAGTCACCCCGATAGATCTATCTGTAACACTCGCCCTTCCTAGCAGGAACTGACGGTATATGAGGATGGGCATAATTGGTTTATAATGTGTAACACCCCCAAATCTGGTTTAGCGGAAGCATACGTGTTGTTTGGGAGCGTTACGAAATTGGTAAATCATAACACAAGTAATACAGAACGGAGTACATACTCCGTTTAATTTCATAAAATATTTTGAAACAATATCTTACAACATTGTTTAGATGGATGGGCATATCCCATAATTTTTGTGGTCCCAATATAAAAACATCTTTTGTTTGTAAACGTTTTTCTTTAGAAATTTCTACGACCATTTATCCGCCTCTTGCCTTGCATCCATGTTCACAACTAGCACCTGAGAAAATATGCTAAAAGGTCAGCTATAAGCTGGTGAGTTCATAGGTTTAGATTAAAATAGTAAGTTTGGACCATAAGCAAAGGCATATAATCATTATCAAGAGTATAATGATATATGTATGAAAGTCTATTACGTTAGCTCTAAGTTCATGCAACCGATACTACGACAGTTTCTGTATGCTAAAAGATGTCATACAATAAAGGGGCCCGTAGCAAGTGTTTTGTCCCTCAACACTTGGTTCCGACATGGTATACGTTTCGCTTTGGCCTAAGCATGGCCAACCGAACGGAGGAGTCACCCTCAATAGATCTATTTATAACATTCGCGTTTCCCAATGGGGAATTGACGGTTCATGAAAAAGGGCATTCTCTAGGGACATAAGGGCTTAGGCTAAACCACGTAATAGTAATCATGTAATAGTTTTGGTCCATGAAATGTTTTGCATATTTCTCACCCCAAAATGTATAAAACAATTTAACAAGTAAAAGTGGGGCTATGAAACTCACCTTAACAAAAGTGCAAATCCAAATGTGGGATTAGTGATGGTTGTGGAGCGGCACCGACACGCGACCTAGATAAGGAGTGAAATGTTTCAGTTCATTGTTTTAAGTATTACTTACTTAAATTTGTTCAATTGTTTTTATAATTGTAACGAAAATAAACTTTTGGTTTTAGAAAAATGATTTTTACTAGTAAGTATTCAAGTATATGTATACATTTTTACGTTGTCATTATAACGGTTTTAGAACTCGAAATTTTGGTTTGAATATAACAATTTGCTAGTAAGTATATAAAAGTGTATATACTTATTTAAGTTGACACAAAATGGTGTTGTCAAAAATGTATATATAAATTATTTATTTTCTATTTGAATTTAGAAAATGTGCAAGTTTGATGATTTTCGAACTTAACATATGATAGAATAGCGGTGTCTATATTTATCATAACTTGTTCTTTATGTATATATAGTTCTAAACGAGGAATTCACTTGACATACATTTGTTTACAGATTGACGTTAAACGTTGACGTAGGAATTATTAAGTGAACATGTGCTCTCTTTTTTTTTTTTTTTTTTTTGCACATGTTTACTTGTTAACTCGTGTACGCTTATATATAACTATGTGGCATATTTTGTGTACGCGTAAACAAGTTTATTTATCGTTGGACAATTGTTTTACGTTTCAAGTCTTATCTTGCGAGTTGGTTTAGACTACCCAAACGGATGTCCCGATACCCTCATGGGCTGCGGCCCAGAGTTATTAATGGTAGAGCACCCGAGTTGGGCCTAGGCCCGAAGTAGTAACTGTACGGAGAAAAGAAAGGGCTGTGGCCCATTGATGAATTTGTTTGCACAAGCTGTTAGTGTTATCACACTATCATTCCAAGGCTTTAGTACTAGGTATGAAGTTTGACGAGAAGGGCAGGTAGTCAAGAATATCAGGTTCGACACAAACGTGACTCGATCACAAACATAGACTTCATGTCTGCTCAACAATTACACGACATCCTACTCAAATAAAGTTTACTCGGGGTAAAGGCTCAACCGAAAATGACCATTATTGTGATGGGAGGAATGAAATATGAAACCTTTGTGTTAGGGTCGCATACGTTCTAGTGATTTACCCACCCGAATCGAGCTCATTTCTGGGCTAGACTAACGATGTGCCTATGACTCAAATCGATCCCTTAGCTACCCTTGTGATCAAAAATTGGACAAAGTGAACCACATATCGTTACTACAGGTTCATAGTACGATGATGGTGAGGAACAAAATCACTTGAAAACCTTAGACTCGATTCCTTTCTATCATGACACCCCTGGAAGTCGACACTTCTTTCGATATATTTTCAGGATTTCATATGGTGTAGTATAGGTACTAAAGAGGTTTTACACTATCTCAAAGGTTTGAGTTTCGACTACATGAATCTCTTGTTGGACACCTATACCCTTATTTTTTAACCCAAAAGTTTCACCACTGTGGTGATAACCACGGTGGGTTTTTGACCCAGTTTGCGAGAAGGTTAAAACACCAAATCGGATGCCAATATTAATTTCTCCTAGACTCTCACTCGTTACATGTTTATCCCAAGTTACCAATCAAAACAACTTTTATCACCTTCATGGCCATTTCACTCGACAAGAACCACATTTAGTTTCTTTGATATCATTCACTAATATTACAAAATTTATCCACAACAAAAACTCTTCAACTGGATATTCAAATCACAAACAACACCATTATTTAACATGTCATTATAACTTTTATTGTACATCTAGTTTCAAAACAAAAGAAAGAGTTAAAGGGTGAACCTTATGAAAGTGAGTCGAAAACGAAGGCTAACTCGAGAGCTCCACACAAACCAAACCTCCAAATCCGAATCCGAGCTACAAACCCAATAGCTTTACAAAACCCTTAAGAGCACTTTTCTTGTGTGATGGATTGAGATTTGCTTTGTGTGAGCCTTTAGCCTCTCGAGTTACATAAAAAAGAAAATAAAAAGGAACCTTTGACCAAGCTTTACATCTTGCCTCTTTGTTTGAAGCCGAAAATAGTATACTTCCAAAGCCAAAAGATTTCTTGGATTGGTGTAAGGATTTGCTTGTGATTTAACTTGATTTTCATGGATCTCCTTGGAGGTAGCGGCGCATCTAGGTAGAGTTGGGGAAGAGATTCTTACATGAATATGGTATGGAAGGTGAAGAATATTGAGATGAGAGATGTTGGCTTACTTGGTTTGGGAAAGATTCGCCTAGGAGGCGTGTATAGATGGAGAAGCAGGTTTCAAGGATGGAAGAGATGATATCTCTGCTTTTGCATATAGTTTGTCGTGTGTGTGTGGCAAGAAGACAAGAAACATTTATCTTTTTTTTTTTTTACTTTTAAATTGTGTACAAGTGAGTGGGTTTTGTCGTGAGTGGGAAGGGGAGACATGTACACTTATTCTTTTTCAAGTCTCCTTTTAAGTGTATATACCTTTCTTTTATATATAAATGAGTTACTATAAGGTAATATAATTAGATGTAAGTAAGGTATGTGTATTGCATACTTACGATTTATTTTGTGTAAGTATTTGTACGTGGGATAATTATTGTATAAGATGTATGCATTTACATTATAGTCATGTATGCTTGCACTTGAGTCTTGTAAAGTCTTTGTTTAAGTGATAATGTGTTTAAGTATTTTGTGTCCCGCAAAGCCATATTGTGACCAAGGTATCCTTGTTTGACAACTTTTTACCCGTGGTATTTTATTGTTATGTGTTTGAAATATTTTATCCTTGTAATATTCCAAGTCACTGACATTTGTTAATTGTTTTAGCGAGTCCTTATCATAGTGTCGGTACGCGTCCCGTGTCGGTCACTGGGAAAAGCGAGATACCCTCTCGTCTTATAATTTAAATCATAAGACAAAATAAAATATTCATAAAATGATATGAATGCAAAAGTGATGCAGTTACCTACCGTATGCGAGTTAACTACTCAAATGATCAGGTAAAGCTCATGTATGCTTAATAAATTTGGCTTAGTAAAAATGAATTACTAATTATCAGTTAAATTTTGATGAAAATTTACCGTGTGTCACATCCTCCCCGTCTTGGAAGAGAAAACCGTCCTCGGTTTTCAGTTAAAATTACTTGGTGAAGTAGAGAGAATGTGTGGGTATTTGTGCTTGAATTGGTCTTCGCGTTCTCACGTGTATTTCTGGACCTCTTTGAGAGTTCCAACAGGTCTCAACGATGGGAGTGTGGCCTTATATAAGCCGTTTGATTTCTCGACCCACTATTTCGATTGGGTTTCTTGACAAAATTTAGATCTTTTGTCAGTTTAAATTCCTCTCATTGGAACGGCGAGAGTTTCGTTGTAAGGAAATTCTTCGAATTTCACATGTGGAACATGTTATGCAAAGAGTTGAGTTTTTTTTTTTTTTTTTTTTTTTTTTTTTTTTTTTTTTTTTTTTTTTTTTTTTGTGGACACTTCGGGTTGGTAGGTTACCGGTCCTATTTTTGCGAAAATTTTGAAAGGTCTAACGTAACGAAGATTCTATTTCCTCCTTTTTCCAAAACAGACTTTGCATTACCATGGCAAAAACCTCATCATGACTCTATCTCCCACTGGAAACTCAAGTGGCTTAGTCTTCTGTTCGCATGTCTCTTTTAACGATTACGTGTCGTTTGTAGATGGTTCTGGGTTAGCACAATTTTCTCAGTAGTTTCTTGAATTTGTTCTGGGCCAGTGAGTTGGCTTTCTTCAAATTGAGCGTTCTGAAACGTGTGGGCATAACGTATAGTCCTAATGGAAATCCGAGTTGGTAACTACCAGCTTGGTCTTGGGGAGGATCCGATAAGTCTTACGAAACAAGGTATAGCCCTTTGCGTTTGGTCGAAAATGGTTTACGCTTTCATGGGTCGACACTTCAATCCTTTTCGTCGACTCAAACCTTATGTGTCATTTAGTCCCATTATTTATTGACTCTGGCGATTAGAGTCGGTTGCACTCATCCTATGATACGCACACCGTTATCAATGTTTCTTAATAGAAGTTTGGAGTCTTTGGACTGGTTCTTTGCTAGTCTCTGTCATGAACACTGTTGATTTGCGCTCTTGTCCTTATTGTGTCTTATGAGGGGGTCCTTTGTTGCAAAGGGATTTGGTTAAGGCAAATTGCCTGCTCCATTCATTCCTCAGACAAGTTCCTCATGTTTGAAGTATAGTTTCTATAGATTGAATGATACTTTCATCCAGGCTAGTGGTCAAAAGACGGTAGATGATACTTATTTCGGGATAAATCCTTAAAACTTTCGGAGTGGTCTTCGAAAGTTTGATGTGACTGGTTGTTACTATTTGGGATGAAGAGAATTGAAATGTTATGACCTGTAGCGCTTTGCTTTGAGCAATCCTTGCAAGTCTGCCCATGTTGTCGTTCTCTTTGTTTGTAGCGATAGGTGGGTTTGACGAGATGGTCAATTATTACCCAGGTAATGTTATAATTGATAAAGGTCTCAGATGGTTTGGTGCCAGCGTCCATTGTTATGCATTCCCATTTCTGTCTGGAAATTTCGGTCTGTACAATTAAGTTTGGTGTTGCTTGAAGTATATGTGGTTACGATGGTCTTGCCTTGCGCGAGTACGAACGTTATAATTGAACTCACGTTGCGACTATAATTGTTGGTGTCGTTACATGGTCAACTTCCCTTTTCGTTCTCGTACACTCTGTAAGACATCGTGGTCGGTGTACGCTGTACTCCCTTGTGTAGTGGAGATAATAATTCTAGGTTTTCCTAGTGTGGTCATGTTAGACTTCGATTCTAATTTGTACACTGCGTTGTGCTCCACATGGATCTTTGGGATGTCGAATATTCTGTACCATTATTTTCCTCTTTGAATCAGGATAGCTTTCAGCTCTGGTGTAAAGCGTCTCCTATAAATGGTAGAGTCTCTTTCATACTCGGGTATGTCTAAAACGGATGCACCATATGATTTCCTTGCGTGGAGTGAGTAGGTGCTTGTTGGGTTGATCTAGGGTGTATGATGGTCTATTCCTTTCTTGGTTGGTGGTAAAATACTATGTACGAACCGGTATATCCGGGGCGTCAGTCTCTGCGTTCGGTGTTCTATAGGGTGTTAATTCATTGTCGAAGGTGCAACGTTTTATATTCATTTTCCTTAATAGAAAATTTCTTCTCTCAGGTGGCACGGTTTATCCTATTCCCGGGTAATGTGAAAAGTATGGCATTTTAAGGTAGGGTGGCGACATGAGATATAGACACGAATATTTCTATTTCGTGATAGAGAGTTAAACATTTCCTTTAACATGACCGGGTGAGAATTTTCAAGAATTTAGCCATGTCCTGTGCACGTTACCCCTCCCGAATTATACATAGGTGATCAGGCTATGTATAATTGGGGACCGGTGACGTGTTGTTCGGTATAATCCAAATCTTGGTGTACTTATTCTTTGGTCAGCGGAAATGTTGTAAAAGTTCATGGAAGTTTTGGTAAGATAGTTTATAAGATTTGCTAGGACGACCAATGTCGTCAGTGTGGCCTATAGTTCGTTTGACCAAGATGTGTGAAAAGTGGCAACTTGGTTAGAAATAGAATGTTGGATTCGTGATTTTTGGTGAGATAATATTTTGAGTTGATATTGTCGGTATTGGAGATAATACCTTCGTAGATTTTGGAATGTGGATTATTTTAAAGCAACCCGTTGGGTGATACTAGTTTGGCACTGAGACTCGTCGATCATCCACGATGATGTTCTCTTGTATTTGGGGGAACTTTTCACTGAGACAAGATAGTTGAAGTCCTTAATGATATGGTGAGAACGGTCATGGAGAGGACATATATCAAGATAACACGATAATAACAACAGATACACTACTAGAGGAAAGGTTTCAGTACATTAAGATTTCCTAGAGGAGTACTTTAAAGTAGACTGTAACTTGGAAGTTAAACTAAGCTTTATTACAACCAGCATCTCTAGCTAAATTAGTTTCTTCCATGGTGTCCGTTGGGAGTCTGAACCATTCTTCACACTTTCTTCAGGAAAGTGTTTTGGCAGTTGCTGCTCGCATGCTGACCCTTCCTATCCGGGCACATGCTTTTGATGTGGTCTTTCTTTCCACATCCATGACATGTCATTGTTTCCCTATAGAGTTGCTTACAATCTTCTATCTCATGTCCAACTCTTTTACAAATCTCACAAGGTATAGGGCATTTTCCATAGTGGTAATATGGGCATATATTACACTTGGGTTTTGTCCCGGCATACCTTACTTCCCGCTTGTTTTTAGTAGCCTTAAACTCAGCTGTCCCTTGACGTTTGCTTGATTGTTGCATTTGATCTTTCTCACCATCATGATTCCAGTTCCTCTTGCTACCACAGTACCCCATTGTCTTGCCTTGAGGCAGTGACCTTGTCAATACAAGGGTCGCACCAGTAGCTTCTTGAGTGACGGTGGGCGCGAATGCAACAACGTTCTTTCGAGTTTCAGGAGGACATCCCCAAGAGTATGCCTCGAGTCTCTTTTCCTCAGGTCCTATCATGTTAGGACATACTTGAGCTAATTCGCGAAAGCGATTTGTGTACCCCTCGAGGTCATTCCCTATCATGGTTAGCCCACAGAGTTCTCTTTCCATCATCCGCAGTTCATTTCTCGAACAGTATTCTGCAATCATCATTTTCTTCAGAGTGTCCCACTGAAGTGAGTAAGCAGCGTCTATTCCCACTAATCGGACATAAATGTCCCACCATGTGAGGGCTTGGTGTCGAAAGGTGCAAGTAGCATACTTGACTTTACAATTGTCTGCGCAACTCTGTTCGCGGAAGATTGTCTCTATTCTTTCTAGCCATTTTGCCAAGCTTCTGGCTCCTTCAGTTCCCTCAAATACTGGTGGTTTACAGTTCCTGAATTCTTGGTAAGATAAATTTTGTGATGTAAGCGTCTTACCAAACTCTTCTTCCCTATTCTCCTGGGTGAGTTTGTTGATGTTGTGATTGATTTGGTAGTTAGCAATTCTTGCAGCAACTCGCTCGCTAACAGATTTCTCAGTGGTGGTTGCGTTCATGTTCTGCTTTACTGAAAACATTTTCCTTCAACCACAAGAAATGACAACAATGAGTTTTCTATGAGTGTGAGGGCCATGGTGGAGATTCATAAGGTTACAACGTATACTATTTCTCAATCAAGTATTTTCCAGGTTGTATTGACTGAATATTACGTAGTCTTAGTATATTAAGATAACGTTAAGAAAGCGGAGACTGATTGAAGCGAGTTTGACAGAAGGTTATAATTCACAAGTCGTTGTTTATTATGCATAGTCGTTTGTCATAATGAACTTGATTACATTCTAAGGAGATTCATGGCTCATAGTGCCGATACATAACATGCGTTCATTGACTTGCTCTAGTTCGTCCTACAACAAAACTACTACAAGCGTTCTTATTGAAACCACTCATCACAACTTCTAACACAATTGCAAAGTGAAATTTAAGTATTTCCCGATGTTGTCCCGAGTTGACTTTGTTGAGTCGCCTTCCATTCTTCTAACTCCCTGAGTTGGGTCTCCATTCTGGCAAATTTGTTGTTGGCCTCATTTGCCCTACTCTCCATGGTACGTCTTTGAAATTCTACGGCACCCTCCAGGTATCCTGTCTCAGTTAATGCTATTGTAATAACGGTCTCCAACCGCGTTAGCCTACTTTCAATCTCTGTGAGACGTCCCTGGGTATCTTCCGAAGTTTGCAGAGCACACCTTTCGATGTGGTCTTCGAGACGGGCAATTACTTCGTTTAACTTCTCACGGGTTCCCTCTATTGCCGTCCCCACATCGTTGTAGCATTCCTTGAGTGTTTCGCCAAGTGCTTGTAATTCTCCTACCACTTCTTCGATTCCTCCAATCCTTTCTTCTGGCAGTATTCCCAGATGATCCGACATTTCTTCTATTTGTTCTTCATGGCGTGTTAGGCGCGCCATAACTGTGTCGAGGGTTGGTGGTCTAGCAGTGGCCGCTCCTGAAATTTCCCCAACTTCGAACGAACTAGGAGGTGATGCATTAGAAGATGATGGTGATGATGCAGAGAGACAGATTCTCTTGCTAGCAGGTATCTCCCCACTCGGGAGTGGATCTCTTTGGTGTCTTGGTGAGAGTGTAGGAGTAATGGAACTGGTAGGTATAGTACTGACGGTAGTGATGATTTGGAAGTGAGCAGGTGGAGTGTGGGTAGTACCCTCCTGGTGAACTTGATACACTACCCTGTATGGGTTTCCAGTGTCAGGAGTGAGTTGAGAAGGGGCTGGGATGCGTTCAGCAGGTGACAAACCTTCTGTTGTGCCATCGCATCCAGCTTCAGAGTGAGGGGAAGACATGGTCTGTGACAAGACGGTGCATATGTGTAAGTATATGTAAAAATATACTTATGATAGGCATGGAGTAGTGAATTAATAAATAGGCAATATGTCATGTAGTCATGTAATAGGCAATATGTTATGCAGTCATGTCTAAATTGACTCTAAGTAATATGGCAAATAAGGCAAGCGGTAACTGGCGGTCGTAGAGTGACGTTTTTGTAAAAAGTAGTTATAGTTTAGGGTTTATATGTACCTAGTTCTCTATAACTTAGGCTCTGATGCCAATCTGTAACACCCCCAAATCTGGTTTAGCGGAAGCATACGTGTTGTTTGGGAGCGTTACGAAATTGGTAAATCATAACACAAGTAATACAGAACGGAGTACATACTCCGTTTAATTTCATAAAATATTTTGAAACAATATCTTACAACATTGTTTAGATGGATGGGCATATCCCATAATTTTTGTGGTCCCAATATAAAAACATCTTTTGTTTGTAAACGTTTTTCTTTAGAAATTTCTACGACCATTTATCCGCCTCTTGCCTTGCATCCATGTTCACAACTAGCACCTGAGAAAATATGCTAAAAGGTCAGCTATAAGCTGGTGAGTTCATAGGTTTAGATTAAAATAGTAAGTTTGGACCATAAGCAAAGGCATATAATCATTATCAAGAGTATAATGATATATGGATGAAAGTCTATTACGTTAGCTCTAAGTTCATGCAACCGATACTACGACAGTTTCTGTATGCTAAAAGATGTCATACAATAAAGGGGCCCGTAGCAAGTGTTTTGTCCCTCAACACTTGGTTCCGACATGGTATACGTTTCGCTTTGGCCTAAGCATGGCCAACCGAACGGAGGAGTCACCCTCAATAGATCTATTTATAACATTCGCGTTTCCCAATGGGGAATTGACGGTTCATGAAAAAGGGCATTCTCTAGGGACATAAGGGCTTAGGCTAAACCACGTAATAGTAATCATGTAATAGTTTTGGTCCATGAAATGTTTTGCATATTTCTCACCCCAAAATGTATAAAACAATTTAACAAGTAATAGTGGGGCTATGAAACTCACCTTAACAAAAGTGCAAATCCAAATGTGGGATTAGTGATGGTTGTGGAGCGGCACCGACACGCGACCTAGATAAGGAGTGAAATGTTTCAGTTCATTGTTTTAAGTATTACTTACTTAAATTTGTTCAATTGTTTTTATAATTGTAACGAAAATAAACTTTTGGTTTTAGAAAAATGATTTTTACTAGTAAGTATTCAAGTATATGTATACATTTTTACGTTGTCATTATAACGGTTTTAGAACTCGAAATTTTGGTTTGAATATAACAATTTGCTAGTAAGTATATAAAAGTGTATATACTTATTTAAGTTGACACAAAATGGTGTTGTCAAAAATGTATATATAAATTATTTATTTTCTATTTGAATTTAGAAAATGTGCAAGTTTGATGATTTTCGAACTTAACATATGATAGAATAGCGGTGTCTATATTTATCATAACTTGTTCTTTATGTATATATAGTTCTAAACGAGGAATTCACTTGACATACATTTGTTTACAGATTGACGTTAAACGTTGACGTAGGAATTATTAAGTGAACATGTGCTCTCTTTTTTTTTTTTTTTTTTGCACATGTTTACTTGTTAACTCGTGTACGCTTATATATAACTATGTGGCATATTTTGTGTACGCGTAAACAAGTTTATTTATCGTTGGACAATTGTTTTACGTTTCAAGTCTTATCTTGCGAGTTGGTTTAGACTACCCAAACGGATGTCCCGATACCCTCATGGGCTGCGGCCCAGAGTTATTAATGGTAGAGCACCCGAGTTGGGCCTAGGCCCGAAGTAGTAACTGTACGGAGAAAAGAAAGGGCTGTGGCCCATTGATGAATTTGTTTGCACAAGCTGTTAGTGTTATCACACTATCATTCCAAGGCTTTAGTACTAGGTATGAAGTTTGACGAGAAGGGCAGGTAGTCAAGAATATCAGGTTCGACACAAACGTGACTCGATCACAAACATAGACTTCATGTCTGCTCAACAATTACACGACATCCTACTCAAATAAAGTTTACTCGGGGTAAAGGCTCAACCGAAAATGACCATTATTGTGATGGGAGGAATGAAATATGAAACCTTTGTGTTAGGGTCGCATACGTTCTAGTGATTTACCCACCCGAATCGAGCTCATTTCTGGGCTAGACTAACGATGTGCCTATGACTCAAATCGATCCCTTAGCTACCCTTGTGATCAAAAATTGGACAAAGTGAACCACATATCGTTACTACAGGTTCATAGTACGATGATGGTGAGGAACAAAATCACTTGAAAACCTTAGACTCGATTCCTTTCTATCATGACACCCCTGGAAGTCGACACTTCTTTCGATATATTTTCAGGATTTCATATGGTGTAGTATAGGTACTAAAGAGGTTTTACACTATCTCTAAGGTTTGAGTTTCGACTACATGAATCTCTTGTTGGACACCTATACCCTTATTTTTGAACCCAAAAGTTTCACCACTGTGGTGATAACCACGGTGGGTTTTTGACCCAGTTTGCGAGAAGGTTAAAACACCAAATCGGATGCCAATATTAATTGCTCCTAGACTCTCACTCGTTACATGTTTATCCCAAGTTACCAATCAAAACAACTTTTATCACCTTCATGGCCATTTCACTCGACAAGAACCACATTTAGTTTCTTTGATATCATTCACTAATATTACAAAATTTATCCACAACAAAAACTCTTCAACTGAATATTCAAATCACAAACAACACCATTATTTAACATGTCATTATAACTTTTATTGTACATCTAGTTTCAAAACAAAAGAAAGAGTTAAAGGGTGAACCTTATGAAAGTGAGTCGAAAACGAAGGCTAACTCGAGAGCTCGACACAAACCAAACCTCCAAATCCGAATCCGAGCTACAAACCCAATAGCTTTACAAAACCCTTAAGAGCACTTTTCTTGTGTGATGGATTGAGATTTGCTTTGTGTGAGCCTTTAGCCTCTCGAGTTACATAAAAAAGAAAATAAAAAGGAACCTTTGACCAAGCTTTACATCTTGCCTCTTTGTTTGAAGCCGAAAATAGTATACTTCCAAAGCCAAAAGATTTCTTGGATTGGTGTAAGGATTTGCTTGTGATTTAACTTGATTTTCATGGATCTCCTTGGAGGTAGCGGCGCATCTAGGTAGAGTTGGGGAAGAGATTCTTACATGAATATGGTATGGAAGGTGAAGAATATTGAGATGAGAGATGTTGGCTTACTTGGTTTGGGAAAGATTCGCCTAGGAGGCGTGTATAGATGGAGAAGCAGGTTTCAAGGATGGAAGAGATGATATCTCTGCTTTTGCATATAGTTTGTCGTGTGTGTGTGGCAAGAAGACAAGAAACATTTATCTTTTTTTTTTTTACTTTTAAATTGTGTACAAGTGAGTGGGTTTTGTCGTGAGTGGGAAGGGGAGACATGTACACTTATTCTTTTTCAAGTCTCCTTTTAAGTGTATATACCTTTCTTTTATATATAAATGAGTTACTATAAGGTAATATAATTAGATGTAAGTAAGGTATGTGTATTGCATACTTACGATTTATTTTGTGTAAGTATTTCTACGTGGGATAATTATTGTATAAGATGTATGCATTTACATTATAGTCATGTATGCTTGCACTTGAGTCTTGTAAAGTCTTTGTTTAAGTGATAATGTGTTTAAGTATTTTGTGTCCCGCAAAGCCATATTGTGACCAAGGTATCCTTGTTTGACAACTTTTTACCCGTGGTATTTTATTGTTATGTGTTTGAAATATTTTATCCTTGTAATATTCCAAGTCGCTGACATTTGTTAATTGTTTTAGCGAGTCCTTATCATAGTGTCGGTACGCGTGCCGTGTCGGTCACTGGGAAAAGCGAGATACCCTCTCGTCTTATAATTTAAATCATAAGACAAAATAAAATATTCATAAAATGATATGAATGCAAAAGTGATGCAGTTACCTACCGTATGCGAGTTAACTACTCAAATGATCAGGTAAAGCTCATGTATGCTTAATAAATTTGGCTTAGTAAAAATGAATTACTAATTATCAGGTAAATTTTGATGAAAATTTACCGTGTGTCACATCCTCCCCGTCTTGGAAGAGAAAACCGTCCTCGGTTTTCAGTTAAAATTACTTGGTGAAGTAGAGAGAATGTGTGGGTATTTGTGCTTGAATTGGTCTTCGCGTTCTCACGTGTATTTCTGGACCTCTTTGAGAGTTCCAACAGGTCTCAACGATGGGAGTGTGGCCTTATATAAGCCGTTTGATTTCTCGACCCACTATTTCGATTGGGTTTCTTGACAAAATTTAGATCTTTTGTCAGTTTAAATTCCTCTCATTGGAACGGCGAGAGTTTCGTTGTAAGGAAATTCTTCGAATTTCACATGTGGAACATGTTATGCAAAGAGTTGAGTTTTTTTTTTTTTTTTTTTTTTTTTTTTTTTTTTTTTTTTTTTTTGTGGACACTTCGGGTTGGTAGGTTACCGGTCCTATTTTTGCGAAAATTTTGAAAGGTCTAACGTAACGAAGATTCTATTTCCTCCTTTTTCCAAAACGGACTTTGCCTTACCATGGCAAAAACCTCATCATGACTCTATCTCCCACTGGAAACTCAAGTGGCTTAGTCTTCTGTTCGCATGTCTCTTTTAACGATTACGTGTCGTTTGTAGATGGTTCTGGGTTAGCACAATTTTCTCAGTAGTTTCTTGAATTTGTTCTGGGCCAGTGAGTTGGCTTTCTTCACTATATGAGGTAACGGCTCTGATACGCGACCTAAGTATGGTTCGACTTAGTATACACTATATGAAATGCAATGAATGTAAAAGTGTTTCCTAGAATTTGCATCACCATGACATGTTTGTGCTTTAGTTTTATAAGTAAAAATACATTTTTGTCAAGTTATGTATTTTTAACAGTTTTTGTCTTTTTGTCATTGTTTGTCTTTTTGTATGGTTTTCGTCTTTTTATCGGGTTTTTGAAGATAATAACTATTTTATTGTTTAAAAAGCCTGGGTTTGTTTATTTGACGTGTTTATAAGAAAATATACATTTTCATCGAAATAAGTCAAAGAGGTCGCGGATTTGATTTTTATACATTTATATGACCAAATAAGCAAAAGAGGCCGCAAATTGGATTTTTAACTCATTTTTATGACTAAATAAGCAAAAGAGGCCGCATATTGGATTTTAACTAATTTTTATGACCAAATAAGTAAAAAGAGGTCGCGGATTGGATTTTAACACATTTTTATGACCAAATAAGCAAAAGAGGTCGCGGATTGGATTTTTAAGAAGGGTTGATTCCATATATCCCCAATTAAAACTCTTAAATGTCATATTTGTCCAACCAAAATTTACGTAATTTAATCACAAAATTTGTCATATTTACCCATTTTACTAATTTATTTACTTTAACTTTTTAAAAATCCAAAAAATCAACAATTCAAATTGTATTAGATTATTTTACCCCCACCCCTAATATTAATCAATTTACGGTTTATTTTCATCAACAATTCGAGGGTTCTGCAGTTGATAGTTCAACAGAAAGTAGAGGTTGAATATGATCAGTGTCAGAGTATTCTACTCCCTTGAATTAAAAATCTGTCTTAGAGGTTGGAATTGTGAGAGACGAATAAATTCCGGACATCAACTGTACATATGTTTTGAATCACCATATCAAGACATAATTTTGACAAGGTGTCACGATTTGTTGAGTTTACCAATGTGAAAATATTATTCAACTAAATACCAACTATCGCTGATTAAATTCTAAGTCTTCCTTACATAGCAGACAACACTCTGTGGGTGTCGATCCCTCTATTTTCTTGAATGCAGTTGGCCACATTTACTTATGGATTCGTCCATGTCTATGGGCACAAATTGATGAACTTACCCCTTACATATGTATACTTAAGCAACATATACACTACAAATTAAGAATCTATCGAAAAGTGTGATACACATAGTGCAAGTTGTAGAGTTTTTAATTGTTCATATGCTAGGATATATATGCACCTGTTGGCTGATGTGTTTTTATGAAAGGTACAATGGTTATTTAGAAATGTTAATTATGTTTAATTAATTTAATAATAGAATGGGTAGATAGGACATATTTTGTGTTTAAATTAGGTATATGTGACAAACCGTAACTTTTTCAGTATTTTATTTTAATAGTACTACTATTTAAAATGCGATTTTTTTGGGCAAATAGCTAAAAAAAGTACTAAACTTGCCACCCTTTCTTCTTCAGGGTAGCGAACAAATTTTTTTATTTCTGAGGGTAATATACTTTCAAATTAATCCTCTTTAGGGTATTTTCATGAACAGTTTGACATTTTTGCCCCTATTACCCAGAACAGGAAATGGCAAGTATGATACTTTTTTTTTAAATAATAAATAATGTACTAGCCGTACGGAAAACGTGTTTTGGCTAAGAAAACGGAATAAGAATTAACAAGGGTAACGTATTTGTGATAGGGAAACGAATGTATTTTGGCCAGAATTTGATCGGGGACGATCAAACTCAATAGGTTTATGGGTTAAGATGCCGGAATTGACTGCTTTGATACCAGTTGATACACTCTTACAGGAATCAAGGAGATTCAAATAAGAATTGAGCTCAAGAATTAGTTAATGGGATTTGTTATGGCTTACTGACTTGTAGAAGTTTATTACAAGAGAGAATTACAAAATCAAACCCGCTTACAAATGTGAAATGAATTGTGTTATATACAAATGAAATGATGAAATGGCTGTAACGGCTTTTCCCGCCTAAATGGTAAAGGTTAAAAGTGCTTATTTGAACCCCACACGTGCCATGCACGCGTATACTTATTTAAACTCATGTCCTTTGCAAATGGAAGTGGCTGGTGGAACTAAATTATCTTAATAAGTAAATAGTGTAAACTTAAAACAAAACATTTTTATCATAGATTTAACACAATTATAAATCATTAAATAATTTATCTTAATACATATCCAAAATTTAACATAATTAAAAACTAGGGCAAATTATAAAAAAAAGTATCATACTTGCCATTTCCTCTTCTGGGTAATAGGGGCAAAAATGTCCAACTGTTCATGAAAATACCCTAAAGAGGATTAATTTGAAAGTATATTACCCTCAGAAATAAAAAATTTTGTTCGCTACCCTGAAGAAAAAAGGGTGGCAAGTTTAGTACTTTTTTTTAGCTATTTGCCCTTTTTTTTTTTATGTTTACTGATTATTAAAATTCAAAAACGAGAGATTATCTCGTAATTTCAAGAAACACGACCCCCCCCCCCCCCCCCCCCCCCCGCGCGCGCGCGCGTACCGACACTACAGTAGTTATAGTTAAAGTCCAATAAATACATTTTTGAGTCAATAATGATAATTTTTATTTATATATTATAAAAACATTGACAAAAACGTATTTTACGCCTTTTTACTCAAAAACGCCAAACTGGGATACCACCACTACATTTAAGCTCAAACGGTACCCGAAATACACTAAATAAAACACATTTTACTTTGGTCAAATTTCTTTTTTTTTACTGTGGCTGTGCACATCGAGCTCCAGCACCATCACATGCCTTTGTTAACTTTTGCAAAATGAAAATGACTAATAAGTAACTAGACCAAAAGTGAACCAACAAGTTTCTTATGCATTACAAAGAGTAGTCAAAACTTTCCCATTCTTTTTCTTACCTGGTTCGTAGCACAGGGACCAAACACACATTGTTTTTCATTCAAATTTCACAAGTTGCATTTGTTATAGCACATGACAAGAACTAAACCACTAACTTTTGATTTTAACCCAAAGTAAACGCACCACAATGTCCCACGTTAGAAAGTGTAGTCAAACTTTCCATATTTCCTTGCTCTTTAATTTGTTCGAAACCCAGCAGGAGCACCACACATATTCATTTTCATTAAAACTTCACAACACTTACACATTTGGTGCTTTTGAAATCAAGTCTTTGCATGGTAGGAACTAGGGAAGAGGGCAGTCTTGCATGTTGCAAGTCAATATTATCATATCACATTGTTAGTTGTATAAAGTGGGAGAGCATCCACCCTAGCCATACTAAGGGTAAGCGTAAATAACCATTTTATAATCTTGAACCCAACAAGTACCTTATGTATACTAACCTCAAAAGACTGCCCACATTAAAGACCACCCTCTCATCATTCCTTATCAACTACACGGCACCAAAGAGGGATCATGTGATCACATTCCCTATTTGCCTATACACTCTCATGTGACTCAATGGGTCTTCATTCAACCTTCCTAGAATACACCTATAAGTATAAGACACTTGTGACCATTTTCTACACACCCTTACAAACACACAACTAAACTCTCTCCTCTCTTGACACACGACCGAAAAACTACACCAGGAAACAAGAACACAAGTGTTGGGTAGTTAACTTATTAATGGCTTATTTGGTTAAAGGTTGGAGAAGCTAGGGTTAAGGTTACATTATTAGGGTTTTTAGTTGATACTTTGGGTTCTTCTTTGCACTAATCCTTATAAACATCAAGTAAGCACTATAATCCCAGTTGCATACTTACTTCTATATCCACATATCATGCATACACGATATATATATCACCTATATACGTTTGTGCTTCAACAATGTTGTTTTGGAACTTTTACGAACCACCTGATGTACGAGTGTACGATGTTTCTTTCTGTAACTTGCAACTCAAAAATAATTTTGTTTTTTAAAACCCATGCACTACACTCCTAGGTAATGATATAAGTTTACATGTTCAAAACCTAGAACTTGTAGAAGTGTTCATGATCAAAAACTAGTTCTTTTCTTGAAGATGCACAACTACATGATAAATTGCATTTTTTCACAGCCTTCACACCCAAAACTTGATTTGTTATTAGAATCTTAGTCGTCATACCTATATATAATGCTATTAGTTCAATATAGTCAGAAGCTACGACAATAGGAACTAATCTTGGCATATAAATCTTAAAAATAAAAATTTGATTTGTTCATAAAGTGTGGCTGTGTGACCATATTGAGACCCGATTAAGTGTACCATAAACATAGTTTGGCGGACCATGGTAGTTACAAAAAACGTAGCCAACATGACCCTCTAAGCATAGAAATTTGAATCCGGTCAAACCGAGACTTAACAAAGAAGTTACGATTACTAAAATTTACGACAAAAATCTAGTTAAGTCCATAATTTTTAATATAAAAAAAGTGTCGAAAACAGATTTTTGGGTGACCATTTTTGGTTCTGTTTTTCTCATAGATAGAGTCCGATATGGTAAAAAGTGACGAGTGAGACTTTTCTAGTTCACGTGGTCTAGTTTTCAGAAAATCCAACCCCGTGTCAAACGGATTAAAAGCGAATAAGTTACGGCCTTGTCAACTTACTCAAAAATTTCCTAGAAACATCAAAAACAGCCTGAGCACCTGACTTCACGGCCATTTTTAGGTAGGATCGATGCCGATTGAGCTGAGGTTCATTTCCCGCCACACTGCAACCTTATCCCCCAATTTTTTACTTATATATAACCTAACCGATCGTCCTCAATTCAGCAAAACACACATAACCCAATCGTCAATTCCCACAAAACACACATAACAATGGTTGGTTACATGCTGGAAGAGGAGTGGTCAAAGTTTTATTGAACTTACCACTCTTTGATGAAGTTCTTAATACATATGGCGATGAAATTATTTCTGAATATGGTTCTTATAAGAACATTAGCCCATGGATGAGAGATGTAATTTTGAAATGGTTGAGGAAAAAGCCATACTATAGACAGATGTTGGCTTATGCTGATAGTGAAAGAATGTTAGCAAACGTTGATGAACTGTGAATGGGATAACAAATCTTGAAGCTTTGTTTGAACATTTAATCAAGCAAAAGAATGCAAGAGGGGGGGGGGGGGGGGAATGTTGGTGCAGGATCTAGCAAAGTGGGAAGTAGGAGCAAAAAAAATGAATGGGCGATGTTTGTTATGGTCTTTGTTGTGTGTTAAGTTGTGTCGTTCGAGTTGTTTCGTTTGAGTTATTCGTTTTCTTGTCGAGTTTTTTCATTTGAGTTGTTTCGTTTTCTTGTCAAGTTGTTTCGTTTGAGTCTGTATGAAATGTATGTGGTTAAGAACTCTTGCATGTTTTTAATAAAAGGTTTGCCTTCGTGTTTGTTAAATGTGATATTGTTCCTTCAGTTCCAATATTTATGCATATGTAATATTGTGTTGGAAAATTGCATATTTGAAATACCCTGCTGTTTAAAAGGGTGTTTGGATATGGATTTAACAAGCAGATGATTAATGTTAACTTCCAAGTGTTAAATACATACGAATTACATTATAAAGCGGATTACATTACAAATCGAATTACATTACAAGCAGATGATTGAGTCTGTTTAAAGGGGTGTTTCAGAAATATAATACAATAAACAACAACACATTAAACAAGAACAACACTACTACATATGAATATTTTCCATTTCATCTAACAGCTCACGGAGTATTACACCCGACTGACATACATGGTCGTCGGGATTCCTTTCTGTTAATACAAATAAACCATAAAAACGTTTATTTATATTTTACGATCTTTTAATGTTTTGTCAATAACAAACGTAAAATCATTTTAAAAAAACAAATAAAATACGTAAAAGATTTGATCAAATAGTTTACTAACATACTTTTACTAAACATATAAAACTATCAAAACATGTTTAGTTAAATAAGTTATATAAAACCAAAACCATTTTTATAAAACACTTACAAGTAATATTGTTTACTTATATTATATAAAAATGTATATGTACTTTGTATAACTTGTAATGGGTAAAAACCAAAGTCCATAACCCATGACCCAAGACCCATGATCCATTGACTAGGTACAATGAATCTTGTTGGGTAAAAACCAAAGTCCATAACTCATACCCATGGAGCATGATCCATAACCCATGACCCATTGCATGACATCATGCATGAAGTCATGTTGGATATTATCTATGATCCATGACCCAACATCTATAACCCAATGACTAGATACATTGCATCTTGTTGGGTATCCATGATCCAAAGTCCATGACCCATGGTCCATAACCCATAACCTGGTTTGCAACCCAAAATACGGACTAAGCTAACCAATAACCTGATCCCTGGTTTTGTACTGGCCGGAACCCTTGGGTAAGGGCTCCGTCGAAACTGTGGAACAGTAGGCAATTTTTCCTATAAATAGTGAGTCATTTCTCTCTTGCTCACTAACCCTTTTAAACATATTTTCTCTCTATGTTTTAACCTCTATAACCACATATCCAAAGGATCATTCTATGTAGTTTTCTCTTTATGTGATTCTCTAGGTTCTTCTTAAAGGCGAGATCACAACCTCTTGAAGACATGAAAGCTCAAGGTCATGAGTTGCTAAGCTTCGTCATCATCAAGACCACTGAAGTGCATCATGTTGATAATTCTTCTCTCCCTCCAATAATGTGTCGTGTTGAAGGCATTTGTGTATAGTGTCGAAGGTGTACATTCAATATGGTGCGTCAATGTATATGTTGTGTAGTTTGGGTTAAAGGATATTGATATCCTTTCAAGTATTGTAAAAAGGAGCTTGTATCCTTTGGGTAGTAGTGTTGGGTAGTAGTTCCTCCTTTGTAATGGAACTCGGTATCTAGACTTGTACCAGATAAACTGTAGGCAACGTTGTGATAGGTTTGGTTATACCTCGTGGAAGAACTCGGTGTCTAGCCTTGTACCGGATAAAGTGTAGGCGACGTTGTGAAGGCTTCTCTACCACATTAAGAAGCTTGTGTTGTGTAGTGCTTAGAAACTCTCGATTTGGGTACTCGGGGAGTGGAGTAGGGCAAGGAAGGTGTCCTTGTAGCCGAACCACTATAAATACTCTTGTTGTGGTTTTGTGTTCCTTTACTCTTTATCTCTTTGCATTACCTATATATATGTCCATCTATCAATATTCAACACACGATCTAAATGGATTGACATAAGTCGATCTAAATATTTTAAAACGAAGTTTTAATCGGCAAAACTATTCAACCCCCCTTCTAGTTTTCCAAAATTTGCATCAGAGTTTCGTTACCAAGTTTCTTAGAGTATGTTGTACTTTAAAAACTTGATACGATCCGCGTATGTTTGAAAACTACAAAAAAGGAAATTTCTTAAAACAAAAACTATATTTCAAGAATTGTTTTTCGTTGGATGTTGAGTAGATGCTAACACCCACTTTATCTTACATCTTATTTTGTTTTACAAAATGCACTAACTCTTAACAAGATCTTAATGTGCTAATGCGGAAACTTAACACAATAAGTATGAAGAGCACAAGAATAAACTAGCTTCGTATTTTCTATTAATTGCTTTTAATAATGGTTAAGGCTTACAACTCGTACCTTAACCTAATACCTTAGGGATCTTTTTATACACTAAGGAAACCCTAATTGACTACAAGACTTATAGAAGGGTAAATATATCTCTTCCTAAGATATCTCTACGCGTACATATCTATTCCTATTATAACTCTAACAAACTATTATGTTTTTATCATAAATAAACTTAACTATCAATACTTTGTTCTGCCAGACTTAACCATATTAATACTGGCAGACTTAACACTAACAGACTTAATTCTGTCTTACCAGACTTAACTACTATACTAACAGAATTAATACTAAACAGACTTAAACAAGAGTTGATCTGTTTTACAAATTATAATTCCCTACAATCCTCCCCTAACTTGATCTCACTTGTGAACTTCAAGTTCTTTGTACTTTTTGAGGATATTGGAATTATCTTTGTGCGGCATCTTTGAATATTCTTCTTTGTGTGATCTGTGCAGCATCCAATCAGCAAAATATCAGCACTCTATGGTCTTTTCTGCAACAATGACTGTATGTACATCAATTCATAAGAGTTTCATGCTATTCTCAACACATCCAAGTGTGTAAACTCCTATGAGAGATGGATCATAGAAAACTTAATGGATTTGATGTCTCTTTACCAATTAGCCATTACTATTGGATTATCTGATAAGGATTTAAAATGTACCTTTTTGAGGGGTCATTTAAGCCCTTAATTAATCACTTTTGTATCCGTTACTACTTAATTTCATTCCTTTTCACTTTTTAGGTCTCTTGAAGGCAAATTGCTGGAATGACACTTATTTGGACGAAAAGGCGCGAATATATGAAGAAAATGGCCAAAGTCAAGAATCGAGACACTCAAGCTGTTGGAACTGAAGGGGATGGCGTCAGGTTCTATTTGTGACGCCGTCAGAAAATGTTTTGTGACGACTCAGTAGCCAAATTGCTTATTTACAAGTGACGGCATCAGGCTTTAAAAGAATAGGGTGTCGCAGCTCAGACGGCCTAGATTTGATCCAGACGGCGTCAAAGACTGAAGGCGACGGCATCACGGGCATAAGGTGACGCCGTCACAATGATAACGTGGCCAAGACAAAAACTTAATGACGGCGACCCGACGGCGTCACAATTAAAGAGTGACGCCGTCGCAGTTTGTAACACTATATATAGAATCCGAATTTTTCAGTTTTAAGAGGTAGTTTTGTGGAGTAAAAACCTAAACCGAACCAAGGCTGTCTTGTACAGTATTTTGGGGTTCCATCCCTATTTTACATCAAGATAAGTGTTTTACTTCATTGATTCAATTGTGTCTTTAATTGATTGTGTGTATGCTTGCATGTTCTCCATGTCCGGCTAATTTACTTGTGTGTTTGCTTAGGTAATATGAAACCTAGTTATTAAATATTGATTGGTTGTCTCTTATCTTAATTGTGATTGACCTAGTATTGTGATAGGTCATTCGTTGTGTTATTAATGCTTGATTAATCTTTGTTGAACCTTAGTTTATAATCACCTAGAGTTATTGTAGGATAAACATCCAAAGAATACCTTAGTGTTAAGTTTATGAATCCTAGAGATTTTGTAGTCATTAACCTTTGGTAGCTTCAAAGAGTTAGGGATAAACACATACCCTACGACCTTAGAAGCACAACGCGTTAAGAATAAGGACGTGACAATTCAACCATTAATAGGAGATAACTAGGGAGTAATAAAACCTAAGTAAATACATTTTTAATCATCATACGAGCACACAACAATAGACATAGACTACCCCTAGCTTAGTTAATTAGATAATTAGATAAGTAGAGTAATCGGTAGAAATACCAACCCCCAAATCCAAACCCCGAGATTCGTACCTTTCCATTTCCTAAAAAATATAAAAAAATAAAAAATATTTTTCCTCAACCCCAACCTTAGCGTACCTCACTAGCCTTCCTATTCCCCTAGAGAACGATATCAATACCCGTGGCTTACCCTAATACTACACTACAACGATTAGGTTCACTGCCTAGGGTGTTGAAAAACTTGCTCGACGAAAAGGAAGTTCCTTTGACCCCGAACACGTTGTGTAAGCGTATCAAGTTTTTGGAGCCGCTGCCGGGGAATAGTTATTGCTTTGGCTTGATTTATATCTCGTTTAGGTCTACTCACAAGATTCCTATCAAGTGAGATTTTTTTCTTTTTATTAGCTTCCTTGTAGTCTATCCCCCTTCTTTGTGCCTTTGTTCATAAAACTTGTCCATTGACTCTTCCGATCACCATTATGGAGAACGCGAATCCACTATATCTGCGATTAGGTTTTTTCATAAAAAATTATGATATTACTAAAGCGGATTATTCAAGATAGTGGGAAGAAAGTAACCAAGTCCATAAACCTGTTGAGGGTTTCACCATTCCATCAAGCCCACAAAACACCTCATCTAGTGAAACATATGCTTTGTATGAACCTTCACCTAGGATAGACTTTCGTGAACAACCTCCATGTTTAGAAACTATTTTTAGTGAGGCCCTTAGGAGAACTGACCAAATTTGTGAAAATATTATGGTAAGCAACCAAGCATTAAACCATAAGTTGGATCAATTACTAGGTTTGGTTTCATCACGACCTAAGGAAATAACACATGACGAGCACATAGATGATGTAGATGTGATTAAGGATAAGGTGAAAAGTCTAGACCCACAAGGTATCCCACAAGTCCCAACATCATTTAAGGCATACACACCGCACATGACTTACCCGGAAGTAGTAGAAGAGACTTTAGGAATCCCAAGGGAATTTGCTAGTGTTGATGAACCGGAACCTCAGTCTTTTTTTCCATCCTTAGATATTGTTAGGAATTGGAAATTCCATGTTAAAGTGCCGGTCACCCCAATTATAGTATAGCATATGTTAGCTCGTAGACTTGTAGTTATTTACGGTATTTAGCAGTTTATTAGTTAGTTTGTAGCGTAGATTAGTTTAGTGCAACACCGTGGAGGAAGGACGGGTCTTTACCCACTGTATGCCTGATCCACAGTCCGATAGGAGGACGTATTTACTTGTAACTATTAATACCCCTTCCATCCATGGAAGGGGTGGTGATTCTCATTCAATCTAATATTCCATACTTTTGTAAACCTCTAGCAAGAACACCCTCTCTCTCTACTAACTCTCTAACTATGGCAAACATGTATTTTGATCATCCAAGACCACCCGAATCATCAACACAATAAATATTACGATCCTACAATTGGTACCAGAGCCAAGGTTGTTGTGTTGAGTTGATTTATTGTGGTTTTTGTACCTTGGAAAAACTGTTTTTGTGCATTTATTGGCTGGAAAATCATTTTCCGTTTATTAAGATTGGTAAACAGTTTTTACAAGTTATTCAGTTTTGTATCCTCATTGGTCCAAATATTCAAGTGGTCTATTGTTTGTTAACATCTGGTTTGTTATATCTGTTTCTTTGTCAAGCTTTTGTCCAAACAGTCACGTTTATATCATCAGTTTTTGTGAAGTCAATGGGTCATCTAGTCATTTTCGTGGTCAAACTGGGTCATAATGGGCATTATAAGATGCAGTTTTTATGCTGTTTTCTGAGTTCTTCTGGGTTTCTATGAAGATGGTCGGAAACGTGGTCGGAAAACTCATCGGAAAAAGTTTGATATTCATGCTAGCGAGTTGAGTTTCATATAGCGACTTGGGTTTGTTTGACTTTTGAGTAAAACAGTCATAGCGACTTATCTATACCAGTTAGCGACTTATTTCATGTAAATGAAGCTAGCGACTTGCTATTTAGCAGGTTAGCGATTTGTTTTGAAAAACCTTTGACCTAGCGACTTGTTACTTAACAAGTCGTAGCGACTTGCTTTTGAAAAGGAGGGTAGCGACTTGCTTTGAAAAAAATGAGTAGCGACTTGATACAAAACTTTGGCTAGCGACTTGGACAGAAAAGATGAGATGAAGAAGAATATGACTCGACCTTGACCACAACATACCATATACCAAAACAACTTCACGACCTCAGTTCTAATCCACATCATCAGTCCATTAATATCAACATTGAAAAACAAATCATACAAACAAAGGAACTCAGAATATTCAAGTGATGCCCATGTCTATCCGAACCTCAAGGTCAAATCACAAGAAATATTTTCATCACAGATTCCCTGTTTCTAATCTCTAAGCAACACAAAAATTATAAGGTATCCAAGGTCTCAATTTCATACACAAAACAGATAATCAAAATGAAGATCTCAGATTTCTCTAAGATATTTCAAGATCTCAGATTTGTTTTCCTCGTGCTCTCCAAAGTATTATCATGCCTCAAGGGCTTAGCACATGAGAAGAACATATATCTTCAACGACCTTGTAATTATATAGGAATTAAAATAAATGAGTAACAAATCCGTTAACGTCAAGGATCTCAGAATCGTTTTGGGGTGGATTCATGGCTACATCAATGGTGCAATACCCACGAAAACTTCCTCATCATAGATCCAAATGAGAAGATTGTGCTTCAGTTTTAATGTTTGAATCGTAAATGAAAAGATGATAAACAACTTGTGCTTAAAACCTTTTGTGATATTCGAATTTTGGACTATCAAGGTTAAGAATAAAAAAAATTTATGTCTCAATCTCAGTTTATGTTCCGTTTTATGTGAGGTTCTACAAACACGAAGATCTCAAAAGATCCATTCACATATGAACATATACCTCATAGATCTATTTAGGAGTTTCACTCCTTTTGAATATCCGAATCTTTAAGACAAATCAATTAACAAGGATGTTAATTATTTCTCTTGATTCGTTCATCATAACACTATGGACTTAGATTTATAAAACAAACCTGAAAACATTTGTGAGTTGTCGAAGCCATCCTCGAGCCATCCCTGTGGCTAATCTAAGTCCTTGAAGCCGATTCAATGGTCCTAGCCAACCCTGTGGCAATCTCTTGATGAGATTCGGATTTTTTTTTTCCTTTTCTCATACGTGCTTAAATATAATTAACATTGATATTTGATTTGGGAAAGGATCTGTTTTAGAATGAGGCGGATTGGTGGTTATATTTTAGGGTTTGAGGGACTTGTCTGAGTTTGATAAGAAAACGTATGATGGGGGCTGTTGAGAAGCATTAGGGTTTGATCATGTTAAGTGTGGCTTTTAATTTATACCGGATATCTTAGGGCAGGATTCTTTTTGATACACAGCTAAGTCTTTGTGTTGGATCCGGATTGGTGTAATAGACCCGACTGGGTTTGGGGTAATTGGATCGGGACTGCATTTCTGCTTTGGTTCGTGGGCCTAAGAGCCGCTTATTGAGATTTATTGGATATGGGCTTTAACATATTTGGATGGGATGATAATCTCATTGCTTCTTTCAAGGATTTGGGCTTTAGTGATTTATGCTTATACTGATTTGGACAACTGAATTTGGGCGTTTAATTTGTGATTTAAAGAAATATAATATCTGAATTTTTTTTGGGTATACAATTTCTTTATATGTATTAGATGAGTGGTATTTTTGGTTTGGTAAAATTTCACGTGGATACACGTTCACGGCTAAACGTTTCGATGAATTTGAAGTGTGACCACGAAGATGATTCGTTATTATTTATTTGAGCTTGAAGTAACGTTTTACGGGCTTGAAGACGATTACTACGGGATTTTTGTACAGTATCATTGATGCGAAATTGAAGCTATTTCACGGGTGAACTTCTTTATCTTTGAGACGTTGGTTGGTTGGCTGCATGTCTCAAGATAACTTGTCTGGGCATTTATAGAGTGTGATAAAGACTTGGCTATTCAGTTACGTTTGTGATTCTTTCTCGCTTAATCCACAAAGTAGCTATCACTTTCAGTGTCTCACACAGTTGAGGGTTTGTCAAGAGGTTTTGTACATTGGGTACACCATTTCTTTTTCACGAGGATTAGTACAAGCTTAAGTAGCAAATCTGGGGAATTCTACTTCGTTTTTCAAATCTGGTATATCGGGTTTACTTCATCAAGTGGTCATTACTTTTAGCCGACAGAATGCGTGAATGATGTGTTTACCAATGTGTTTATTGGATGGTTGATGATATTGTTGATGGTGGAGAAGAATCGTTGAAGAACCGCTGCATGTTCCCCTAAAACAGATATTCACCAAAACCAAAATTGTCATAACACATTCAAGCTGACATTGTTTACGGTTTTGTCTTGATTTTATAAAATTCCGCGAAAGAAACTATTTCTCGGTTTAAATCATAGACTTGTAAAATCCCGTGACAATGGAAACATCCTGGTAATAGTAAAGTGCATTTCCGGATCTATCTTACTGTTTATTCTTGGTTTTGTAAAATCCCGCGAAAGAAACTATTTCTCGGTTTAAACCATAGAGTTGTAAAATCCCGTATTGATGGAACCATCTTTGAGAAAGGAAAATGTATTTCGGGATCTAATTTGATGCTGGTGCTACGGTTTCTGTTTCGAAGAAGAGATAAAAGGGTGTACTTCATGAATTGGATGTATGTTTGGATATTCATCATGGCAGTTTGGTTATTACATGGTTTTACGGGGTTATGTGCTTTTAACCATGGTCGGGATGAAACCATTATCAAAGTTCATTTAAATGTCAAAGAAGGCTAGATTTGAGCTTTTAATCAGAAGATGTGACAACGGGGTTAATTCACTATTATTTATTTGAGGTTGAAGTGAAATATCACGAGCAAGTGTACTTAGTATCTGAAGGTATCGGGGATGGATGGATGAAGATTCTTCATGATCCTTGTTCGAGCTTATTATCAAAAAACGAAGACTTGGAAATCTAGTTATTCTTGGGAGTCTTTTTTCTTTTACCACGAGGGGAAATTGGTCTCTTTTTGCCACAAAAATAACTATCACTTTAAGGAGTTACGTTGTAGTGCTCAGTGTCACATTTAATTGTGGATTTTCAAGAGGTGAGGTACGTCTTATACTTGATGGTTGGTTGGTTGAAGAGTATAGAGTACTTAGAGATTCAAATGGGCATAAAGTCTCGACACCGCTCTTTGTTACATATGTGCAAGTTTAAGTCACGAGTTCGGGTTAGTTTACTTCAGGGTCAAATTCATCATATTGGGTTTTCTCCATCAGCTGTCACGACAAAGGGCCTACTGAATGATAATGGGGTTGATTACATGTTTTGCTAAGAGAATTGAAAAGAGAGAGATTATGACGTCTGTTCACATCAGTTCAGGCCTCGTACTCCAAAGAAAAGAAATGTGTACGTTTCAGTGCGCATTATCTTAGAAAGAAGAGAAATCTTCTTATGACGTATGAACACATCAGTTCATGCCTCGTACTCTAAAGAAAAGAAATGTGTACACTTCAGTGCGCATTATCTTCGGAAAAAGAGAAATCTTCTTATTATGACCATTCTCATCAACATGCTTCATGCTTTTTCCATGGGCTTCAGTCTTCAAGTGAACCGGGCTACCATTGACTGTTTTCTTATTCCACTTGCTCAACTATAATGACGATGGCGACATCATGAGCTAATTTTGCGGGGTAGAAGTGTAAATTGAATACATTTGGTTGATATTCACTTACTTAATCAAGAATGGCATCTCCGTATGCAATTCTTGAGGGGGAGAAGAAGTGTGAATTTTTTTCATGGTTGATTGATATTAGAGAATAAATGGTCAAACGGCTCCTAACTCATGTAAGAACCGAGCTTCTTCTTATCGGGTCATTGTTACATGGAGTTTCTTCTAAGAGCCGTTGGTTGACATCTTCACACGGGCTGATGAGTTTAAAGACAAGTGCTTCTGGTTAATGCTTCACGTGCACATCAACATGATGATTCCGAACAACCTTCTGTTCTTGTTTGATGTGATTGTTTGCTTGGTGTTACCATTTTGTGTGTTCGTTGCGGGCTGATTGCTAATTTCCTTGATGAACATCTTTCTGTTCTTGTTTGATTGGGAGGGATTTTTGTTAAGGGGATTTGCAAGATGAAAGTTAACTGGGATGATCTTAGTGTGATGAAGATGTTAACTATATGTTAGGAATTAGAAATTCCAGGTATTAAAGAGTCGGTCACCTCAAGTATATGTAATCGTTAGAAAGCTCGTAGTCGTAGTTAGTTTAAGTTAAGTAGTATTTAGTTAAGTAACACCGTGGAGGACGGACGGGTCTTTACCCACTGTATGCCTGATCCACAGCCCGTTGTGTGGCGTTTCATGTAAGACTATAAATACTCTCTACCTCCCAAGGTAGAGAGTTGGAGCTTATAATAATATTTTCCTTTCTCTCACTATAGTTCCCAACTCTCTTCCACTCTCTCACTAGAACCTTCTCTCTAACATACTTAAACGCATACTTTGATCATGGTTTAGTGTGTTTGTGAAATCCAATATCTTACAATTGGTATCAAGAGCCATGGTTTGATCACTCATCTTTCATGCTCTTTGTTTTGGTGGATTTCATAAGGTTTTTGGTGTATTAAGGGTTTAGGAGAGGTTGATTCATTTGAACAAATTCTAGTGTTAAAGTTTGAATTTTGCTTGTACTCTTGTGTTTAGGATCATCATATGTGTTTATGTTTTGAATTGGAAGGCTTAAATCATTGTGGTTTGGTTGTTTTGGATTGATAAAGTGGTTATTTTTGAAAGAAGGACGAAGCGGGTTGAGTCTCGGACTTGCTTTTCTTCAAAGCGAGTTGCTTAGTTATTTTATGCGAGTTGGTACATGCGACTTAGCTGTTTAGCGAGTTAATCTTTATGCGACTTGGGTTCTAAGCGAGTTGTTTCTTTAAGCGACTTGAGATCTAAAGCGACTTGCTACTTAGCGAGTTGTAACGTTAGCGAGTTAACTTAAGCGACTTAGTGTTCAAGCGAGTTGATTGTATTGCGAGTTGAGACTAAAGCGAGTTGGCTATTTAGCGACTTGATTACTTAAGCGAGTTGAGTGTGTTGCGAGTTGATGCTAATGCGACTTGGCTATTGAGCGAGTTGACTGCTTATGCGAGTTGTGTGTTTAGCGACTTGTTCATTTAGACCTTTTTCTTCTTCGTGTTACATTTTTACGGTTGTTCTTTTGGTTTAGTAAAATCCCGTGAAAGAATCAATTTCCCGGTTTAATCAAAGAATAGTAAAATCCAGTAGAGCTTGAAACATGTCTACAAACGTTCCGACTATCATCTCCACTGTTGCCGAGGATGTTCAAGCAGCTGGTTCAGATACTCGTCCTCCCATGCTTGACAGAACTGACTACGACTCTTGGGCTCAACGAATTAGATTGTACTGTCTTGGAAAGGAAAATGGAGTCAACATTCTCAAATCCATTGATGAAGGACCGTATCGGGTTGAGACGACTAGAGATGTACTTGATACTGCTGAAGATGGAACTCTGATTTATGGAATGGACAGACCAAAAATGTATGATGAGCTTGATGATAAGGAGAAAAAGAGATTCGATGCTGATATCAGGGCTTCTAATATTGTTCTTCAAGGTCTTCCTAAAGACATCTACAAGCTGATCAATCACAACACCGATGCAAAGGCAGTATGGGATAATGTCAAGATGCTTCTCTCAGGTTCTGAATTAACTATGGAAGACAGAGAATCACAACTCTATGACGAATTTGAACACTTCAAGATGAAACCAGATGAGAGTGTCTATGAGTACTATGTGAGATTTCATAAGCTGATGAATGATATGAGGAACATCAGAATGACTATGCCTAACATTCAGCTGAACTCAAAATTTGTGAACAACATGAATCCCGAATGGCACAAGTTTGTTACTTCTGTGAAGCTCACTAAAGGATTGAAGAATACGAATTATGAGCAACTCTATGCCTTCCTTCTTCAGAATGAAAGACATGCCATGTTTGAAAAGATGATTCTTAATCAGTTCAAAACCAACCAGGGAGAGACTAGCTCATCTAATGACTCAACTGCCTTCTACTCAAACATCGGAATCACAACCAAAGCCTCACAAGTCATACCCATGGGTAATGGTAATCACAAACTCATTCCTGATCCTATGTTCAAACAAGCTGATGCTGATGCACACGTGGGTAACATCATTAATCAACTAGCTCTTCTGATTAGTCAAAACATGAATTCTCTCCCACAAACCAACAACAACCTCAGAACAGCATCTAACCCACACAATCAAGCTACTGTTAAAGATGGGAGGATCGTGGTGCAACCAGTTCAGGAAAGACAGTATGATCAGGGAAGAGGTGGAGCTGGTAGAGGTTATGTTGGTAATCAGAATCGAGGAAGGAATGGTAATCAAGGTCATGCTAAGTCGATCAAATGTTATAACTGTGGGGGTGAGGGACACATTGCAAGGAACTGCACATCTCCAAAACGTCCACAGAATGCTGATTACTTTAGAGATAAGATGCTGCTTGTACAAGCTCAGGATAATGGTGTTGCTTTGGATGAAGAGGAACTGTTGTTTCTTGCTGAGGGCAATGCCAAGACCTATGATGCAGATGTGGATGAGCAGCCTATTCAGGAGATAGGTCACAATCATCAGAATGCCTTTCAAGTCGCTGATTGTGATGCATACGACTCTGATGTGGATGATGGACCTACTGCACACACAATTTTTATGGCTAGCATTTCTCCAATGGTTTCTCCCAAGGTCTCATCTTCACCACAAGCTGGCCCATCCAAAGACAAACTCATCTCAGAGGTATTAAAACTATACGATGATGCTGATGTGTAAAAGATGCATGACAAAGTACAAGTAACTAAAACTATTGTATCAAATATTGAAAATATGGGTAATATCAATGTTGTCCCATATGATCAATATGTGGAACAAAGTGAAAGTGAAGTTGTACCAAGTGATGCATCTTCTGCAGTCAACAATGACTATATCTTTGATGAATACACTGCATGTGCCCCTGATGATTCTGTAATATCTGAACTAAATGCCTATAAAGAACGTGTTGCTATTTATGAACAACGTGCAAAATTTGAGTTGACCACTCGTGAGCAGAAAATGGATGACCAAGTGCGTACAATCATTAGTAAAAGTAATTTTCGAGAAGAAGTATTAAAACAAGAGTTAAATTCCTTGCAAGAAAAGCTTTCTAAAACTGCTAAGCAAAAACAAGAACTTCAAGAAAATGTGAAAATGCTTAAGCAAGAATTTAATACAAAGGAATCAAAACTCTTGAAAGATTTTTCTAATCTGAAAACGTTGAAAAACAAACTTGAAAACAAGTTGTACATACAAGGGAACACCATTCAGACTGCTCACATGATCACTAAGCATAGAGTCTTAAGCGATAAGCATAGCATTCCCCTTACTGAGGAACCAAATCCAGAGGTTATTAAAAAGGCTAGAAATGCTCATAAGGTTCTTTATGATGGCAATGAAATCCTTAAACCTAGACAGAAACCTAGTTGCGTTGAGTGCACTGAGGAAGATAAGAAATCAGATGAAGTCACTAGGGAAAAGATGAACAAGAAATTAGATGATCCTAAATGTAAAGAGAAGAAAATAAAGATCATACCCCATGATTACAAGAAGGAAAACTGGATTTCCTTGAACAAGTTTAAGCCTCAGACATTGTTGACTCCCGAACAAGTTTTTTGGAAAATAGATTTAGATAAGCAGAAAGCTGAAAATATTGTTGAAACAAACCCTCCCCTTTGGAAAATGCCTAGAGCGACTGTGTATCCTCCTAATACACCAATGCATCTTGTTCCTAGAACAATTGCCACTAAAAGCAAGACCTTAATTAGCCAATATGTTATCTTTCAACTATTTGTTGATTTTGAGAAAACTTGCAAGAAAAGGATCACACCCAATGGTATAACTGAAGGAGAAAGGGGTTTTGAGAAAATGAAAGAATGCTATTTAACTGAGGTCATGCCTTTCTTTAAACTTCTAAAAGATCACTTTGAGAGTCTTAAAAAGGGGATAGATACTGATATTAAGGGAATGGAAAAGGAATTTGATGCAATGATAGTTGAGGTTAGTGACTATGAGCGAGCACTAAAATATAATGAGATTGAGAGGAAGAACTTGCATACACTAAATGAGAACCTGATTTCTGAATGTATTGCTCAAGATGTGTTCTACACTACTACTAACTGTTCTATTACTGCTTCTCGATTCCATGAATTGTCTGTTGCTTTGAAAGTCTCCCATGATCATGTCATTGAGCTTGAAAAATCTAATTCTGAACTAAATGAGAAACTTGAACTAGATGATCACGACAATTTGGTTAAACATTTTTCTAAACTAGAAGTTGAGCATTTTAATTTACAACTAAAATATCAACATCTTAAAGAAAATGTCAAAACTTCAAATATCAAGACATCCTCAGATGCTCCAGAGTTTGATGCAGTTTTTCAAATTAATAAACGTGATGAACAGATTCAAGCTCATTGCAACACGATCAGAAGGTTGAAAGCCCAAATCTCTCAATTAAAGGGTCAAACGAACAATGTGACTGGTCCCCAAATGCCTCCTCCTTTAGATTCTCAGAGTTCTCAAAACTTTCATCTTCAAAACTTAGTAAATGCTTTACAAAAGGAAAATGAGGCTTTCCTTGAAGAAAATGAAAAGGTTAAACGTCATTTCAATGAATTATTTGAATCTATAAAGGTCACTCGTAACAAAAATAACGAATCTGTAGCCTCGTTACAAAAAGAAATTGAGAATCTAAAGAGTCAGGTAAAAGGGAAGATGCCAATGACCAATGGGGAGAATGGTGTATCAAAGGTACATGTCTGTAATAAATATGCTTTGTCTGTGAAATATGTTCCTCCTCATCTTAGGAATAACAAACTTGCTATTCAAACATATTTCTCATACCTTAAGGACAGCCTAGAATGTCTCCGTGAGATTGTAGAAGAGGATAAGTTAGAGAAACCAGATGATAATGCAATTGGCCATGCATGCTTATATGCCAAACGATCTCAGGAACTTCTAGAATGCCTAACTACAATATGCCCTAAAACCTTAGGTGAGCAAGTCAATCCCTTGATACCGTGTTCTATGCCTAGTGTCAAGCATGCAAGTCACTCAATGCCAAATGTTATGAATGTGAACCCTAATGTGCCTTCAAGTAGTTCAGATTTCAAATCTGTTAGTGCTAAGAATGTGAACTCGAGTGTGCACTCTAGGTGTTCAAATCCCAGCTATTCAAGTGTTAAAAAAGTTAATCTTAGTGTGCCTGCATGTAGCTCAGATCCCAGCACATCTAAACAGGTGAAGCAAATAGTAGCCAAACCAACTAATGTTCCCATTCCCTCTACAGGAGTAATCAGTGACATTAAAGCAAGCAGGTCAAAGTCTCAAGACAATACAAGGAATGACACGACCTCGCAAGCTAAGAATGTGCATTGGAAGAAAGTAGTAGACCTACCTAGGAACTTTAAGTTTGAGCCGAATAAAACGAATCGTGTTGATTCTAGTATTAGCCATAGGCGTACTGTAATTAATTCAAATTCTGATACTATTTGCAAACCTTGTATTAATGTCTGCTTGAATTCTGTTTCTAATCATCAATGTGGTGTTAATGTTTTGCCTAATGATGTTAACTGTCCAATCAATATTGTTAATGCTAAAAGTCATGCTAAGAAGGCTAAAAGGCAAAAACGAAAGAAAGTTAGAAAACAGTGGAAACCCACAGGAAGAACATTTAGTAAGATAGGCTATTATTGGATACCTGTTGGTCGTAAGACTAATCAGACAATGCCCACTAGAAAATGGATGCCTACTGGTAGATCTATTCCCTTAAGAAGTGAGCACACTGTGAACAGGGCTAATAAAGACACTAGTACTGCATCTATTCACAATGATTCCACTGCCCTATTTTCTGATATGAATGCTTCTATTTCTGATGTGGGTGTTCCAACCAGTGTTACTAACCAAATGGAACCCATTCTTGCATGGGGATCCCAATTATCCAGTTATCCATTCTTGTCTGTGTTCAACTGCAGATCGTTCAAATCGTTCTGTGGTACCTGGACTCAGGCTGTTCCAAGCATATGACTGGCGACCGGTCACGGCTCATGAACTTCGTGAGCAAATTCATCGGGACAGTTAGATTCGGAAATGATCATTTCGGTGCAATTATGGGTTATGGTGATTATGTTGTGGGTAATAGTGTCATCTCTAGAGTATACTATGTGGAAGGTCTTGGTCATAATCTGTTCTCTGTTGGTCAATTCTGTGATTCTGATCTAGAAGTAGCCTTCAGAAAACATACTTGTTTTGTTAGAGAACTTGATGGTAAGGAATTGTTACAAGGAACTCGTGGTTCAAATCTTTACACCATCTCTATCGAAGATATGATGAAGTCTTCTCCAATTTGCTTGCTGTCAAAGGCTTCTAAAACAAAGTCATGGTTATGGCATCGTCGTCTCAATCACCTGAACTTTGGCACCATCAATGATCTCACCAGGAAGGACTTAGTTGTAGGATTACCTAGACTCAAGTACGAAAAGGATCATCTTTGTTCAGCATGTCAATTGGGAAAAAGCAAGAAGTATGCCCATAAACCCAAACCTACTAACTCCGTCACAGAAGTTCTTCATATGATTCATATGGATTTATGTGGACCAATGAGGGTGCAGAACATCTTTGGGAAGAAATATGTGTTAGTTGTGGTTGATGATTACTCTAGATTCACCTGGGTCAAGTTCTTAAGGACAAAGGATGAAACTCCTGATATCATCATCAAACTCATCAAACAGTTGCAGGTTCGACTTAAAAAAACCGTCAGAATTATCAGAACAGACAATGGAACTGAGTTTGTCAACAAACAACTTAGTGAATTTTATGAAAGCGTTGGAATCAGCCATCAAAGAAGTGTTCCACGAACTCCTCAACAGAACGGTGTAGTTGAAAGACGAAATCGAACTCTTGTAGAAGCCGCTAGAACAATGCTGATTTACTCAAAGGTTCCAATGTTTCTCTGGGCTGAAGCTATTGCCACTGCATGCTACACACAAAATCGTTCCCTGATTCACACTGTTCATGGAAAAACTCCATATGAACTTGTCCACAACAGAAAACCTAATTTCTCTTTCCTTCGTGTGTTTGGTGCATTGTGTTATCCAACTAATGAGGGTCAAGACTTAGGCAAACTTAGAGCAAAAGCAGACATTGGAGTTTTTGTAGGGTATGCACCAAACAAAAAGGGATACCGAATCTACAACAAAACAACCCGAAATATCATGGAAACAATTCAAGTTACGTTTGATGAGCTGACCGGTCAAATGGCTCCTGGACAATTCAGTTCAGGACCCGCACTTCAAAACAGTCCCATTGGTTCATCCCTTGTTCCAAACTCTTCTCAAGAAACACCATATGTACCTCCATCTGAAGATGATTTAAAGAAATTGTTTGATCCTATGTTTGATGAACTTTATGAGCCAAGTACTAATGAGGTGTCAATTTCTACAACAGAGGCTGCTCATATTCCTGAGAATGAAGTCAATCCCTCAGTCTCAATATCTTTAAGTCAAGAAGCGCCTGCTGCTGACCCTTCAGTCTCATCAACAAATTATCATTCTTCAAATGTACATCATGGAACTGTTTCTAGCATCAATGATGAAGTTAATCCCTTTGCTACTCCTGAAGATGCTCCATTTGAAAACATATTTGCTCCTGAATCATCATCAGAACCATCTTCTTCAGGAGACATCAACTCTGCTACCTCAGTCCCTCAACAACTGCCACATGAACACCTTAGAAAATGGACTCACGATCATCCACTAGACAACATCATTGGAAATCCCTCTCGCCCTGTATCAACACGGAAACAACTTGCAACAGATGCCTTATGGTGCTTCTTCAACTCCGTACTATCTAAGATCGAACCAAAAGATGTTAAAACCGCCATGAATGAAGATAGCTAGTTCAATGCCATGCAAGATGAAATTCATGAGTTTGATCGACTTGAAGTATGGGAGTTAGTACCTGCTCCAGACTGTGCTATGATTATTGCTCTTAAATGGATCTTCAAAGTGAAACTTGATGAGCATGGTGATGTGTTGAAGAACAAGGCTCGATTAGTTGCTAAAGGATACCGTCAAGAGGAGGGTATTGACTTTGAAGAATCTTTTGCTCCAGTTGCTCGAATCGAGGCAATCAGAATCTTTTTGGCTAATGCTGCCAGTAAGAACATGGTAGTCTATCAGATGGATGTGAAGACGGCATTTCTGAACGGAGATCTTAAAGAAGTCGTCTACGTCAGCCAACCTAAAGGATTTGTAAATCAAGAGCATCCTACTCAATTTTATAGTTGGAAGAAGGCTCTTTACGGTTTAAAGCAAGCTCCAAGGGCATGGTATGATACACTGTCAAAGTTTCTTCTATCTACCGGATTTAGCAAAGGAGCAGTTGATCCAACATTGTTCACCAGGAAGTCAGGCAAACATTTATTTCATGTTCAAATTTATGTTGATGATATCATCTTTGCCTCGACTGACCCCAATGAGTGTGACCGTTTTTCAAATGAAATGAGTTCAAAATTTCAAATGTCAATGATGGGACAAATGTCATTTTTCTTGGGATTACAAATTACAAAGTCCCGGAGGCATTTTCATAAATCAATCTAAATATGCAACTGAGATCTTAAAGAAATTTGGATTTGATTCAAGTGACCCTGTTGACACTCCCATGATTGATCGAACCAAACTAGATGAGGACCACTCAGGGATCATGATTGACCAAACTAAATATCGTAGTATGATTGGATCCCTGATGTACCTCACTGCTAGTAGACCAGACATCTTGTTCGCTGTTTGCATGTGTGCTAGATACCAGGCTAAGCCTACTAAAAAGCACCTTGAAGCGGTTAAACGGGTCTTTCGGTATCTCCAAGGAACCATCAACATGGGTCTTTGGTACCCGAAGGACACCGGCATGTCTCTAACATCCTATGCAGATGCTGATCATGCAGGGTGTCAAGATACTCGTCGAAGTACATCTGGAGGTGCTCAGTTTTTGGGTGATAAGCTTGTGAGCTGGTCTTCAAAGAAGCAAATGAGTACTTCTATTTCCTCTACAGAGGCTGAATACATAGCCATGTCATCTTGTTGTGCTCAAATCTTATGGATGAGATCTCAATTATCTGACTATGGCTTTGAATTCAACAAAATTCCTCTGTACTGTGACAATAAAAGTGTTATTGCTCTCTCATGAAACAACGTTCAACACTCAAGAGCAAAGCATATCGACATTCGACATCCTTTCATCAGGGAACAAGTGGAAAAAGGTGTGGTGGAACTCTATTTTGTGAGGTCTGAATATCAGTTAGCAGACATCTTCACCAAAGCTCTTCCAAGAGAACGTTTTGAGTTCATACTTCCACGACTAGGCTTGAAAAGCCTTCAACCAGAAACACTCAAACGTCTTCAGGAGGAAGACGAGGAGTAAAGGTCTATCTTCATCTATCTCTTGTATATATCTATTCGAAAAACAAAACAGAAAAATATAAAACCTTCAAAATCCATAAAAAAATCTGAAAAAAAAAATAATAAATTCGAAACATGTTCAAAAAATATTGTCAATTTGTTATGTTTTTCTCGATTCGATAATATCTACGGTCTTTGTGCTGTCATTCAAAGAATGACACGAGACTTTAGATGTTGTTCGAATTCTTAAAAATATATATATATATATATATATATATATATATATATATATTTGGGAGAAAGAGAAACAATGGTTTATTGTCATTTCAGGCAGTAACCCGCTTTTTCAAAGAAAAGAACAGAGCCATGCTTTTTCATGTTTTTCAAGATTTGAGAATTTGTTTGAACATTCATCAAAAGCCTTTTTATCAACCAAATTCCATGCTCTGATTCTATTAACATGTTATCTACTGAAAACAAATTGTTTTGAAAAATAACTCGAACTCTATCTTTGATAATCATCTGGTCTTATTTGTCAAAATATCAATCTCTCAATCAACAACCTATGTCATTGATTGAGGGGGAGAATGATTTCAATTAAATTAAAAAGTTATTTGGCATTAAATTGTTTTCAAAAGATATTCATGCATGTTTTATCAATGGAGTTTAAAGTCTTAAAAATCCGATCCTTATCAGTTAAAACGCTTTCATAATCAAGTCACAATTCTCCTTAAAAGCTTTCAAAATCAATTTAAATCTATAAGAGATCACAAATCTCAAATGATTTGATAATTGTGATCGGGGGAGAATTTGTGATTTAAATTGGACTTAAACTGAGGATTCGGTAAATGGTTTTACAAGGATGTACATGTTATCCTCCCCGCATGTGACAAACGATTTCAAATTTTCCATTCACATGTTGAGGGGGAGCATCTATCTTACACCTATGACTTGAAACGTGATCATTTATCTCAATGTGTAGGTTCCCTCTAGTATGTGCAAAACTCCTTTCAAACCTCGAGGCACATATTGAGGGGGAGCAAATTTATGGAAACCTCATCCTTCCCGGAAATGCTATATCTACTTGATTTGATCAAGGAAGTGATGTTGATATTTTTTAGAAAATGGTAATCAAAGAAGTAATTTCTTCCTCTTGCCTCCGTGTGCAAAACGATTTCAATCAATTCATGCACATGTTGAGGGGGAGCACTTATTCTAAAAATATCAAAAACAATTCAGGTACAAAATGTTTTGATAATATATCACAAGTATTTGGATTGATTTTCAAATGGTTTTCAATTGGTTCCAATGGCAGATGAACAATACCAAATAGACCGACCAACTTTACTTTATGTACGGTGATATAAGGATGATAAGGTTAGGTATGTGTTCCCATGATCCGCCAGAACCGGAGGGATCTACCCAGGGACTATCCACTAGTTAGTGTAGAGTTCTTAGGTATGATGATAAAAGGAGAAAAATGAGATATGGGAAGAGTGCGGACTGAGACTGAGCTAGTATTGGAACAAACCCAACAAGGTTCTAGCTATGAAGTCTCGGTAAGCACTGAAGGGGTTGAAGAATTAAAAAGAATTGAATGTGAAAAGGGTAAAAACAAATAGCCCTCCATTTATTCAACCTTAGGGCAGAAACCGGGTTCAATTCATATGCTACGGATGGTAACATCTGTATTGAAGACAAGACGTCATGGACCCAGTGACGCACTGCACATCAACTTTCCAAACCACTTAAGTTCCTCTTAAAAAGACTTGTTTCATTCTCACGGGGAACCGACACCATCTATCAACTTTCTCTTAGAGATTGTTGATATTGAAAAAAAGGAGACCCTCTCCCTAGTCTCCGGCACAGGATCCAAATTTGCACATATTGAGTCTAGAGCCACGAGATCATCAATAAATCTCATTAGGTCACTTTCAATGAAGACTCTCTGTTTCACACAATGTGGAAAGAGAGATTATATCTTGAGTCCTACGCATTATCCTTGTGGTTTTGCCAGAACATCCGAGTGATATGTGAACATATTCACAGTGAAGATGGAAAACCTTCTGGAGCCAACATCAAACAAGCTCCTGGTAGGTGGCATGTGAGATCTATTATATAGATCAACCATGTGACAACTGAACAGAAACAATGGGGCGATTCAATCTTTTGAATCAATCCTGGTTCAGGTTATGGATTGACGGATACCTTTGAAAAACCGGTCTATGTGCTTAAAAACTCTTTTCTTTAGCAAATCGACCGTGTACGGATATTTCAAATCAAAAGGTGTTTTATGATTGATAATTGATGTTCATTAAAACCTTCGTTGTATTGCAAAAACAATTTCTATTGAGCAATACACGATTGTTTTTCAAATCTCTTTTCATCAATCAGTGGACTTAAATTCGCTGGTTCACTCACTCCGTGTTGTCTTCTTTGAGATGTTCCGGTTTGAGAACAGCTAGAATAGCTGCGAAACCCTGTCAAGGAGATTCTTAGGAATCCTACCTGATCACAGGCAGTACTTGTACTGATCAACGGGGAACCGTGGGCCGTATACCTCAATTCAACGAAAGTGATCAAAGACTCTTTCGTGTGCTTTATTGCTAACTGTTTTATGCAGGTACATCCTACGTTTGCAGCTGATTAGAATGAAGCGGTCAATCCATAGCCGCATGCTCACACTACACATTCATCTCAAAAGAAATCATGATAAGTGCATCAATGACTCTGATATTTTTACTCCATGCTTCTGCTACGCTGCTGCCAATATCATGAATCAACGAAAGCTTCTGTTACTCTGATGAGAAGATATCATGATCAAGAATGTGAGCATGTCGGTCCGAATGTCACAACATCACAAAATTCCAACACCACAATGGATGTCTCAGAGATTTTTCATAGCTGATGATCTCAAAAGCTGGCTCTAAATTATTATCACGTGGATCAATAAAAGACCTCCACTTGGATTAACCCAACATGCAATGAGTAGAATCAATGACTACGAGCTTCGGAGCAAAGTACTACATCAAGAATACAAGAACAATTGTTAATTTAATATCTGTTTGTATTCAATGTAATTTTAGTATATGTTTGAGGTGACCTCCCTTAGGGGGAGATTGTTAGGAATTAGAAATTCCAGGTATTAAAGAGTCGGTCACCTCAAGTATATGTAATCGTTAGAAAGCTCGTAGTCGTAGTTAGTTTAAGTTAAGTAGTATTTAGTTAAGTAACACCGTGGAGGACGGACGGGTCTTTACCCACTGTATGCCTGATCCACAGCCCGTTGTGTGGCGTTTCATGTAAGACTATAAATACTCTCTACCTCCCAAGGTAGAGAGTTGGAGCTTATAATAATATTTTCCTTCTCTCACTATAGTTCCCAACTCTCTTCCACTCTCTCACTAGAACCTTCTCTCTAACATACTTAAACGCATACTTTGATCATGGTTTAGTGTGTTTGTGAAATCCAATATCTTACACTATCTATTCCCCAACTGGACAATCTTGAAGAAGGTCGAGTCTACAGTCGGTTCTACATTCTCTGCTACATGTTAGAAGACTAAAGACGAGCTGCATTTGACTATCTAAAGACTTCTTCTTAATCTGGGCATTCATCAAACAGATTGTCGGTTTAGGGGAGAGCACTAATTGGGTAGAGTTATAAGTCAGATTCAATTCCCAATTAGACTTGCTCATATTCTTCAGCAAGTTGATTCTCACAGACACATCTGAGCTTATGATGTTCTTCTCAACAGATTTCCAGTGTACGGGCTTATTATGTGTTGCTGATTCTGAATCATCAAAACCAGAAACGGGGAAGGAGACTCACATCTAAACACAAAGCGAGTAAACTTGATGAACTTAATTCTTCTAAGTGATTGAAGATATCCCGGGAAGACAAATGTTATTACCGCAGAGAAACTCAAGGTTTGACTCATGGCGAGTAAACTTGATGAACTTAACTCTTCTAAGTGATTGAAGATATCCCGGGAAGACATTTGTCATGACCGCAGAGAATCTCAAGGTTTTACTCATCAAGGCTTTTGGTGTTATTATTCCAACTACGTGAGGGAAGTGATGTAATAGAAAATTTCTGAAGATAAAAGAGGTACACAAGTGTGTGATGATAGAGATTGTGTACATTGGGGATGCTCAGCTGTCTCACTTGAGGGCTTAATTTGTGATTCAGTGATATAATCACTTATTCCGGAGTGGACATCCGCAAAGATTGTCATCCGCAGAGATAATCAGTGATTCGGCCTGCTTCTTCAATGTTATCGGTTGTTCTCTCTTTGGGCATTCGGGTATTTCGGGTTCTTGAGCTTCATACACTTTCTTTAAGGGAGAGAAAAGTATACATCGGGGTTATTCTTTGGCTATTGGAATTAATCTGCTACTTCGATGGCATAAGTTTCTTTGTCTTCGGGTATATGTATTCGGGTTCGTGAGCTCTAGTCTAAGAGACTGACTGCATCAATTCAACTACGTGGGGGAAGTGGTCTCTTGACACCTTTTGGAATGGATTGCTTAAGACGTCAGTAGAAAAGAAATTTGAGAAGATTATTTTATGGGTGGGATGATACGTTGATGTTCTTCTTGATGATATAACCCCGAATGGAGATCCTCGATCATCGTTCTTAAATGGAGCAGCGGGATTTATGATAATGGTGTGCTTCCTTGTGCACCTCGCTAAGAGAAGCTTGTAAGAAAGCTTTGAATCTGCTCAGCTAAAGGATTTTCGGTTTGGGGGGAAGCTGCCAAAGTCTCAATTTCAGATGGTTCAATTTCTTTCTTCAATGCAAGAGCCTCGGAAGCTTTGGTGGTGAAAGTTTTAGGGATGATGACTTCTATCTTCTACAACGGGGCTGCTCGATATCCTTATCTCGGTACTCGTATCATCATCTTCATAAACTATATCATCTATTCTATCTTTGTATATATTTATCAGGAAAATCAAAATACAAAAATATAAAACCAGCAAAACAAAATAGAAAAATATAAAACCACGAAAAAGAAAATAGAAAAATATAAAACCAACAAAAACCCATAAAAATCAGAAAATTTGAAAAATTCCAAAAATATGTTTTCTATTGACATGTCTTCTGGTATCGATAACATCTGCGGTCTTAGAAATGTCATTCAATAATGGCACGGGACCATAGATGAAGTTTGAGCAGGAGGTGTAAATATTCTTTTCCAATACATGTCTCAAAATATGGCTTACAGTTATTTCAGACTGTAACCCGGGCTTCAAATAATGGCTTACAGTTACGTCAGACTGTAACCCGTGCTTAAACTAATGGCTTGCTATTATTTCATATAGCAACCCGTTCTTTAAAGGAAGGAAAGTGTTGCGCTAAATCTATTTTCAAAATATTTCGTGCACTTATCCTAAAACAAAACAAGGAAAGCATGTCGTCAAAAAGACTGCTGTTCCTACACAAATGTTTTTCCGTCTAAAATTCTTCAGAAAAATATTTGTTGTGTTTTCAAAAATGGTGGAAAATGAGTTGCTTAAAATCAATCAGATTCAGAGTTTTTTAAAATTTGGAAACTCAATCAATAACTTCAGCACTTTTAAAATCTTTTATAAAATGAGTTATTGGTTGAGGGGGAAAATGTTTTCGAATCTACATCATCTAACGGGCTTTCTTAATTATCCTAATATGCTTAAATAAAAATGATGTTAACCTATGTTGAAGGACTAGGTGCCTAGGATATGATTGCTAAGATTAGATGATTAGAGTTTGATGAACACATTATTCCCATACATTTATATGATCTGATTGATATGTTGCATTGACTTTTATTAGTCGATCGTTGTTTGGGTGATGTCGACCACCATATATTTTTATGTGTGTTCACTAACGTATGCAGGTATATTGGTATAAAAGAATGTTCCCGATCCGGATCCCACTAATGAAGATGATTGGATGCCGAAAGGAAAGGGTAACTATTTCTTGGGTTGACAAATGAAGAAACGGAGCTTAATTGGACTTCAATGGAGAGTTGGCATAAATGCAACGTAAGAGGTCTCACTGCATCAGCAGATGGTTTTTCTTCAGCAAGTGAAGAAACGGAGCTTAATTGGACCTCAGTTGGCATAAAAAATGCAACGTAAGAAGTCTCACTGCATCAGCAGATGGTTTTCTTCCAAACCCTACAACAACAACAACAGAAGCTTCTCAACCACCTAACGTATCTTGTGCAGGAAAAGTAGTAAATGATACCATCTTTAAACAATTTTTGAAAATATTGTTTTGAATATGGAAAAATATTGTTTTGAAAATAAATTGGTCTTAATTTTGAAAATCACCGGACTTCATTTTATCAAAACTTAAGTCACTCAATTATCGACTTCGGTCATCGATTGAGGGGGAGAGTGATTTAAAATAAATTATTTTCAATCAATATTGCTTCATAAAAGTCCGGATTGTACAATATAAGTGTTGATCTAAAGATTTAATGTTATGTCATGGTATGACTTTTTCTTTAGAATCAAGGTCTTTCAAAATGAAATTTTTTCTGTTCTTGTTTGATTGTGAAATTGTTTTGTTTTACTTAAAAGATCTCTTAAAAACTATCATACCTGACACTAACAATCTTTAATATCTTAAAATGGTCCTTATCTGTCATCTTTCAAAATTGAATCTTGCCACGTCTTTCCCCAAATTTTTCTAAATGATTTAAATCAGTTGGGATCACAAATCTCAAATGGTTTGAAATCTTTGATCGGGTGAGAGGTCGTGATTTAAATCTCAAATCTGTTTTAATGGAATTGGTTTTAGTCCTTCAAAGGCACTCCTGCCTCCATGTGCCAAATGATTTCAAATACACAATGCACATGTTGAGGAGGAGGATTTATCCAAAAAAACCAGATGAGTATTTAAACAAGGACACATTTTCTCCCATGTTTTCTAAACCTAATTAAATCACTTGGGATCCAAAATCTCAAAGGGTTTGATATTTTTGATCGGGGGAGAATTTGTGATTTAATAATGAAATTTGATAAAAGGTGATCGTTTTGATTTAATTGTGCAGGCTGCTCTCTCATATGTGCTAAACGCTTTCGAATCTCGAAGCACATATTGAGGGGGAGCATACTATCGAGGTACAAAAGCTTTTTTAAAAATTTATTTATAAAGTACCTTGATTGAGTTTTCAAATGGTTTTCTTAATGGATTTTGTGATAGTGGATGTGCTTCAAAAGAACTCTTGCCTCTATGTGATAAAATGTTTTAAAATATCCTATGCACATATTGAGGGGGAGAATTTTACCAAGAAAATCAAATGGCTTTTTCGTATGAAAATTGTGATCAAAGAAAATATTTCAAAGTCCTCTTGCCTCCTTGTGCTGAACAATTTCTAAATCATACGCACATGTTGAGGGGGAGGTTTTCTAAATGATCAAAACTATTAAGGTACAAAATGCTTTGATCTCGTATCACAAGTACCTTGATTGTTTTTCCAAATGATTTTTCAATTGGTTTCAAAGAAGAATGAACTGTACCAAAAGACCGACCATTTTACTTTATGTATGGAGTTATAAGGATGGTGAGGTTAGGTATTAGTTCCCACGATCCGCCAGAACCGGAGGGATCTACCCAGGGACAATCCACTAGATAGTGTAGAAGTCCTTAGGTATGATGAAAAAAGGAGAAAAATGAGAATATGGGAAGAGTGCGGACTGAGATAGAGCTAGAACTGGAATAAACCCAACAAGGTTCTAGTTATGAAGTCTCGGTAAGCACTGAAGGGGTTGAAGAATGAAAAAGAAATTGAATGTGAAAAGGGTGAAAAGAAATAGCCCTCCAATAATTCAACCTTAGGGCAGTAACCGGGTTCAATACATATTCTACTAGTGGTTACCAAGGTAACGCCGGTATTGAAGACAAGACGTCATGGACCCAGTGACGCACTGCACTAAACTTCCCAAGCCACTCAAGTTCCTCTTAAAAGGGCTTGTTTCATTCTCACGGGGAACCGACATAATCTATCAACTTTCTCTTAGAGATGGTTGATATTGAAGTAGGAGACCCTCTCCCTAGTCTCCAGCACAGGAACCAAATGTGCACTATTGAGTCTAGAGCCAAGAGATCATCCACAATATCTCGTTAGGACACTAAATTCTTGAAGACTTGCTTTACACACAATGTGGAAAGTAAATATATATTAAGAGTCCTACGCATTATCCTTGTGGTATTGCCAGAACATCCGAGTGATATGTAAAAATATTCACAATGAAGATGGAAATCCTTCTAGAGCCAACATCAAACAAGCTCTTAGTGGGTGACATGTGAAATCTTGCAAAAGATCAAGCTTGTGACAACTGGATAGAAACGATGGGGAGATTCTTTCTTGAATCAACCTTGGTCCAGGAATGGTATTGACGAATACTTTTGGAAAAACCGTTCGATGTGCAAATTTTCTTTTCTCTAGCACGTCGAATGTGTACTTATGTTTTCAAAATTCAAAAAGTATCTCTGATTGAAAAATACTTTTAGAAAAACCGTTCAATGTGCGAATCTCTTCTTTTCACTAGCACGTCGAATGTGTACTCATTCTCTAATACAAAAAGTATTTTGTTTGAAAATTGATCTTTCTCATAAAACCTTCGTTGTATTGCATAACTCTTTCTTCAAGCAATACGCGATTGTTTTCAAATCATTTATCATCAATCAGTGAATCTCAATTCGCTGGTTCACTCACTCCGTGTTGTCTTCTTTGAGACGTTCCGGTTTGAGAACAGCTAGAACAGCTGTGAAACCCTGTCAAGGAGATTCTTAGGAATCCTACCTGATCACAGGCAGTATTTATACTGATCAACGGGGAACCGTGGGCCGTGTACCTCAATTCAGCGAAAGTGATCAAAGACACTTTCGTGTGTTTTATTGCTAACTGTTGTTTGCAGGTACATTTGGACGGTTGCAGCTGATCAGAATTGAGGAGTCAATCCAAAGCCGCATGCTCACAGCATCCACACTTAATTTGAAGAAATCATGACTGGTGCATATCTACATAACCTGGCTCTGATATTTCATATTATGCTTATGCTTCGCTGCTGCAAATATCATGAACCAGTAAGGCTTCCGCAACTCTGATGGAAAGATGTCATGATTCAAAAGTGTGAGCATGTCGGTCCGAAAGTCACAACTTCACATGATGGCAACACAATAAAGGGTGATCCAGAGATTTACTTTGGCTGATGATCTCAATGAAAGCTCGAAGATCATCAAAGATGTGGATCAGACCAAAGACCTCCACTAAAAGTACAAATCTATGCGGACTTTGAAGAATCGCTACAAAAGCACAAAGATTGCGAAAGTGAAGAATTCAAGTCTACGAGCTCAAGAACAATGTCAAAGAAAGAATGCTAGGATGCAAAATGTATTTCATGGGGTGACCTCCCTTAGGGGGAGATTGTTAGGAATTGGAAATTCCATGTTAAAGTGTTGGTCACCCCAATTATAGTCTAGCATATGTTAGCTCGTAGACTTGTAGTTATTTACGGTATTTAGCAGTTTATTAGTTAGTTTGTAGCGTAGATTAGTTTAGTGCAACACCGTGGAGGAAGGACGGGTCTTTACCCACTGTATGCCTGATCCACAGTCCGATAGGAGGACGTATTTACTTGTAACTATTAATACCCCTTCCATCCATGGAAGGGGTGGTGCTTCTCATTCAATCTAATATTCCATACTTTTGTAAACCTCTAGCAAGAACACCCTCTCTCTCTACTAACTCTCTAACTATGGCAAACATGTATTTTGATCATCCAAGACCACCCGAATCATCAACACAATAAATATTACGATCCTACAGATATACATCTAGGAGACAAAAGAGGAACCGACCCACCCATCAACCAATTTAGTCCGGGTAGTTTTAGGATAAAGGAAGCCATTCACACACCCCCTTCACCTCACGTGGCAAATCACCACCCTAAGGGTGTGTATCGCTACTATCACCCGCACTTAAGCTTAAGTGTAGGAAAAACCTCCCCCTTATCCGTTAAATAAGGGTAGAGTCAAGCTCGTGACTAAAAAAAAAGTGTTTCGTGGGAGGCAATCCATGCTTAGTTGTTTGCTTGTTTGTGTGTCGTGTATCTTTTATTAATTGTTTATTCTCATGTTTAAATTTGTAAAAATGCTTTATTTTATCTTTAACCTCATCTTAATTACATATAAAGGTATTTTACATAAGGGATAAGTGTAGGGAGGATTAGACACGTTTTCATAAGAAATGTGAACATGAGAATTACAATTATTTAAAAGATATACATGTGTGTTTGTTTGAATCAAATGCTTGTATCGAGTCATAATGGATGTTTTGCAGGAAAGTTTTCTAGATTTTATAGATAAACATTTTCTAGAATTTTTTTCAGAAAATCGCAGAAAAGTTTCTGTCAGGATAACCTGACGGTGTCAGGATCGCAACCTGACGGCGTCAGGAGGAGCAGAAACAGCTTATTACTTTTTCTCGTTTTTTGAGCTACTTATAAATTTTTGGAATTTTCCAGGTCTTAATTTTCTAGAAAATCTGTAAACATCCATTCCACAAGCATTATATCCTAGTTTACGCGAAGGTTTCGTTTGTTTTCTTCAAGTGTGTTGGTTTAATTTATCAAGAAGAAGATACATAAGATGAGAAGGAGCTTTTCACGCAAACATTCTTCTTGAATAAAGATTTAACCACCACTTCACACAGATCCTACCGAGCTAATCAGGGGAGTACTAGTTTCTTTCGTTTTTAATTACCTTCCATTATCATAACTTTGATACTTTCGGGGAACATTGGGGACAATGTTCAGTTTAAGTGTAGGGAGGGAAAATACAACGGGAACTTTGAAACTATGCTTATCCTTGACTATTTGCTTTGTCCAATTTCATTTGTGTAATAAACCATGAAAAGTATCGGTTAGGGTAATTTTGGCACTGATGACATACCCTCCGCTCTGCTAACGAGCGTTACCGTTACTCTGGTACTTAGCTTACCATTTGTATAGAGGGTATGATGTACCCTCCTAAAGGAAGAAGCCCACGCCTTCGACCTGCACCCAAAGCACTCATAGTGTCTAACCTCTGTCGAGGTTCGGAGTCTGGCCTCTATCAAGGCCTCCGTCATTATACGGAGCCCCCTCCGTCACTGTACGGAGCACCCTCTGTCAAGGCCTCCGTCACTGTTCGGAGCCCTTCTGTACGAAGGCCCAAGTTAGGTCTCCTGACTTGGTCAAACCCACGATCTCCCTCTCTTTCCTGGCTTCCCCGCCAAGTTTGAGAACGTGGGTCACTAAGCCCTAGCGGTTACCCACAAACATGGGACGCCCCCATGTTCTTCGACATTCACGTAGAAGTGCCCCTAACCCTATTTCTTCCACTATAAATAGGTTGGACAGGCAATGGATTATGGGAAGTTCATTGAAGACTCATCTCTTTACTTACACACATTTATACAACCATAATTCATACTTACTCTCACGCCGGAGGTGGTTCGCAGGGTCCTACCCCTACGTAATCACTTAACGTAGTGTCTTCGTGTTTCTTATTCTCAGGTTATCTTGCACTCGGCATTTCCACCATCACCCCTAACTCCATCAATCACCATTGACGGCCTGGTATGTGCATCTTTTTGTACAATCAGTGGCGCCATCCGTGGGACCGGAAACAATAAGTCCCGTTTTCCGAGTCAAATAACCGTTTTCCATAAATAACGGTCGAATTCAACCGTAATTCCCTACATCCTTGTTACCACATGGTAGCACCACTGAAATCTACACTTTTATCTCTAATCACAAGATTTTCCACCAACCACAAACTTTACATTTACCATTTCAGCAGCCTTTGTCGGGTTTAAACGGAGCAGTCTCTGTTGCGGCCTCTGTTATGTTCGAAGGAGCCTCTGGTTGGCTTCATTTAAGATGAAGGGTCAAACTCAACAACCTTCGTAGGATCCTCCGTTGCAGACTCCGTAGCAGCCTCTGTTTGGGTTCATTTTATGAAGAAGGTTCAAACTCAACAACCTTCGTAGGAGCCTCCATTGCAGTCTCCGTAGCAACCTCTGTTACCTTCGTAGGGCCCTCTATTGCAGCCTCTGTTTGGGTTCGTTTTATGAAGAAGGTTCAAATTCAACAACCTTCGTAGGAGCCTCCGTTGCAGTCTCCGTAGCAACCTATGTTACCTTCGTAGGGCCCTCCATTGAAGACTCCGTAGCAGCCTCTGTTTGGGTTCATTTTATGAAGAAGGTTCAAACTCAACAACCTTCGTAGGAGCCTCCATTGCAGACTCCGTAGTAGCCTCTGTTTGGGTTCGCTTTATGAAGAAGGTTCAAACTCAACAACGTTCGTAGGAGCCTCCGTTGCAGTCTCCGTAGCAACCTCTGTTACCTTCGTAGGGCCCTCCATTGCAGACTCCGTAGCAGCCTCTGTTTGGGTTCGTTTTATGAAGAAGGTTCAAACTCAACAACCTTCGTAGGGGCCTCCGTTGCATACTCCGTAGTAGCCTCTTTTTGGGTTCGTTTTATGAAGAAGGTTCAAACTCAACAACCTTCGTAGGGCCCTCCATTGCAGACTCCGTAGCAGCCTCTGTTTGGGTTCGTTTTATGAAGAAGGTTCAAACTCAATAACCTTCGTAGGGTCCTCCGTTGCAGACTCCGTAGCAGCCTCTGTTTGGGTTCGTTTTATGAAGAAGGTTCAAACTCAAAAACCTTCGTAGGAGCCTCCGTTGCAGACTCTGTATCAGCCTCTGTTTGGGTTCGTTTTATGAAGAAGGTTCAAACTCAATAACCTTTGTAGGAGCCTCTGTTCGGGTTCATTTTGAGAAGAAGTCTATGTTGCAGTCTTCGTCATGGGGTTTCCTAAGAAGAAGGGCCAGAACCTTCCTTCGCAAAATGTTTACCACAAGGTGAACAGAGATCGTACACTAATGACGGAGGATACAATTTGTCAATCTGGTATGTTTTCTACGAAACTAATACGCTATATTGCCTTTGTTTCACTGCAAATCAGATTATCTAGATATGAAACTTTTGATGTTTATTAAGAGCACTATAAACCATCTTTTATTGAGCATTTGCTTATGACACAATGATCATTAGAGATAGTACAACATTGATGGAGGATACCCTATGTTCCTAGAACCTCTGTTAGAGCTTCCATGTTGTTTTTAGCATAAAACATAATCCACACATGTTAAATACGTGATGTACGTAAATAAGCCTTAAGTAAATTTATGCTAAGCTTTATTATGTCACTATCCACTGCTGACAAAGCCTCTTTTGACAAGGCATTTCACACAAGCTCTATTGAGATGACAGAGACTCACATCTGCGTATTATATATTAGCAAAATTTATCATGGAACTTATATACTATTATCATATATTTTGAGATGACGGAGCCTCACACATGTTGTCATAAGTCTCTGTCGATATGACTACGGAGCATCACATATGCTGACATAAGCCTCTGTCGACACAACTACAGAACATAGCCTCTGATTCATAGGTGTCTTCTTTGACACGATTACAGAGCTTCAGCTCTGTTCACATAATATATAGGTATCTCTGTCGAGACGATTACAGAGCATAGCCTCTGTTCACATGATTTATGTGTGTCTATGTAGACACAATTATAGAGCCTCGACTCTGCAAGTATAATTACATAACCTCATAGATGTAAAACTTACTTTATTTTGTTTAAAATCAATGTTTTGAAAGCTTCTCATAGGAAAGCAAGCATTATTGGTAGTTGTCTTAGTGTTCATTTCAAAATGATGTAATCCTCTCTACCAATTCAATGACATAATATATTTCCCACAAATCTCTTGCTTCGTTTCTAAAACACAAAGATTTGTTCAACCAAGTCGTTTATAAGTTTCAATGTCGAAGGGATGAAACAAGAAAACTATAAGTCTTGAATACATATACAACATCCATTACACTTCACATTAACTTTCCTAAGTGGTCTTAAGGTATTCCAGGCCTTATGTTACCCAAAGGATAAATATGGAGTGGGTCCCGACCCTCTGTCAATGATCAAAATTGGTCATTATATTTTTGGTGGTGAATTTACACACAATGAGGTTATTACACCTTAGGTTGTAAAATTTAAGCGTCGGAAAAATGGCGTACGAGAAGTGCACAAGAGACGTATATTTCCCTACTTGATTCCATTTTAACTAGGGCCTTAACCCTAGTACCTGCATCATACGGCCGAAGCCCATTCAATATTTTCTTTGGCCGAAGCCACATACCACGCATAATAGTAAATTATCCAAGGACTACTACTTTGCTTAAATGAAATCCATAAGCTTCGTATACATACAAATAATACGACCTTCTAGGTCTATATTACTTAAAGATTAATCCTTGTTCGATTTGTCACAAGGAAGTATTTCTTTTAAGTCGAAAGCATTACATTCAAAGTGTATGCATCACTTTCGACCGAGGGGCTTGATGATATACCCTCCATTCAATTTGAAGGTCTCCCCTTCATACTCACTTCGGAGCTACATTCCGAAATACTTGGAAAACCTCCAAAAAATCTTCTTTGGCGTAAAACCAATCATCTTTGATATGGTTACCAGTTGGGAATTTGCCAATCGAAAGCCTAAGCCCTTCGGGGTATGCTTTTCGAAGATATTAATGCAAAGGTTTCATAAGACCAATTCAAACCTACGTTCACAACCTTATCAAGGCTTTCCCGGAAAGATAGGGATTGTGGGACATTAACCAAGCGGTTATCTAAAATCATGGGACACCCCCATGATCCTCGCATCAGGTAGGTGTGCATGCCAGAGCCTAAGATTCGCGATAAAATGCCATTATGTCATGCATTATAAAACAAAGCCAAGTTTATACACAAACCTTGGTACCTTTCAACAACGTAGCATATGTACAAATAGGTTCCGAAAAAACTCGCTTATAACTAAAAGCCAAAGTTATATGGCAAAACCTAATACACACGCTCCTTATATAACAAAGGGTTTATGGACTACTTAAGTCTAATCTCATGCCTCCTACGAAGTCATAACATTAGACTGGGGGGCTTAATGAGGTATCCACCATGATAGAGTCAAATGTGGACTATTAAAAACAAGTATAGCTACTTTTATATTTGATTTGACAAAACAAATGTAGTAGAAATTATTACCAAGTCTTTTTAACAAAGCAATGATAAGTCTAAAGCCATGCACTCTTCGCATGCATAACATTAGACTGGGGGGCTTGATGACGTACCCTCCACTCTGCTAACGAGCGTTACTGTTACTCTGGTACTTAGCTTACCATTCGTATAGAGGGTATGATGTACCCTCCTAAAGGAAGAAGCCCATGCCTTCGACCTGCACCCAAAGCACTCATAGTGTCTAACCTCTGTCGAGGTTCGGAGTCTGGCCTCCATCAAGGCCTCCTTCACTGTACGGAGCCCCCTCCGTCACTGTACGGAGCCCCCTCCGTCACTGTATGGAGCACCCTCTGTTAAGGCCTCCGTCACTGTTCGGAGCCCTTCTGTACGAAGGCTCAAGTTAGGTCTCCTGACTTGGTCAAACCCACGATCTCCCTCTCTTTCCTGGCTTCCCCGCCAAGTTTGAGAACGTGGGTCACTAAGCCCTAGCGGTTACCCAAAAACATGGGACGCCCCCATGTTCTCCGACATTCACGCAGAAGTGCCCCTAACCCTATGTCTTCCACTATAAATAGGTTGGACGGGCAATGGATTAGGGGAAGTTCATTGAAGACTCATCTTTTTACTTACACATACTTATACAACCATAATTCATACTTACTCTCACGCCGAGGTGGTTCGTAGGGTCCTACCCTGCGTAATCACTTAACGTAGTGTCTTCGTATTTCTTATTCTCAGGTTATCTTGCACTCGGCATTACCACCATCACCCCTAACTCCGTCAATCACCATTGACGGCCTGGTATGTGCATCTTTTTGTACAATCAGGCACCAAATTTAAAAATTTTCATGACATATAGGAGTGGGCCATTAGTCATAATAAAGCGTCTCATGGATAGGAAGTTATATGACTAGCACAAAAACCCTTTACCACTTAAATTCCACCCAAAATGTGAGGATCGCCCTTAGATTTGTAGGAATTAAAGCATTCATCTTTGATGCTTAGAGTGTGAACCGGTAGTATAATAGATTCTAGAAATTATTTTGTGATGCATTCCGAGATCGCTAGTAAGACTACACTTGTGTAGTTAGGAATAACTAAATGATAAGAGGCATTAGGATAACCCTTGTTTGATACCTGTAATATAATTACTTCTTCCACATCGGTTGAGTACTTCCCCACACCTTTGCGTTGTACTCATCTTTAGTACACGATACCCCTAGTTAACCCCTCAGAGCCTATCCTTTTCGCGGTTCTCGTGATGTTTCCGTTTTCCGAAATATCAATGAAGAGCATTGTTTACAATCCACCCCTAAATGTACACCTAAATCGCCTTAGCCTACCTTATATGCACTCATTTTTAGTGCATTATTGTTATGGCACTAAACCCTTAGTTCAATTATCTAGTTGCTTGCATAAGTTGCTAAGTGGAGTCATATCCTTTGTACACAGTTTTAGGACGATTGGGACTCATGGGAAAAGTTAAATTTTATGAAATGACGGGAAGGGAACGTTAAATTCAAATTCCCTTTATTTGCGTAATAATGTTCTCCAAGTGTTTTGATCTTTTCAATTTGGGTCAAATTAGTGTTAGAGTAATAAAAACTCAAGTGTGAGGATGTGCCTATAAATCCCTACTATTTTGATGTTATCGTAGAGGATGGTAGAGTAAAAGTGTATGAAAAAAAAAGAGAAAAAAAAAGAAAAAGAAAAAATATAGTGTTAAAAAAAACGGGCTACCATCCTACATCTATCTTTAAATTTATGTTTGTTTATTTCAGTTATCTAGAGTTTAGAGTGTCGAGTCTTGGCTTAGCAACGCCATTCTTCGCATGCTTGTAACATAAAGATTTTTGACTTGCCACCACTAAATCGCCTATCCCACCAAACCCTTTGTTTCCCTACCGTAAGCCTAACGTTACAACCCTTTAAAAGACCTCTTGGATAATCTTTCCTAGGTGCTTACGCCAAAGCGATGGAGGTTTGATCTAGTCTCAAGCCTATGGTAATCTATGTACTAGGACCGGTTAATGAGTGTTTATCTTCCATTTCCAACTTGTTATATTTCATATACAACCGAGAGATGTGAGTACCCAAACACCCCATGTGAGGTGCTAGTATGTAATTTCCGTGCTTGTTATGACTTTTGCGGGGCTTATATGTAGATCGTTCTAAACTAATGCTTTATGACCCCTAATTTATAAATCAATTGGCTAAAAGCACATTTGCTTGAGGACAAGCAAATACCAAGTGTAGGGATATTTGATAAGGATTTAAAAGGTACCTTTTTGAGGGGTCATTTAAGCCCTTAATTGATCACTTTTGTATCCGTTACTACTTAATTTCGTTCCTTTTCACTTTTTAGGTCTCTTGAAGGTAAATTGCTGGAATGACACTTATTCGGACGAAAAGGCGCGAATATATGAAGAAAATGGCCAAAGTCAAGAATCGAGACAATCAAGCTGCTGGAAATGAAGGGGACGGCGTCAGGTTCTATTTGTGATGCCGTCAGAACATGTTTTGTGATGACTCGGTAGCCAAATTGCTTATTTACAAGTGACGGCATTAGGTTTTAAAAGAGTAGGGCGTCGCAGCTCAGACGGCCTAGATTTGATCCAGACGGCGTCACGAGCATAAGGTGATGCCGTCACAATGATAACGTGGCCAAGACAAAAACTTAATGACGGCGACCCGACGGCGTCACAATTAAAGAGTGACGTCGTCGCAGTTTGTAACACTATATATAGAATCCGAATTTTTCAGTTTTAAGAGGTAGTTTTGTGGAATAAAAACCTAAACCGAACCAAGGCTGTCTTGTACATTATTTTAGGGTTCCATACCCTATTTTACATCAAGATAAGTGTTTTACTTAATTGATTCAATTATGTCTTCAATTGATTGTGTGTATGCTTGCATGTTCTCCATGTCCGGCTAATTTACTTGTGTGTTTGCTTAGGTAATATGAAACCTAGTTATTGAATATTGATTGGTTGTCTCTTATCTTAATTGTGATTGACCTAGTATTGTGATAGGTCATTCGTTGTGTTATTAATGCTTGATTAATCTTTGTTGAACCTTAGTTTATAATCACCTAGAGTTATTGTAGGCTAAACATCCAAAGAATACCTTAGTGTTAAGTTTATGAATCCTAGAGATTTTGTAGTCATTAACCTTTGGTAGCTTCAAAGAGTTAGGGATAAACGCATACCCTACGACCTTAGAAACACAATGCGTTAAGAATAAGGACGTGACAATTCAACCATCAATAGGAGATAACTAGGGAGTAATAAAACCTACATAAATACATTTTTAATCATCATACGAGCACACAACAATAGACATAGACTACCCCTAGCTTAGTTAATTAGATAATTAGATAAGTAGAGTAATCGGTAGAAATACCAACCCCCAAATCCAAACCCCGAGATTCGTACCTTTCCATTTCCTAAAAAATATAAAAAAGATAAAAAATAATCTTCCTCAACCCCAACCTTAGCGTAGCAACTCCTCACTAGCATTCCTATTCCCCTAGAACGATATCAATACTTGTGGCTTACCCTAATACTACACTACAACGATTAGGTTCACTGCCTAGGGTGTTGAAAAACTTGCTCGACGAAAAAGAAGTTCCTTTGACCCCGAACGCGCTGTGTAAGCGTATCATTATCCAATGTTTTGGTGTGTAGGACCATGGTACATTTATAACCATCTGATTTTTAGCAAACCAGCAGCTACCAACGGATTTGATTAGTCTTTACCAAAAGCCGTTTGATTTTGGACTAGTCATAGTTTTCCACTGCCTTTACCACAAGCCATGAACTTATGGGCTAGCCAAATCTTCATCAACACAGATATGGTGAGTTGAGCACCATACATTTTTTGGCAAATTATTAGCCATAAAAGGATTTGAGTTATCTTTAACAGCCGTTTGCTCATGGATTAGTCAGTCCTTATGTGGATTGGACATGGTGGACTGATAACCATTTGTTGTGTTGGTGCTATGCACCTTCACCAAGTGAAACTCCCTCAAAAACCATTTATATTTATCAACCTTTTAAAGACAAACTCAACATCACTTTAGAAAATTCTTTCAAACACTTTTAAAAACTATGGCTGTTGAGCTTTTGATTCAATCAATTTCAACTGCTGATAACAGGCATTATCTTTTACCTCACCAAGAAACTTATTATTAAGCATTTCCATGCAGATTCTGTTTGGAAGTGGATAATCCACTTTTGTTAGCATATAAACAATTAAAGTTTCTAATTCCAAACAATGAACCTGATAGGTATGGAAATATCTCCATCTGATTACTTGTTCTTGATCAGCCAACTTCCACATCTTATCATCAGCATTGGGTGACTCAAACATAGTCTTCAAATCTCCCCAGAGGACCCTTTAAAACTCTTCTTCAGGCCTATTGTCACCATGCTTTTTCATTAGAAGCTGATACATTGTCTTCAAATCATTCATGGACACATCACTTAACAAACCAGGAAAGTTTACATATATATTATCAGCATAGTTTTCTCTTACAATCTGGTAAACTTACTTCCAGTTTTGATGATTTGGACTTTGGCTATCTTTGCTCCAGCTGCTGGCCCTTCAGGAATGGTGCATATAGTGAATTCTTCAGATGAAGGTTCATCAACCTTGTCTTTTATGTAGGCTTCCACTTCTTCTTTAGCCTCAGATTTATCTTTCTTCTTCACAGGCTTCTTTGCAGTGGACTTCCTTCTAGTCCACTTAAGCACTGGTTTCACAGGTTTTTCTGGCTCTTCCTCCTTCTTGACCTTTTCAGATTCAGTAGCCTTTACAACCTTTGGAATAGCAACTACTTCTTCAACCTCTGCAATCTTTTGCCTTTTAGCTTCTTTATGTTGAAGATGTATGTCTTTTCTTTTGAGCTTAGATGCTTCCAGCTCAAAGTCCATTGGAGCAAAACTTTGAACCTGCTTGACTACATTTTCAAATTCTGCTTTGAGATCTTAAGCTTTGAGCTTCCTTACTTGAGTTATTTTCCAGCTGGGATGACCTTGACTTTTAATATAGTTGATCATATATTCCTTTTGCTCCCCTTTAGTCAAAGGTCTGTGCATTCTCTCTCTCTGCCTCTGCTCCATGAGAAGCTTCTTCTTCTCATTGATCATCTCCACCATCTTTCTTGCAAATTCTTCAGCTCCAATGTCTGGTAGGATGTCTCTATTAACTTCCAATCTAGCTCTGATAGAATCCCAGTCTTTGTCAGCATAAAACTTTGCATATTCCAGAACTTCAGCTTGTCTTTTCTTTTGCTCCTCAGTTAGTTCTGGTTGTTGCTGCAAGCTCCTTGCAATAAGCTCATCATCCATATGCTGTCTTGCAAGCTTAGCTGTTGTAGCTGCCTCCTTTGCTTTGATTCTAGCAATCTCTGCCATGCTTGCTTCATCTTCTCTAATTTTCCTTTTGGTCTTTTTGGGCTCAGAAGACTCTTTCATTATCCCCTTTCCTTTTCTCTGAGTGAAATCCTCACCAGAATTAACAGGAACACTAGCAGAATTAACCTCAGTATCACCACCAGACTTAATCTCAGCTTCAAAGCCAGACTTAACTCCATCACTAGTAGACTTAACTTCAGCAGAACTTGTAGCTTCTTTCTCTGATTTCTTCTTCTTCTGACTTAAGTTCTTGGCCAAGATCTCAGTTGCCTCTAATCCTTGAGGACTAATTGTTTCCTCAGAGGATTTCTTTGTGGGTGTTCTGTAGTCTGATCCACCCTCCTGCATATTCCTCCCATGTTTGAGAGAATTTTCTTTACCTTCTGAATCAGTGATGTCTATTCCATTCAGTTTGAATTTCCTCTCCAGTCTCTTTACCCTCTTAACCAGTATGATAACATCATCAGCTTGGGTCTGCTTAGACTTCTTCAGTTCCTTTTCCAGCTTATCTATCCTGTTTAGCAATTGTGGAACTAGAGAGAGGAGTTCTTCCACAGATAACTTGGTAGGATCTGCTGTAAGAGTGGGTGTGGGAGATTTAGTTTGAGGAATCTCTGGTGGATCTTCCTCATGTACTGGAGGTGAAGGTGGTGGTGGAGTTGGTAACCTCTATGCAAACTCAGGTTCTTCTGATCCATGAATTGGTTGATCTTGAGCTGCAGAAGTATCAAAGGTAGATGGAACTTGATATGATGTACCTGCAATGTTAGTAGAACCAGCAAGCAACATAGCAGGCAAAAGTGGCCTGTGAACCCCTTCAAATCCCCTTTTCATATTCCCAAAAATCTTTTTAGTGAAAGGGACAACAATATACTGTTGTTTGTTTGCAATTTCTACATTTAATATCATTTGCAAAAACCTTGGGTACATAAAAAAAAATTGGTATTTTTGGCATTTGCAACCATAGCATCAAAAATCATTTTGGAATAATTAGAAAGTCTGCCAGTGGAAAGACATACCAATGCAGTAGCAAGATTGCTACCAAATTGATCCCATCCTCCACTTTTAGAACTCATACAATCAAGGAGATGATGCAACAAAAACCTCCATTGTGGTGTAAAGGTGCTTTTCTAAAAAGTGAATGATCCATCAGTTGGATATCTAATATTTTTAAGTCCTTGAAAAAGTTCATCATTTGGCAACATTGTGATCCCTGAGGCATCAGCCAATTGAAGATAACTTCTGACTGATTCCTCGGTGATTGAATACTCTAAGGTATCAGTTGTTGCACTTAACTCTAATGTCCCATCAGCAAGAGTTCTAGCAGTAGCAGTCTGCCAGAACTGTTTGACTATAGAGATATAGATAGTAGGATTGTGAGTGAGGGCATACCTAATATGGGTACCCTTCAAGAAGTCCACTATCTGCTCGAAGTCGGTGCTTTCATTTGGCTTCTTGAGAAATCCCACTTGATTGTGCTTATCATTGAACTTTGATTGAGCCATAAATGACGTGAATTGTAAGTTCTGGTAGTGCAACGCGTGATAGGGTTAATGCTGATAAGAAGACTTAAGCGAGAGAAAAGATTCAAACTTTTAAAGATTTGAGAGAAAGTAAATAATGGATAAAGATGAATTTTATAAATAAAAAGTATCCATATATATACTTCTTACCGCCTAAGAGTAGGTAACGGTACTATTGATACAATAAAAAAGGATTTTCCCTCGACCAGCACTAACGGTAATATTTTTACACTACCGGACTTAAAACAGTCAACCAGACTTAAGTATGATATCACCAGAATTAACCATTTTACACTTACATTACAAATGGCACAGCTTCAATCTTGCTTTCACTCATGCAATTCCTAGAATATTAATTCAAAAACCAAGAAATATACAATAGGTAGTTCTTTAAACTAGAATTAACTCAAATTATCTACCAGAATTAATTCTTAGAACAACCAATTGAAAGGGAATTTTTTAAGCACTTCAAAAATAGTGTAGCAAACACACAAATCAAAGTTATTTCAAAGTGTTCTAAAATCACCAAATGACACCAACACAAAGATGTTTATAATACTTCCATAAAGATCTAACTATCCATTGAGTAGCCTATGCTACCACCAAAAGTAACAGAACCTCTTTGGACTTCCTCAAACTCCTTCAAGTGATTCTTGTTACCAGTCATATGCCCAGAGCGTCCACTATCAACAATTTCTCTGCTTCCTAACTTCTGGTGTGGATGTTCCTGCATATCAAAAAAGAGAAATTAGTTTCTTGGGGACCCAGGCCTGTAGAGGCTTGGGTCTGCCTTGTGGACCTTGAGAATTTGAAGTATAAGTTGAAGATGGTCCACTATTACTCTTGGAGTGTGGTTTGGTCTGTCTCCAAGTATAACCTGCTGAGGGCTTAACATCAGTCCCCCAATTACCCTTTGCAGTATAATATTTAAACTTTTGAGCTGCATTATGAATTATGGGTCTTCTCACTGGTGAATGTGAACCATAATGAAGTCTTTAGTTGAATTGGTTCACCTGTGGTTTTCTAAACTTTGCACTGGGTAAAGGAATGGTAGGTTTTGATTTAACATTCATATACCCAGAATTAACTTTGGCTTGGCCAGAATTAACACGACTAGTATTAACTCTAGACATGTTACCAGTATTAATATTTTGCCTACCTGAATTAATTGGTACACCAGTACCCACTTTTGGCCTAACAGAATTAACAAATGAACTACCAGTATTAACAGGTACTGGTCTAGAAACAAACTAATTAGCATGGTTAATTCTATTTGTATTATTCCACACTGGTCTAACGAAACTATTACCAGTGTTTATAGCCATTTTCTTTCTCAACTCAGCCTCCTTAGCCATTCTTTTCTCATTATAGTGACAGTCTCTTATTAAATGACTTAGGCTACCACACATAAAACAACTCTTCTTAGTGAAAGAGTATCCATCCCCAAATTCTCTTTGCATTAACCCATTCTATTTCTTTCTGTCTACTTTAGGTGTCTCAGGTTTAATCTGTTGCCTAGAAGTTTGGACACAACTAGGTTTAACTATTTCTGGTTTAGACACAACAGTTTTGACATACTCAGTTTGTTTGGGCACACAAGGCTTATTGTTTAAAACTGGTTTGTAAATCTTTATGGGTTCAGATTTAAGCTCAAGAGAACATTCAGAGACATTCCCAATGGATCCTTCACTGTCATTAGATTCACAGGTAGAAGACTCACTGGATTTGTCTCCTGAGACACTGGTTCCAGGACTTTTCCCAAAGGATCCTTCACTGTGATTGGATTGACAAGAGAATTCAATGGAATAGTCTTGAGACACAAGTGATTCAGGGTTTTTCCATTTGCTGTAATCAAGTAAATACTCATCAAACTTTTGTTCAGGTTTAGGTGTGTAGTCTTTATTAAGTGGTGGTGGAACTCCTTTATAATTATTAGTTTTAACAAATCTTTTATAAAGTGGTTTACCAACATAGTCTTCTTCTGAACTACCAAATATTCCAGGTTTCATCTCTTCCTCATAACTCAAAACTTCATAATCTGATTTAATTTCATGACCTAAACCCAATTTACAGTTAGAGCTCATGCCAGAATTAATTAGCCTATGTAGATTTTTAGAAGACTCTCCCCAAGACCCAACTATCTTCTTTAGCTCATCTCTTTCTTGTTGAGCTTTCATACCAATTCTTCTATATTTTCTTAGCTTTTAATCCTTATCAAAATTATCATTAGCTTGAAAAATTAGTTTTTTATTCAGTGATGAATTTTGTTTTTGAAGATTTGAAATTTGTGCTTCTAAGGTTTTGACTGCATTGGTATAAGCTAGAATTTGTACTTCCTGTTCTCTCAACTGAGTTAATTGTTTATCACTTTATGTTTTAAGTTGGTTATATGAATAAACACATAGTTTAGAACATAGGGATACCTCACTGTTTGAGTCAATGGCCATGAAAGCAGAGTGACTAGTAGACTCCTCTTCAGCATGTTCTCCCCAATTGATAACACCTCCATCCATGGTCAGTAGCCCAACCTTTTGACTCTGCTTCTTCTCAGCTTCCTTGGTTTGATAAGGAGTTTCCTTTTTCTTCCTATCAGTTGCAGCAGGAGCTCTACATTCCCTTGCAAAGTGCCTAGACTTATGGCAGTTTTAGCATTCAAGCTTTTTTTTATCAAATCCAACTAGAGTCTTTAGATCATAACGAATTCTTCTACCATGTCTATTAAAGAACCTGTTCATTCTGATTTCAATCATATCTATCTGCCAATATATCCATCTCCTCAATATCTGCATCATTGATTTGCTCCAGATCTTCATTGAGAAAATCTATCTCTTCTGATAATCTAGCAAAGAGAGAGTAGATAACTTGATCAGCAACTCCAGCAGGTGCCCCTCTTTCTATAGTACTCAATGAGGAAGTACTATAACTACCACCAGACTTAACCTGGTTAGTTTCTTGCCATGTGAGACAAAGGCAACATTCTGAGAGCTAAAAGAGGATAGTCTTGACACATTCTTGATTTCTTGTTTAAAAACCCTTAGGTTGTTGTATGGTTCATCAATTGACATGATGTCAATTTCAGGCTTAGTCCTCATGGTCATTGCCAAACTTGACCATTCTTGTGGCAAAGACCTGAGGAATTTATTATTTGCATTCTCATCAGAAACACCAACACCATAGGCCTCTAATTGTGATAGTAGTTGTTGAAACCTGTCATAGCCCTTCTCTAATCCTTCATAACTAGAAATACCAAAGGCCTCAAATTGTTGTTTGTAGACAACCCTTTGCATCTTTTTGGAGTTAGAATTCCCTCCAAATCTTACCTTGATTGCCTCCCAGATCTCCTTTGCATCATCCATCCCATGAAAACGTCTGATATGCTCCTTGGGAAGTGCCATTAACAAGATGTTCTTGGCCTTCCTCTCCTTCTCTACAACAAGGATTTCAGCAGCAGTAACAGGTGGCAACACAGAGTAAGTGTCATCTTTTCCTTTAAAAACCCTCTTTTTAGAGCTTCCTTTTTGTATCACCTTCCATACTTCATTATCAGTGTACTCTAAATAATGCTCCATCTCCATAGCCCAGATGTCATATTCATCTTTCTTCAATGGTGGAAGCTTCATGTTGGAGATGGTTGTGGTATTTGTGATTTGGGGTGGCTTAGGTTGAGAGTTGTCTGCTCCATCTTCATGGTTGGATTCTTCATCACTGGGGTGGTCAGAGTAGGTTTCAGTTGCTTTTTCATTAGCTTTTTCCGACATGTTTGATTTTTTTTGGTTTGGAATGAGTGTCTGTGTTTTTGTATCTTCAACAGCAGAGTCCTTCTATAGGCTCTGATACCACTTGTAGCTCCAAAAGATATGGATCTAAGTAGCCTTTGTATGACTTATAGCAAACTTGAATAAATCCAAATTCACTATGTGAAGAACTCTTAACAAGATCTTAATGTGCTAATGCGGAAACTTAACACAATAAGTATGAAGAACAAAAGAATAAACTAACTCCGTATTTTCTATTAATTGCTTTTAACAATGGTTAAGGCTTACAACTCGTACCTTAACCTAATACCTTAGGGATCCTTTTATACACTAAGGAAACCCTAATTGACTACAAGACTTGTAGAAGGGTAAAGATATCTTTTCCTAAGATATCTCTACGCGTACATATCTATTCCTAATATAACTCTAACAAACTATTCTGTTTTTATCATAAACAAACTTAACTATCAATACTTTGTTCTGCCAGACTTAACCATATTAATACTGGCAGGCTTAACACTAATAGACTTAATTCTGTCTTACCAGACTTAACTACTATACTAACATAATTAATACTAAACAGACTTAAACAAGACTTAAATTTGTTTTACAAATTATAATTCCCTACATTTCTCTCATCTCAAAACACCCAGTTTAATATTTTTCTCAATTTTAACAAATTAATTTTAGTCATTTTGACCTTAAAATGCTCTAAAATCTAGTTTTTCATTTCTTGTAATTTTTAATGAATTTTCTAAATTTTTCCTTGATCACCATCTAGTTTCTATAACTATTTACCATCCTCAAAACTCTTTCATCCTTGATCACTCATTGGTGTTCCTAAAAACTCTATTCTCTCCATAAAAGTCATCATTAGCTATCCCCACTCATTATACTTGGTCATTTAAGTCTTCTACCATTTAAGACACCTTAGTAGACCAAATCACTCAGGATATATGGGTACTAGATCTTGCTAGAACCCAATCATCCTCTTTCTTAGCTTCTGAGAGCCGGATCCCTAGCTTAAAGCTAGCCGGATCCCTCCCTTGAGGGATCCGTTGGAATCGACTGCACAGAAAGGGTAATGGCACTTGATATAATCATATCAAACCCTCTTTGTTAATCTAAACACTCGACATTGACTTAAATGACTCCCAAGAACAGAGCAACATTGCAGTTGACTCTTATGCATGCAAATCATTGCAAATTACAGAATTTTAATGGTTTAGGCTTTAATTCACTTGCCTAATTTCTCCCTTTATAAACCACTTGTGTTTATGCTTACAAACCATCATTGAAACACTCATTCTCAGTAGCTAAACTTCCTTTTTCAATTTTTACCTTTTTAACATTTCACCATGAGAAAAGCACCTAGTGCAAACTCATCAACCAAAGGCCCTCCCAAGAAAATTGCTTGTGTTGTTCATGAAATTTCCTCAACCGAGTCATCACCCAACAAAGCTCCAAACACTAGAATTCCTCCCCCAACCAACTCTAACAATCAACCCAACTCCTAAAAGACTTGTTCCCACCAAACAACCTTTTCCAAACACTACCATAGCTTCAAAACCAAGCACTCCCATCTCCACTAAAACAACCAAGCTCTCACCTCTAGAGCCTAGAGCTCTCTCCTTCACCAGACCTCTTTCATCTCCAAACCTTTACTCTCTAGAATACTTGCCCCCTAGGCTTTCTCATCCACCACCATTGCTCACATTCTCATCAATTGAGAAAATGGTACCACAACAACCTTTTCTCCAAAACCTCGGTATTGGAACTTCACTAGCACCCGTGTCTTTCTCTCCTTCACCCTCAAATGGTTCATTTTAGATTATGAGGAATCTCCAAACTCAACAACTGGACCATATGGAAGTAGATACTTCTTTACCTCCACCACCAACACATATATCACTACCTAATTCATCAAACTTGTTAGAAATTATAAATTCCATAGTGAAGAGTCGGTCACCCCAAATATAATCTAGCATAAGTTAGCTCGTAGACATATCGTTATTTACGTTGTTTAGTAGTTAATTAGTTAGTTATTAGCGTAGATTAGTTTAGAGTAACACCATGGAGGAAGGACGGGTCTTTACCCACTGTATGCCTGATCCACAGTCCGACAGGAGGACGAGTAGGTTGTAACTATAAATACCCCTTCCATCCTTGGAAGGGGTGGAACTTCTAATCTAACCTTTCACATTTTGTTTATCTCTCTAGAATTCCCTCTCATCTCTTTCACTCTCTAACCATGGCACACTTGTATAATCATCTCCCTAGACCACCCGAATCATCTAAACAACATAAAATATGCGATCCTACAATTGGCATCAGAGCCTAGGTTTTGTTGTTTGTGTTGATTCGAATGGTTTTTAGCGATTTTATTGATGCGGTTTGTTGTTAATAATTTGTACGAGTGTGATGTTTTTATGTGTTGCTGCTGGTTTTGCATGTTTCTGCTGGTTATTAAAGTTTTGATGATTATCTAGTCTTTAAGCAGTTTGATAAGCAGCTGTCGTAAAATTGTTTGTATGTTTCTGATGTTCTTCAATGCGATTTGTCATTTACCTTATGCGTTTTGACGCATATGTTGGTATGCGATTTGTCTCTTTTGAAACATGATGCGTTTTGACGCAAATCTGTGCGGTTTGTCATTTCAAAACTGGATGCGGTTTGTCAATATATAGTCAAAAATTCAAAAGCGATTTGTGTTCAATAATACAAAAGCGGTTTGTCATAATATTGAAAGCGACTTGTCCTTAATTCATGAAGCGATTTGTGCTTATGATGCATTTTGACTATTGAGTCAAATGCGATTTGTTGACCAAAACTGATGCGGACATGATGCGGTTTGTTTAACTACTGACAAAGCCTGGTGATAATATTTTCATATGCCAACATGAACATTCTTCACAAACATTCATCAAATATCATTCACATCAACATCTACAACTACAAGTTTCGAAACATAAATTGGATCTCAGCTTCGTTTCATTGTGTATGGTTTGACGAAACTCAAAGATCTTTTAAGATCTATACACTAAAGAAACCATACATCATTGAACTGACATCAAACTATAGAATCTAAGACCGTATTTTTAATGGGTGAACTAAAGAGAACGATCTCAGATTTTTAATTTCGTGGTACTCTTGAGTAACATCAAGACCAAGGGTCCAAAGCATGAATTAGATAGTCATCATTGATCTAATAAACTGTGCACGAAATGAAAAACAAAAAGGAAGCATCTCAGATTATTCGAGACCTCAGTTTATCTTTTTTCGTGTTATACTAATGTACATCAAGACACTTGAAGGTCTTACGAAATAAAGATATCATCACTGATCATTTTTTGAAGTATATACTTCAATTAAATATACGAAACATGAAATGAAATTAACAATTGATGTTAATTTGTTTTCATTCGTTTGTTTAATCTAAACAAAACAAAGCTTAATACCTACCTTGAACCGTTTGGGTGATGTCGAAGCTTTCTCATGACCCTTCTAGCCATACCTGTGGCTGTGTTGATTGTCTTCATGCCATCCCTGTGGCAATATCAAAAGATCCGAATCTGATTATTCAACTATGATATTGGATATGTGTGGCGTTCATGTTTAAATGGATGAGTTAATTGAAAGGATCTGATTTTATGAGATGTTGAGTTTGTTTTTGTTTGTTCCCTGGTCTAATGTTTGAGATGGGGGCGTACGTTTTATGTGAGAAGGTAGGGTTAGATGGTGAGTAGTTTAGGGTTTGAAGTTAAGTGTGTGTGATGGTGGCTGGTTAAGAGATTGATTAGGGTTAAGTTTAGTGTATTGAGTGTGTCTTTTATACACGTGTATTTAGGGCAATGTTATTGTGGACGGGGTGCTTAAAGGGCCTGATACATTTGGTAGCTTGGTACAACGAGTGGACATGGGCCGCATGGATTTAAATTGGGCCGCACATATTGGACTTAATCACAATCTTGGTGTTGAGAGTGGGATAAACGGAACTTATTGAATCAGTCTATTCATGGCCCATCTCTTGGTATTTACCTTGGCTATTCTTGGTGTTTTTCTTTCACGTGATATAACCAACGCACTATCTTAACATGTCACGTGATAGATGGAATTTATTTTATAACATGAAGATAAATGCAAGCTTAAGGAGTTAAGTGATATACCATGAGTATATTTTGGTATTTGTAATTTAAATGGATCGGGTATTGGATTTCGGAGAGGAGTTGTATCGAATATGGGCTTGAATGTTTACCGGATGTGCCAGTATATGTGATGGTTTGGATGTAATGTGATGGACTGATGGGCTTCTCAAAATTGGATCGTAAATGCGTGAATTTGAACATATGAGAATTGACAAATATGAGATTTGGATAATCTGAGATGTGTTGAATAGATTTAATGATGAATTTGTGTGATGAGATTTGGTATGATTGGGGTATGCGACTTGGTACTTACATTTTCATGGAAGATACAAATTCACGGCTTGTACTATGTGGTAAATGTTGACTACGGGGTTGTTTGGATGGTATTTATTCTTTGGATTTGATGTGAGGTTTTCCGGGCGCGTCTACTTATTTCGTCTTCTTTCTTTCTACCCTTCTGCGAAGATGACTTGTTTGGGCATTTATAAAGTGTGATACTTTTGTGATTCTTTCTCGCTTAACCCACAACGTAACTATCACTTCGGTGTCTCACTCAGTTGAGGATACGTCAAGAGGTTTTGTACATTAGGTACACCGTTTCTTTTTCACAAGGATTAGTGCAAGTTTAAGTAACAACTCTGGGGAATTTACGTCATGTTCAATTTTGGTATATCGGATTTACTTCACCAAATGCTCACAGCAATTGCCGATAGAATTCGTGAATGATGTGTTTACCAAAGGGTTTCTTGGATGAGATGTGATCAGCAATTCTCATGGAATATTCTTCGTTACAAAATGTCAACGATACTTCACAGTCTAAGCAAAATCTTTCAAGAATCTTCAGCGTCAATCATGACTTTTCAAGATGTTTGCTTATGACAAGAACTTTTCGTGCTAATGGTTGTACACGTTATGATGCTTCCGAAAGTTCGAAACCATCATGGGGAAGAAACGTGTACTTTGGTGTGTTACGGTCAACCTCAGGGGGAAGTAGTTTATACTACTTGACTTAGTATGGTTTGTGAAGGTGTCTACATATGGGTAAAGAATTGTTGATGATATTGTTGAAGATGGAGAATGAACCGTTTATGAACCGCTGCATGTTCCCCTAAAACAGAAATTCACCAAAACAAAAGTTGTCATTGCACGTTCAAGCTGACATTGTTTACGGTTTAGTCTTGACTTTGTAAAATCCCGCGAAAGAAACTATTTCTCAGTTTAATTCATAGACTTGTAAAATTCCATGACAATGGAAACATCCTGGTAAATGTAAAGTGCAACTCCGGATCTATCTCTCGGTTTATTATTGGTTTTTTAAAATCCCGCGAAAGAAACTATTTCTCGGTTTTAACCATAGAATTGTAAAATCCCGTGATCATAGATTCATCCTGGAGAAAGGGAAAGTGTATTTCTGGATATCATCTGATGTTGGTGCTACGGTTTCTATTTCGAAGAAGGGATAAAAGGGTGTACTTCATGAATTGGGTGTTTGTTTGGATTGTCCTCATGGCAGTTTGGTAATTACTTGGTTTTACGGGGTTATGTGCTTTTAACCATGGTCGGGATGAAAACCATTATCATAGTTCATTTAAAACATCAAAGGAGGCTAGATTTGAGCTTTTTAACTAGAAGATGTGACAACGGCGTTAATTCACTATTATTTATTTGAGGTTGAAGAGAAATATCACGGGCAAGTGTACTTAGTATCTGAAGGTATCGGGGATGGTTGGATGAAGATTCTTCATGATCCTTGTTCGAGCTTATTATCAAAAATGACGACTTGGAAATATAGTTATTGTTGGGTGACTTTTCCTTTTCTTTTACCACTTGAGGGAATTGGGCTCTTACCACCCCAAAATAACTATCACTTTAAGGAGTTACGTTGTAGTGCTCAGTGTCACATTAAATTGTGGATTTTCAAGAGGTGATGTACGTCTAATACTTGATGGTTGGTTAGTTGAAGAGTATAGAGTACATAGAGATTCTAATGGGCATGAATTCTCGGCACCGCTCTTTGTTACATATGTGCAAGTTTAAGTCATGAGTTTGGGTTGTTTTACTTCAGGGTCAAATTCATCATATTGGGTTTTTTCCATCAGCTGTCACTACAAAGAGCCTACTGTCACACCCCCAAATTACCTGTTTTGCAGCGGAATGGAATTCCTGGGGATTGACTGTCATAGCATCACAATCACAGTTATATTGAACGACCTAAAGTGTCGTTTGGAAAATACATCGCTTGATTTAATAAAACTTTCAGAGTTACAAAGATAGGTCCCAAATGAAAGTTACTATGTGCGGAAAGTAAGTTTGGTACAAGTCAAACGATGTTTTTAAAGTGTATAAATCCCATGTGAGACGCGTCGTCACCGCGACTCTATGATATGTCCACATGCATGCCATGAAGTGAATGTCTTAGTTACCTGAAAATACATTGCTAAAAGTGTCAACACAATGGTTGAGTGAGTTCATAGAGTTTATGTAAATGTTAATACGACTACCACAAGTATAAATTATGTATGACAATGATGTCACAAAATGATGTTACAATTGCTTAAGCACATGACACCGAAGCTCTGACTGATGTTCGCCCCAACAGAGTGTCTTGCCAAACAACTCAAATAATGTTTATGAAATGAAATGCATCCGTATGACTAGTTGGGATCCACCAACCCGGATGGAGGTGTCACCCTCGATAGATCTATCCACTCACCCACGCTTCTAGGAAATTAACGGTTCATGTTTATGAAATGGGGACATTTAACTGGCAATGCGGTAACTTAAGCAATATAATGAATTTGACATACTTGGTAGCGTAATAAAAATGGTGTTCAATGTATTCTCCCCCGTAGGTTTGAAATAAAGTAAAAACTTGAATAAATCGGGGCTATGAAAACTCACCTGTTGCAATGATTATGATGATATAATGGCAATACTGAAATGAGGCGCAACCTCTGACCGTGACCTATCGTGAATGTTATGATACGTAATGAGTTATGATGTAATGTTATGCATGCAATTCGGATGATATTTGTACCACTTGTGAATTTTGAAAATAATACTCCTCGTCGAAAAATACTCCTTTTGACGTCTTGACCATTCTTAAATTACTTTGCAAGTATTTACGTCAAAATGTCATCCTACAATAGTTTCTTAATGATTTATTGTGAAATTATAACTTTTCGTCGTAAAATAATGTCGTTGGAAATTTCATGAACGTGACTAAAATGGCCTCGAAAAGCTAGTCGTAAAATGGTGTACGTCGAAAGTTAGGAAACGAACTCAACGGTTTTTGGAAAGCTTGTATCATGATCTCAAAGTTTTGGCATTTAAGTTTTTATCCTAGAGGTCTCGTTCATAAAGAAAAATATAGGTTAAGTAGGGTGATTTTGTCCAAAATGTAGTTTAAAAGTGAATTTCGGCAAAGTTTAAGCAACCGTAGATAATTCATTACAACTCCGCTATACAAACGGTTGGTCATTTTGAAAAATATGCTTGGTGATCTCACTTTTATTAGAAGACATCTCGTTACAAAAAGTTCTACGTCAACGTTAAAAATAGCCTTCAATATGGTCACTTGTTTACCGTAACACTTGTCTAATAAAAATAATATAGTTTTTCTTAAATAATAAAGTTACGGAAATTTTGTGTAAACGTGTATAGTTTAAGTTCTACAAATCCGTTTTCTACGTATTATACGTCCTTAGCTTCGTATCAAAGTATACTAATATATTTTTGATAAGTCGAAATAATTTATAACGCTTAAGACTCGTTTTTGACTCGTACAAAACAAAAGCAGTTTGCTGAAATTTTCAGGATATATATATTTCGTCGTCAAACTTGAAAAATTCATAACTTCTTCGTTATAACTCCGTTTTAATCCGTTCAAGCGGCCACGGTTTCGTTTTAAAGTGTATTTTCTAAATATCTAGGCCAAAAATTTATGTCTACTGTCGGATTTTCCAGATTTACAAAATAAGATCAGACCCTTTTTAAGACTTGACGAAAAGAGTTTTTCTCGTGCTAAACCTATTTCACTCCCTTCAAAACAACTCCGAAGCTATTCTAATCCTACCATACACCTTCTTAGGGTGTCATGGGTTCCTAGACATCACCAAAACTAATATATAACAAGGGATAATTATAGGATGACTTATATATGTATAACTCTAAAAACAATGTAAAAATGGTATAAACATCCATAAGTCTTGCATGCTTTGCTCAAAAATGATGAGATAAATATGAAATGATAATGAAAGATGAAAAATGAAGATGATATGCTTACTAGTTACTTGATGAGGTGACTAGAACAAGGGATAAAACTTAAACACCCTAGGTTTTTATTTCAAAACCTAAACAAGAGTGTATACTAGATTGTTAAAACTTGATCTTGGTAAATTTTTGATGAAATCTTCTATCTCCTTAGGTGTGACCGGTTTGGAGAGGCAAAACAAGAGGAGAGAAAAATCTTGACTAACTTGAATAATTGTGAAGGAAATGTGTGAAAGTAAGATTGAGTGTAGATTTCAATATGTAAGAAAAAAATCACCAACTAATTAATGAGTCACCCCCCTTGGTCGGCCAAGGGGGTTTGTATCTCTAAAATACATTTTTTTATTTTTATTTATTTATTGTTATAATGTAAAATGTGTAAGTAAAATAACATAAGTAAAGGTAACTTGTCTACATTTGAGTAATTAGGGTAGTGTTGTCTAAAAATAAACTTTAATGGATCAAAGTAAAGTATATTGAGATCATATAAATTGTAAAAATACATTTCTTGTAAAATTTGAGTGAAATAATAATTATCGTGTAGTTTTTAAGAAAAGCGTCGTAATAATATAAATTTAACGATTTATATACAAAATAAATTTAAAACACTAGGTAAACTCAAAATATTATTTTTATAAACTAAATGTAAGTATAAAAATATGTCGGGATAGTTTTTGGAAGTATTGGATTAAATGTTCAAAATAATAACTTACGCGATAGTGTTTATTTAATATGAAATTTACGCGTTTAATGTGAAATGAAAAATCATGAATGAACTAACATGATGAAAATGATGCTAATGATATGTAGACTAAACCTAGTCTATATGAAATGTCCGTGATGATATGATCATGAATCCGCAGCTAAACCATTAAGGTTACGCGAATTTGAAACTCGTAAACCCAGTTTACGATAAATGATGAAATAGTGAACTTGAGAAATGACCTGAAATTACGAGTTGTCACACCTACTGATTGAAAATGGGGTTGATTACAAGTTTTTCCAAGAGATGCTGAAAAGAGAGAGATTATGACGTTTGAACACAACAGTTCAAGCCTCGTTCCTAAAGAAAAGAAAAGTGTACGCTTCAGTGCGCTTTATCTTCTGAAGAAGAGAAATCTTCTCAATTATGACCATTCTCATCAACATGCTTCATACTTTTTCCATGCGCGATCAATTATCAAGTGAACCGAACTACAGTTGCTAGTAATCTTATTCCACTTGCTCAATTATAATGACGATGGCGACATCATATGCAACCTTTGAGGGGGAGAAGTGTGAATATACTACATTTGGATGATACTCACTTGTTTAATCAAGAATGGCAACTCCATATGCAATTCTTGAGGGGGAGAAGAAGTGTGAATTTACTGCATGGTTGATCGACATCTGACAATAAATGCTCATACGGCTCCAAACTCATGTATGAACCAAACTTCTTGTTATCGGGTCATCTTCACATGGTGTTTCTTCTACGAGCCACTGGTTGACATCTTCTCACAAGCTGATATGATTAATGACAAAGTGCTTCCAGTTGCCGGGCTGATTTCCTTGATGAACATCTTTCTTTTCTTGTTTGATTGGGAGGGATTTGATTTAGGGGGATTTGCTATATTTAAGTTAACGGGAATGCATTTGGTGAGAATAAGATGTTAACTTTCTATTCCCCAAACGAACAATCTTGAAGAAGGTCGAGTCTACAGTCTGTTTTACATTTTCTGCTGCATGTTAGAAGACCAAAGACGAGTTGCATTTGATTATCCAAAGACTTCTTCTTAATCCGGGCATTTATCATAAAGATTGTCAGTTTAGGGGAGAGCACTAATTGGGGGAGAATGAAATGTCAAATTTAATCCCTAATTAGACTTGCTCACATTCTTTGTTCAGCAAGTTGATTCTCACAAGATTACAAAGTGTTCTTCTTAAAAGATTTCTAGTACATGGGCTTATGATGTGTTGCTGATTCTGAAGTGTCAAAACCAGCAAGGGGGAAGGAGACACGCATCTAAACGCGAGTAAACTTGATGAACTTAATACTTCTAAGTGATTAAAGATATCCCGGGAAGACTAATGTCATTACCGCAGAGAAACTCAAGGTTTGACTCATGCCGTTTAGTGTTCTTATTTCAACTATGTGGGGGAAGAGATGGAAGAGTTAGTTTCTGAAGATAAAAGAGGTACATAAATGTGTGATGATTTTGATGTTATCGTGTAAAACCACGTTTTTACTCAACTTTACCACACGAATACCAAGCTTAGAAGAACACGTTACACATACAATATATGCGTAAAGATTAAGAAAGCAAAGAAAGAAATAAAGATGGTGACAAGAGATGTATAGGCGTATGTTTTAGAGAGATAGAGAGAAGAAAGAAAACAATAAGATGTTATATTGCTTCAAAGGAAAACACACACACACACACACTCAAGCACACCCCTCAAATGACATACTAGAGGGGTATATATAGTACAAGACAAAGGATGCCCTAAGGCTTGGCCATGGGCTGTATGTGAGCTTCGTGGGATTGGATTGGACTTGGATTTGATATAAGGCTAGCTTATCTTAACTTATAGCCATTTAGCTTAGTCCAATCCACGAGCCCGTTGACTATTCTAGCACGATATCTAACACACGTTACAAAGTTCCTAAACGTGAATGACCATCACTTCTAATAAAACTATTAAGGCTAACAATCTCCCCCTAAGGGGTGGTCATTCAAAAGATGCTCCACTTGATTAGGTCATTACTTTTCTCGAGCTTGAACTTTGTGTGTAGATATAGAATAGTCTTGTTTCTTTGTTCCTTCATGCTTTGTGATCAGTTAATGTGGTTGTCTGCCGTTGTCAACTTCGTTGGTTAGGTGTCTCCACTCCTTTCTCCACCATGCTCACACTTCTATTTGTCTTTGATTTACCAATGATGTAGTTCTCTAGTCTTTATACTTTGTAGATTCTTTGACATTGACGAAGAATCATCTTTGACTTTGAGTTGCCTTTGATTTTGATGAGAACTTTCATGTGTTGTTGGTATGAGCATGTGGAAAATCTGCACGATCAATCCGCTCCGGAGCTTCCATAAGAAGAAAACATAAAACAGGTTAGTAATAAGCGGATTCCGGCACTTACAAGTTTGAATTTCAAGGGTGTTAACAGCATAGTGTGAAAACACGTCTCTAATTCTCATTGAGGCCGTTCCTGAACTGGAGTCCCACAAGTGAGATAACGCGAAGTACCGAAATACACCTACAGTTCAGATGAGTCGCTGAGGTACACCGAAGCATCACCCCACGACTGTAGACCGTTTGAGACACACTAAGCGTAATTCACGGGGAGTTACCGAAGTGACCTGTTGTCAGGGCTGCTTGATGTTGACTCTGGCAGGAGTTTCCATTCAATCACTGAAGATCACAGATGTGAAACTTCTCATAAATGTTCTGGCAGATTTCTAAGATCTGCGTAGGACTCTAGAATATATCACTTGTGTCCTTATTGATGAACAACAAGCGATGTCATGTCAAGTGTTCCTATGAGATCTTTTGATGAATCTCGTGGCTCTAGACTCAATTAGTGCATTTTGGTTTTCCTGAGCGGAGACTAGGGAGAGGGTCTCCTTCTTCAATACCAACGATCTCTAAGAGAAAGTCAATAGATTATGTAGGGTTCCCAGTGAGAATGAAACAAATCCTTTTTAGAGGAATTGAGTGGCAAGAAGGTTTAATGCAGTGGGTCCATGACGTCTTTGTCTTCAATACCAGTGTCATCTAGTGACAACCAGTAGCAGATGAATTGAACCCGGTTTCTGCCCTAAGGTTGAATATGGAGGGCTATTTCTTTTCACCCTTTCTTTTACTTTTCTTTTTAATTCTTCAACCCCTTCTTTCTCCTTTCTCACATTACTCCTTTTTTTCAATCATTCCTAAGGACTTCTAATACTAACTATTTGTGATGTCCTTGGGTAGATCCCTCCGGCTCTGGCGGATCATAGGACGTTTATTCCTAAACTTACTCACCTTATAACTCCATGACTGTCCTATTGTTGCCATAAACCCATTTTTCTTGAAAATCTCTCAGAGTGTTTATGATAGAAAACATGTTTGAAGCACTCGAAGAGTTTTATATTTTCAGAAAACACTCCCCCTTCACATGTGCTTATAATTTTTGACAGAAATCTGCACATAGAGGGAAGAGTTCGTACTTTTTGAATTGATCGACTTTAAATGAACTAGACCGATTCGAGACACGTTTACATCACTAGTGAACTAGCTTGAAATTATTAGCCGTCCTGGTCAAGTCCATAGAAAGTTTCTCGAGATGGTACATTATTCCTCATCAATTCATTGGTTTCAACTGAGTCGAGCTCTTTTTGAGATTCAAACAACGATCATTAAACTTTTTGATCACATTTTAATCACGTCTTCTCCCCCTCAAAAATAGCATATCGATGATGTTTTTGAAACAAAATGATTAAAAGATATGTTTTTCGGAAAGCATTTGGAGAGAAACTGATTTAGCATGAATTTTGGAAAAAATTTGTTTTATACTCCCCCTTAACGAAAGCATATTTTTCATACAGAAAAGTTAGAATCAATTAAGGGTTTAGAGGGAGTTATCTTGGTACCAAATGTGAGAGATTTTGAAAAATCTTTTTGAAAAATTTCGAATCAATGGTACGCAAGATGAAGATTTTAAAAAATCTTTTGAAGATATTGAAGAAAAATTATCTTCATTTTTTTTAGGATAAGTGCTCGATATTTATGAAAATCGATTTTGCGTAGCACTTTCCTTTCTTTAAAGATCGGGTTGCAAGCTGAAATACTTACAAGCCATTATGTTTTTAGGAATAGCGCTTGAAAAAATATTTAAAACCTTTGATTTTGATAAGCACTTTCCTTTCTTTAAAGCGCGGGTCCTGAACTGATGTGTTCAGAAGCCATCAATTTGAAGTTCGGGTTTCGTACTGAAGTATACGAAAGCCATTATTTGAAGAATTTTTTTTTTTTAGAAACGACATGTTTTAGAAAACATATAAAGAACTCTCGCTCAAGCATCTGTACATGCCCGTATCATTGTTGAATGACATTTCTAGAAACGTACAGAATATCGATTATACGAGAGACATGTCGTAGAAGAATATTTTTGGATTTGATTTTATATTGTTTTTGTATTTTTTTGAAAATTTTCTATTTTTGTATTTTGCTTTTGATGGTTTTTCAAATTTTGTATTTTGATTTTTCAAAAGATATTTACAAAGAAGATTTGAAGAAAGAAAGTTAAGTTGGGACAAGTAAAAGTGGAGTTAAGAGTGGAAGTAGAAAAGGATTTCCACATGCGATATTGGCATAAAGTTCTTATTTACCACACGGGGTATATGAACCTTCAACACTTTTACAAGTACCTGCATCCACAGAAGAATAATTTTCACAAATAACAGTGTTAGAAGTACATGTTTCCTCACGGCGAGGGTGATCACTATCAACGGTTGTAGTGGATTCGAATTCCTTAACATGATGAGTTTCACTATTATCTGTGTTGGTGCAAGTATCAAAAATCTTTCCTGTGGGAATCCATCTAAGACCTATTTTGTTGAAAACTTTTCCCCGTGGGTATCCACCTAAGGTAAGATCTAGGAGTTGTTTTCTTTTCAGATGCAGCGGAAGACTCATTTTTAGAAAAACTACGTCCTGAAGAGATCGTCCTATTAGGTGTCTGTTTGTTTGTCTTTTTATCAACGGGCTTGTTTCTATTTGGAGTCTTAGTGGATTGTGCCTTGGCACGAGAATTATCTTTCTTAAGATATTGTGAGACACATGCATCATGATTAGCTGAAAAGACACATTTTTTACATGTAGTACAGACAAATTCAATATTCTTGTTTAATACAGCAGCTTTAGATTTGGCATTACAGTCTTGTGGACATTGATTATTGTTCGAAAAAGACTTAGAATTCCTAGTGTTGTTTTCTAAGGGCATAGCATTTTCTTTTGCGCAACTACTCTTAGATGCAAGCCAATCCCTAGTCTTTTGTAGAGTGTTCCTAGGTAATGGTTTACTACTACTAGCAGTGCCTTGAAATCTTGTAGAATTCATCACCCTAGATGTTGCACCTAAAATTCCGTCTTTACGAGTCTGTGCCTTTTTCCTAGCTTCTTCTAGATAGTGATTGTTGACCATGTTGTTAGAACCGACAGATTCTTTAACTGGATTTTTGGTCACATTCCGTGTACTATTCCTAGAAATGCCAGGTGTAATCACTGTAGGTTTTTCAGCAACTGCTTTTTCATTTTCAAAACCTTTGATAATTCTCTTTTTAATAGGCAGGGACTGTGGAGTGACTGTTTTTGACAAATCATTTTTCTCATTGACTTTTGGAGCAAACTGAGAAATAGACATTTTTTGTTTGAAAACCGGTTTGGGAACATTTGTGTTCTCTTCAGTCAATGGTTTTGCAAACTTAGTATCCACAGCCTTTCCTTTTTTACTTCCCAGCTGAGCTCTCAAAAGATCATTTTGCTCTTTCATGTCCTTCTAGGCACGCTCATACGACAGTTGGTCATACTTGCATTCCTCTGTTTTACGATCAAGTTGTTTAAAATAGGACACGTTTTCTTTTTCAAGAGCATTTTCATATTTTGAAACAATTGCGGAGGTCTCAGACTGGAGTCTTTCATGATCTTCAACAGAATATGTTTGTAAGATAATGGACATGATATCGGTGGTTATAACATCTTCGAAGAGAGAATCATTTAATTTTTCCAAAACTTTGATGTGTTCAAAACTTTCATTAGCTTGCTTTACCAGGGATTTGTGGTCCTTGACAAAGTCAACTGTTTCTTTCAAGAATTCTTGTTCAAAATGAATTACCCTTGCACTGATGGCATTCAGCTGAGGGGCAATTTGAGTTTCAAAAAACTTTCTTTGTTCGATGTCAAAACTAGAGAACCAGTTGTTAGGTGTAATAGTGGTTTTAGTTTTAACAGTGTCTTGAAGATCCACAATTCTAGTTTTCACATTTTCTAAAATACTTCTCGCATCACTTGTGTTAAAATGATTGTTTGAAGACATTTGTTCAATGTTCGAAAGAGAATTTGAGACAACAACTGGTTTTGAAACAGATTTTGAAACATGTGTTGACTCTTTGTTCAATGTGATGGAGAACTTTGACTTTTCTTTTTTATTAACAAAAGTAATTCCGTTAATTTTGTTCCATTTGTTATAATCGATTGGTTTGATTTCCGGATGCTTCTGTTTCATTTTTAATCTGCTCTCTTCAATATGTTCTAATGTTTCAAGAGAATCACGAACATGTATGGGTTTATGCAAAGGTTGTCCATTATTCAAAACATTCTGTTCTTTATGAGCTTTCTTGAGGAAACAAGGAGGTGAGTTACCAAGAGCCATTTTTTGTGTTGTATGAAAATACTGATTTGTTTGATTAATCAACATATTAGTTGATTTAGCTGAATGACCCGTTGTAACAAGCAAATTTTCCAATTTTTTGATTTTTTCATCTTTATCAAGAATTTCATCAAGAAGAGAATCTTTTCGTTTTGAAAAGTCTGAAGTCAACTGTTTCTTCTCTTTTTCAAGATCAGATAACATTTTTTTTTGTTTAGAAAGTTGGTCATTTAGATCAGAAATTTCCTTTTTTAAAGATTTAATTTTCAAGTTCAAATTCACATCTAGTGTGTTATACTTGATTTGCAATTCTTTTTCTCTTAAAACAAAATCTCGATAACCAATTTCTAATTCTGACTCTTTGTTTTTGTGAAATTCAAAAGCTTTTGCATTCACCTTGTAACTCTCAAGCTCAGCGGTCAATTTCACATTCGCGGCCTTAACGTCGCGACTGACCTTTCTAACTTTCTCAATCTCAATACCACAATTATTAATTAATGTTTCAAAATAAGCACGTGTTTCCTCATCATTAGCACCATTATGTTCACCTTGACCTCCATTAGGATCCATATATGGATTTTCAGAGTTAACATTGCTATTAACTTGCTCCCCCACATATGTGGCATAATAAGGTTCGGGAGACATAGAATGTGGCTTCTCATGAGTAAAATGATTAGCAACATTACTATAATTTGGTACCTCATTGAGTGAATCTGTGTCGTAGACAGTAGGTGTATCAAAAGTACCACTTGATGTTGTGTCCTGCTGGTTGACTGTAAGACAGTAGCTTGCATTATCATTTGCTTTCTCTGCCCGTCCTGGATATAGAATTCCGTATTCCTCAGCAGTCAACTCTATTCCCAATTTTTCTTTCTGTGCTAACAACACCCTGTACTTGAGGTTCGGAGGTAGCATGCTGAGTCGACGATACCCTGAATCTTGGCTTTGAGGTTCGGAGGTAGCATTCTGAACCGAAGTCATAAAACAGTTATTCCCATTTTGATATCCCATATTCTGATTCACAATCTGACCCCCTGATGTCCATCAAATTGCCCTGCATATTGCATCTGATTCCCCATTTGTATACCCGTATCAAATCCATTCTGATTCCCAATAACATCAACCATTTGTCCTCCTTGACCCTTATGCATACTTGGTTGAGCAAACTGCGGATTATACGATGAAATCCATTGGTTGTTGTTATTTGGTGTAGTTGGACTAATGTTTTGGTCATTGAAGAATGAATCAAAGAAAGCAGTTTTGAGACGATCTGCCAGAGTTGCCATTGAGGAATGTATGTATGATAAAGTTGATGTAGGATCGATTCAACGATAAAGGACTTGTGTTTGAAGAAGATTAAGCTCGGTTGAGGTTTTTCTGAAAGTCGTACTCGTAACCTTTGTCGTAAAAACTTTTCTCCCAAAATTCGAAATTCACTATAAAAATCAATTCTAAGGTCGTATGAAAAATTTGAGTTATGACAATTTTGACGCCAAGTTTGACCCGAAAAATTTGAATTTAGGCCCAAAAATTTGAATTTTTGACCAAAATTTTCACAGTTAAACCAAAATTTGAATCTCGCGTAAAAATTGAACGTTTAGTCTCCTCAAAATTTTAAATTTTACTCAAGTTTTCCCGCCAAAAAACTCTTTTTTTTTTAATATAAAACCTTTATGCGTAGAAAGAGCTTAGGCGTAGACAACAGAAGTTACGAGTAGAGTTGGTACTTAGGCGTAGGATCTTATGAGTAGAAAGCTTAGGCGTAGGATTCTTAGGCGTAGAAAGCTTAGGCGTAAACTTAAAGTTAGGCGTAGAAAAACTTATGCGTAAGATTTAGCTTATGCGTAAGACAAATGCTTATGCGTAAGAAAAATGCTTATGCGTAAAGTGTTCTACGCGTAAGTCTAAGCTTATGCGTAAGATTAGGGTTTTGCCCAAAAATCCTTTACACTATCACAGTGTAAAAGATATCCAAAAGTCGAAGTGTTCCACAAACTTATCCAAGTGAGGGAAGCACTGAGTAATCGTTATAGCTCGAAGAATCTGCACCAAAAGCTTATGCGTAGAAACTTATGCGTAGTTTGACTTTCTTACGCGTAGAACTAGGGTTTTGACCTACGCGTAAAAAATTTCCAATGATTCAAACGATTTCTCTTGCACAGATATCCTTAAAAACACTCGAATAACCCAAAAATGTTGACCTTTTTCACCCAAAGTGCTTAGATAAGTTACGAGTAGAAATGACCAATGAACCAAATACGAGCTTAAAAATGAAGAAAAACACGTAAAGCTTCGAACTTTTTGCAAAAAACTGAAACTTTAGCACCAAATAAAGCTTAAACCACAAGAATCTTGAATTTTTAAGTGCAAAAATTAAAGCTCTAAGCGTGACAAAGATGACTAACGTGAGCAATACGCGTATCCCTTCAAAACAAACACAAACACTCCTAAACCATTGTTAGGCGATTGATACCAATTGTAAAACCACGTTTTTACTCAACTTTACCACACGAATACCAAGCTTAGAAGAAGAACACGTTACACATACAATATATGCGTAAAGATTAAGAAAGCAAAGAAAGAAATAAAGATGGTGACAAGAGATGTATAGGCGTATGTTTTAGAGAGATAGAGAGAAGAAAGAAAACAATAAGATGTTATATTGCTTCAAAGGAAAACACACACACACACACACACTCAAGTACACCCTTCAAATGACATACTTGAGGGGTATATATAGTACAAGACAAAGGATGCCCTAAGGCTTGGCCATGGGCCGTATGTGGGCTTCGTGGGATTGGATTGGACTTGGATTTGATATAAGGCTAGCTTATCTTAACTTATAGCCATTTAGCTTAGTCCAATCCACGAGCCCGTTGACTATTCTAGCACGATATCTAACACACGTTACAAAGTTCCTAAACGTGAATGACCATCACTTCTAATAAAACTATTAAGGCTAACATATCGCAATTATCAGGGGAGAGAGATTGTGTACATTGGGGATGCTCAGTTGTTTCGCTTGAGGTCTTAATCAGTTATTCAGAGATATAATCACTTATTCTGGAGTTGACTTCCGCAGAGATATTCAGTGATTCAGCATGCTACTTCAATGTTATCGGTTATTCTCTCTTTGGGCATTCGGGTACTTCGGGTTCTTGAGCTTCATACACTATCATCAGGGGAGAGAAATGTATACATCGGGGTTATTCTTTGGCTATCAGACTTAATCTGCTACTTTGATGGTATAAGTTTCTCTGTCTTCGGGTATATGTGTATTCGGGTTCGTGAGCTCTAGTCTAAGAGACTGACTGCAGCAATTCATCTACTTGGGGGAAGTGGTCTCTTGACAACTTTTTGGTATGGATCGCTTTAGACTTCAGTGGAAAAGGAATTTGAGAAGATTATTTAAATGTGGGATGATACGTTGCTGTTCTTCTATCTTGATGATATAATCCCAAACGAAAAATCACAAAGATCATTCTTAAAAGGAGCAGCAAAATCGATGATAATGGTGTGCTTCTTTGTGCACCTGGCTAAGGCAAGCTTGAAATAGAGCTTCGAATCTGCTCAACCAAAAGGATTTTCGGTTTGGGGGGAAGCTGCCAAAGTCTCACTTTCAGATGGTTCAATTTCTTTCTTCTATTCAAGAGCCTCGGAAGCTTTGGTGGTGAAAGTTTAAGAGATGATGACTTCTATCTTCTACAACGGGGCTGTTCGATATGCTTATCTCGGTACTCGTATCATCATCATTCTTAAACTATATCATCTAAACTATCTTTGTAAATATTTATCAAAAACCAAAATACAAAAATAGAAAACCATCAAAAAGAAAATAGAAAAATATAAAATCAACAAAAAACCATAAAAATCAGAAAATTTTGAAAAAGACCAAAAAAAATGTTTTCTCAAGACATGTCTTCTGGTTTGATAACATCTACGGTCTTAGAAATGTCATTCAATAATGGCACGGGACCATAGATGAAGTTCGAGCAGAAGGTGTAAATATTTCTTTTCAAATCATGTCTAAAACTATGGCTTACAGTTACTTCAGACTGCAACTCGTGCTTAAACCATGGTTTGCTATTATTTCAGATAGCAACCCGCTCTTCAAAAGAAGGAAAGTGCTGCGCTAAACCAATTTTCAAAAATTTCGTGCACTTATCTTAAAACAAAAAACAAGGAAAGCATGTCGTCAAAAGGACTGCTGTTCCTAGACAAATGTTTTTCCTTCTAAGATTCTTCAGAAAAATATTTGTTGTTTCAAAATGGTGGAAAATGAGTTGCTTGAAAAATCAATCAGAATCAGAGTTTTCATAAATTTTGGAAACGCAATCAATGACTTCAGCGGTTTTAATCTTTTCATAAAATGAGTCATTGATTGAGGGGGAGAATGTTTTCAAATATATATTAACTAACGGGCTTATATTATCATCCTATGTGCTTAAAAGAAAAATATGTTTGCCTATATTGAAGGACTAGGAGTCTAGGATGTGATTGTTAAGATTAGATGATTATAGTTTGATGAACACATAATCCCTATGCCTTTGTATGATCTGATTGACATGTTGGATTGACTTTTATCAGTCGATTGCTGTTTGGGTTATGTCGACCACCATATATCTGTATGTGTGTTGACTAACGTATGCAGATAAGATGGTTTATAAGAATGTTCCCGATCCGGATCCCACAATAGAAGATGATTGGATGCCGAAAGGAATGGGCAACTATTTCTTGGGTCGACAAAAGAAGAAACGGAGCTTAATTGGATCTCTATTAAGAGTTGGCATGATATATGTAACGTCAGAGGTCTTGCTACATCAGGAGATGGTTTTCTTCATGCCCTACAACAACAACAACTAAAGCAGCTTAACCACCACGTATTTTTGTGCAGGAAATAGTAGTGGATGATACCATTTTTCTTAAAACAATTTTGATTGATGTTTTTGAAAATGGAAAAATATTGTTTTCAAAATAAATTGGACTAAATTTTGGAAATCACCGGACTTCATTTTATCAAAACTTAAGTCACTCAATCAACGACTACGGTCATCGATTGAGGAGGAGTGTGATTTCAATATTAAATATTTTCAAACGATATTTCATCAACAGAGTCCGTTTTGTACAATATAAAGTGGTGATCTAAAGGTTTAATGTTATGTCATGGTATGATTTTCTTTAAAACTCAAAGATCTTTCAAAATGAATTTTTTCTGTTCTTGTTTGATTGTGAAATTGTTTTATTTTACTTAAATATCTCTTAAAACTTTCATACCTGACACTAACATCTTTAATGTCTTAAATTGGTCCATATTAGTCATTTTTCAAAATTAAATCAAGCCACGTCTTTCCCCAAAATCTTTTAAATGATTTAAATCAATTGGGATCACAAATCTCAAAAGGTTTGAAATTTTTGATCGGGGGAGAGATCGTGATTTAAATCTCAAATCGGTTTTAAAGGGTGACTGTTTCAAAAGCACTCCTTCCTTCATGTGCCAAACGACTTTGAAATACATAATGCACATGATTGTGGAGGAGCATTTAACCATAAACCAGAAGAGCTTTTAAATCAGGCACATTTTCTCCCATATTTTTTATCGAGGGAGAATTTGTGATTTAATAATGAAATTTGATAAAAGGTGATCGTTTTGATTCAAATGTGCATATTTTCTCCCATATGTGCTAAACGCTTTCGAATCTCGAAGCACATATTGAGGGGGAGCATTTCAAAAAGAAAATAAACTTTCAAGGTACAAAGATTTCTATGTTTCAACATAAAGTACCTTGATTGACTTTCTAATGGTTTCCTAATGGCTATTGTGATCGTGGATGTACTTTAAAAGAACTCTTTCCTCTTTGTGCTAAAATAATTGTGAAAATATCCATTGCACATTTTGAGGGGGAGAATTTACCAAGAAAATCAAATGGCTTTTTCCACAGAAATTGTGATCAAGAATATATTTCAAAGAACTCTTGCCTCCATGTGCTAAACAATTTCAAAATCATATGCACATGTTGAGGGGGAGCATTTCTAAATGATCAAAAACAATTAAGGTACAAAATGCTTTTGATATTATATCACAAGTACCTTGATTGATTTTCCAAATGATTTTTCAATTGATTTCGAGAAGAAAAGAACAATACCAAAAGACCGGCCAATTTACTTTATGCATGGTGTTATAAGGATGGTTAGGTTCGGTATTCGTTCCCACGATCCTGCCAGAGCCGGAGGGATCTACCCAGGGACAATCCACTAGATAGTGTAGAAGTCCTTATGTATGATGAAAAAAGGAGAAAAGTGAGAAATGGGAAGAGTGCGGACTGAGATAGAGCTAGAACTAGAATAAACCCAACAAGGTTCTAGTAATGAAGTCTTAGTAAGCACTGAAGGGGTTGAAGAATGAAAAAGAAATGAAATGAGAAAAGGGTGAAAAGAAATAGCCCTCCAATAATTCAACCTTAGGGCAGAAACCGGGTTCAATTCATATACTACTGGTTGTTACTAAGGTAACGCCGGTATTGAAGACAAGACGTCATGGACCCAGTGACGCACTACACTAAAATTCCCAAGCTACTTAAGTTCCTCTTAAAAGGGCTTGTTTCATTCTCACGGGGAACCTACATAATCTATCAACTTTCTCCTAAAGATTGTTGATATTGAAGAAGGAGACCCTCACCCTAGTCTCCGGCATAGGAAACCAAAATGCACAATTGAGTCTAGAGCCACGAGATCATTCACAAAATCTCATTTGGACACAAAATTAATGAAGACTTGATATTTCACACAATGTGGAAAGTAAGTATATATTGAGAGTCCTACGCATTATCCTTGTGATATTTGCCAGAACATCAAAGTGATATGTAAAAGTATTCATGATGAAGATGGAAATCCTTCTAGAGCCAACATCATACAAGCTCTTGGTAGTTGACATGTGAGATCTTTTCTAATGATCAAGCTTGTGACAACTGGATAGAAACAATGGGGCGATTCATTCTTGAATCAACCTTGGTCCAGGAAATGAATTGACGAATACTTTTGGAAAAACCGTTCGATGTGTAAATCTTCTTTTCTCTAGCACATTGAATGTGTATTCATAATTCAAACACAAAAAGTATCTCTGATTGAAAAAAATACTTTTGGAAAAACCGTTCGATGTACAAATCTCTTCTTTTCTCTAGCACATCGAATGTGTATTCTTTTTCAAATACAAAAAGTATTTTTGATTGAAAATTGATCTTTCTCATAAAACCTTCGTCGTATTGCAAAACTCTGTCTTCAAGCAATACGCGATTGTTTTCAAATCAAATTTTCATCAATCAGTGAATCTCAATTCGCTGGTTCACTCACTCCATGTTGTCTTCTTTGAGACGTTCCGGTTTGATAACTAGAACAAATGCGAAACCCTGTCAAGGAGATTCTTTGGAATTATACCTGATCACATGCAATACTTGTACTAATCAATGGGGAACCATGGGCCATGTACCTCAATTCAACGAAAGTGATCAAAGACACTTTCGTGTGTTTTATTGCTAACTGTTGTTTGCAGGTACATTTGGACGGTTGCAGCTGATCAGAATTGAGAAGTCAATCCAAAGCCGCGTGCTCACAGCATCCACACTTAATTAAAGAAATCATGACAAGTGCTTATCTACATAACCTGGCTCTAATAGCTGCAAATATCATGAACCAGTAAAGCTTCCGCTACTCTGATGAAAAGATGTCATGATCCAAAAAGTGTGAGCATGTCGGTCCTTAAGTCAAAACATCACATGAAGGCAACACAACAAAGGGTGATCCAGAGATTTACTGTGGCTGATGATCTCAATGAAAGCTCGAAGATCATCAAGATGTGGATCAGTTCAAAGACCTCCACCGAAAGTACAATGTAATCGGACTATGAAGAGTCACTACTCAAGCACAAAGATTGCAGAAGTTGAAGAATTAAAGTCTACGAGCTCAAGACTGACGATATGATAGAATGCTAGGATTCGAAATGTAAATCATGGGGTGACCTCCCTTAGGGGGAGATTGTTAGGAATTAGAAATTCCATAGTGAAGAGTCGGTCACCCCAAATATAATCTAGCATAAGTTAGCTCGTAGACATATCGTTATTTATGTTGTTTAGTATTTACTTAATTAGTTATTAGCGTAGATTAGTTTAGAGTAACACCATGGAGGAAGGACGGGTCTTTACCCACTGTATGCCTGATCCACAGTCCGACAGGAGGACGAGTAGGTTGTAACTATAAATACCCCTTCCATCCTTGGAAGGGGTGGAACTTCTAATCTAACCTTTCACATTTTGTTTATCTCTCTAGAATTCCCTCTCATCTCTTTCACTCTCTAACCATGGCACACTTGTATAATCATCTCCCTAGACCACCCGAATCATCTAAACAACATAAAATATACGATCCTACAAAACTTACTTCTACAAAACCCTCCATCATTTAATGTAATTTGAAAACCATTAAACTACTGGGACCTTATTTTTTTAAACTCTGATATTTATATAATTCGAATGATAAATGTTTTAAAACGAATCCATTAGCGTTAGTTTTCTATTGTTATAATTGTTGTGCCATGAAGTAACACCCAGTTTGAATTCCGCTGTGTATCACGAAATTGGAGGTGTTACAAAGTGTAGGCGACGTTGTGAAGGCTTCTCCGCCACATTAAGGAGCTTGTGTTGTGTAGTGCTTAGAAACTCTCGAGTTGGGTACTCGGAGAGTGGAGTAGGGCAAGGAAGGTGTCTTTGTAGCCGAACCACTATAAATACTCTTGTTTTGGTTTTGTGTTCCTTTACTCTTTATCTCTTTGACTTATATATATGTCCATATATCAATATCCAACACACGATCTAAATGGATTGACATAAGTCGATCTAAATACTTTAAAATGAAGTTTTAATCAGCAAAACTATTCAACCCCCCTTCTAGTTTTCCACACTTTTCATTTCAAGTTTTTCCTTCATCATCCTTACTCTTGTCTCTAGCACCTGTATTTTATATTCCACCATGTTTATCCTAAGATCTTTGATATTACAGTTTGAGCACTCTGTTGGTGCAGATCCAGAACCTTAAGATGTTGAAGAAGAGATTACTCTTAACCGGTCATCAAATTCACTCTTCCACATAAAATATCCACATCCATGATCTTTTTTTCTTGAATGTTACATAATAAGGAAATTATAAGAAATTTCTTTTTAACAACCCAATTATTTGTATATTTACGTAAATAAGAAATGTATGATTGTTCACCTTCGAAAGAGGACATGCATAATACGGCAATCCAAAGGTATCTTTTTGATGTGATGTTCTTAGTTTTATATCTCCTGTTCCACAAGAACACATAAAAGGATTATTTCATTGCATCTCAGGTTTTGAAATTAGTGTGAAGATAAGAGTGTATATAATGTGTTTGTGAGGATAAGAGCAGACCTACTAACTAATATATGGTAAAAATAGAGCTTTTGGTAGGAAGTCTTGGCGCCAATATTTTGGTGGGAAGTTTTGGCGCCAATATTTTGGTGGGAAACAATGATCATGGCTAAATTAGTTAACTTACTGATAATAGGAAAACTATTTAAATTATTTCAATATCAGCAATGTAACCGACTCATTCGTTCAACATCTTATGTATAACCATACATCTCAACTCATTCGTTTAACATCTCATGTATAACCATATCATATCTACTCATCGTTTCTCATGTATAACTGTATCATCTTGACTCATTGATGCGCGTACGAAGCGCGTTCAGGGTCAAAGGAACTTCCTTTTCATCGAGCAAGTTTTTCAACACCCTAGGCAGTGAACCTAATCGTTGTAGTGTAGTATTGGGTAAGCCTCGAGTATTGATATCGTTCTCTATGGGAATATGAATGCTAGCAAGAAGTGTACTACGCTAAGGTTGGGGTTGAGGATGATTCTTTTTTTATCTTTTATATGTTTTTTAGAAAGCTAAGAGTAAAATCTCGGGGAAATTGGTTTGGGGGTGGTACTTCTACCGATTACTTCTACTATTCTAATTATCTAATACTAGGGGTAGATATGTCTTTTTGATGTGTGCTCGTATGATGATTAAAAATGTGTTTACCTAGATACTACTACTCCTTAGTTATCTTTTATTGTTGGTTGAATTGTCACGTCCTTATTCTTAACGCGTTGTGTTTTCTAAGGTCGTAGGGAATGCTTATGCCCTAACTCTTTGAGAATACCTTTAGGTTATTGTCTACGAAGTCCTCTAGATGATTCATAAACTAACTTTAAGGTTATCTTTGGATGTTTAGACTACGGAATCCGCTAAATGATTTATAAACTAATGTTCACAAAGATTACTCAAGCATTTAAACACAACGATAGCCTAGTGCACTCCTAAGCCATTTACAATTAAGATAAGAGACAACCGATCAATAATTAACAACTAGGTTTCATAGATCTAAGCAAACATAAAAGAAATTTAGCCGGACATGTTAAACAAGCAAGCATACACACATTCAATGGAAGACCTAATGATACTAATGGAATAAAACACTTATCTTAATGTGTAAAATAGGGTTTGGGACCCTAAGATACTGTCCAAGTCAGACTACAAATGTTTAGGGTTTTTACTCCACAAGTCTACCTCCTAAAATACTGAAAAATCGAATTCTATATATAGATTTACAATTGTGACGGCGTCGCCTTATAGTTGGGACGCCGTCAGATCGCCGTCATTAGGGTTTTCGTCTTGGCCAAGTTATTGTTGGGACGGCGTCACGTTGTAGTTGTGACGTCATCGGGCTTCAGCAAGGACGTCGTCTGATTCTGGATCTGGGCCGTCTGAGATGAAAAGTCTTAGTGACGCCCTTCCTCTTCAAATCCTGACGCCGTCAGGTGTATTTGAGCAAAAAGTCTACTGAGCCGTCAGGTGCATCTATTATCAAATCTGTAGAGAGGGACGACGTCGCCATTTAGTTGGGACGCCGTCAGCTTCAATTTTAGCAGCTTGAGTATCTTCGATCTTGACTTAGCCATTTTCTTCATGTATTTACTCCTTTTCGTCCAAATATGCATCATTCCAGCATTTTGCTTCCAAGAGACCTAAAATGTGAAAATGAACGAAATTAAGCAGTAACGGATATAAAAGTGGTCGATTAAGGACTTAAATGACCCCTTAAAGGTGTACGTTTTAAATCCTTATCACTCGTTCGTTTAACTTCTCATGTATAACCATATCATCTCGACTCATTCGTTTGAACATCTCATGTATAACCATATCATCTCGACTCATTCGTTTAATATCTCATGTATAACCATATCAGCTCGACTCATTCGTTAACATCTCATGTATAACCATATCATCTCTACTCATTCGTTTAACATCTCATGTATAACCATATCATCACAACTCATTCGTTTAACATCTCATGTATAACCATATCATCTTGACTTATTCGTTTATATAACCATATCATCTCGACTCATTTGTTTAACATCTCATGTATAACCGTATCATCTCAACTCATTTGTTTAACATGTTATGTATAACGATATCATCAAGACTCATACGTTTAACATGTTATGTATAACAATATCATCAAGACTAATTCGTTTAACATGTTATGTATAACGGTATCATCAAGACTCATTCGTTTAACATGTTATGTATAACCATATCATCTTGACTCATTCGTTTAACATGTTATGTATAACGATATCATCAAGACTCATTCGTTTAACATGTTATGTATTACCATAACAACCCGACTCATTCGTTTAACATGTTATGTATAACCATATCATCAAGACTCATTCGTTTAACATGTTATGCATAACCATATCACCTCAACTCATCCGTTTAACATGTTATGCATAACCATATCATCTCGACTCATTCATTTAACATATTATGTATAACCATATCATCTCAATTTATTTGTTTTAAATTAAATAAAAATGATTTAAATTAATTAAAAATTATTTAACTTAATTAAAATGATTTAAATTAGTTATAAATAATTTAACTTAGTTAAAAATAATTTAAATAAGTTTTAAATTATTTAAAGATGATTTAGAAAGTAATTAAATTAAATTTAAATGATTTATTAGTGATTTAAGTTAATTAAATGATATAAAAGACTTTTTCTTATAAATATATCTTTTGGCAGGGACATGTCCCCGCTAAAAGAATTCACACACTTTCAATACTTTCCCTCCTCACATGTACTTTATCCCGCCATTTTTTTGACGAAATGTAAAAACTTTTAGCGGGGACATGTTCCCGCCAAAAGCCTGGCTAAAAGACAAAATAACATTTAGCGAGGACATGTCCCCGCCAAATGTAATCGCAAAAAGGTCCTCAATTATTAACCCAGGTCTACTTTTACACTTAGAAAAAAAAACAAACAAAAAAACTCATTACGCTGTCTTCGTCTTCCTCAGCTCACAGCAGCAGCACCACCACTAATACTTCACAACCACCACCACCACCACCACCACCACTACTACTCTCACAACACCACCACCAACATCACTAATACTTCGTCTTCCCCACACTCGCACCACTGTGCACATCTCCTTTTCTCCCCTCTCTCATTTAATTCTTCCTCCTCCCCTTTATCATTCAATTCTTTCTTTTCCTCATCTCGTTTGTCCTTTCTCCATTTAGTTTAAAAAAACCCAGGTGATAGTTTTGTTAATTTCTTGATTTTTGTTACTTTTTTATATTTGTTAATTTTTTTATATGTGTTAATTTTTGCAATATGTTTATTTTTGATATATGTGTATTATATTTTTAGTTATTGTTTTTTTTTTAATTTTTTGTTATTTTTTTGGTACAGTTGCTATCGAGACCCGAAGCCGAGACCACAATGAACCTGCTGTCGAGACTATAATAAAGGTATTTTTTTTGTGTGTGTTTATGTTTGTAGCGGGGACATGTCGTCGCCAAAAGTTTATAGTGATTAGTTTGTGTTTATGTATTTGTTTAGCTCCCTGTTGAGACCGAGACTGCCTGTTGACACCGAGACCGAGTCGACTCCAACTATGAACCACAGGCTTGACCACAGCCTTGCAGTATTTTTTTTTGCGTTGGTGTTTGGTTAATTACTTATTTTGTATAATTGTTAGATAATCACTAGGACACACCACAACAGCCTTGCATTTTTGTTTGGTTAGAATGCGTTTGGAAAATAATCACTAGGACATGTTATAATGTGTTTGGGATTGCTTCTTAAGATGCTTCTGATAATGCTGGTTTAAGAGGGTGTTTGGGATTACTTTTTAAGTTGGTTAAAACTGCTTTTTTTGGGGATGTTTGTGTAAGCTTTTATGTGGGCTTATGAGCTTATGTGAACAATATTTGCCTCCGAACCCACGCTGCTCTGCACAAGTATTTAGAATCATGTGGAACCACAATTTAGAATCAACATATGAAACATACAAACTAATGAAAATGTGTTATTTATAATCATGTGGAACCACAATTCAATGGAAATGAAATAAAGTAATCAAATGCCGGTTTATATGGGTTAAGACGAATATATTGAATGAATTGTATGTATTACAAAACATGTAACAAATCATATTTGATTTCGGCTTATATTTCATAAGCTTCAATTTTCAGGCTTATTTGGAGACTTGTGAGCTTATATAAGTTTATTATACCATAATATACTTATATAAGACCACAAGTCTCCAAATAAGCCGGAAAATTGAGTCTTATGATATATAAGCCGAAGTTGACAATGCGAATATGTTAGTATTTTATGGTATTTGATTGTGTTAGACTATTGTAAATGATTTTAGAACTTTAGTATTAATTTCGGAAAGTCCTCGTCCGAAGTTAATCATCCTATAGAAAACCTGTCTGAAATTAATTTATTATTAATTAATTTGGGAAAGTCCCCTGTTTGGGACTGCTTTTTGAATGTTTTGTCTTATTTAGGATATGAATGCGTATAATTGATTTACTATTTGTGAAAATTTCGATAGTGTTTCCCCTTTACTCCTTCGAATATGTCTTTAATGCACATATTTGGGGAGTTGAGGGGAAATGCTGCCGACATTTTCTCAAATAGTAAATCCAGTTATATGCATTCATATATGAGATGAAACATTCAAAGAGTGGGTTAAGATTGCCTTCCATAGTTGGATTAGGTGAACAAGACACACAACTCGTAATTCCACCTTCATGTGTTTACGTGTAGATTTTTTTTTAAACATGTTTAATTCTATATAATTATTTATTGCATCTTTAAAACGCAGTTATGCCAATTGATAAGAGTTGAATCTCATTATCTCGTGCTAGCACATAATATTTAGTCGGTCTTAAAGCTTTCTGTGAGTATTGCAAGGCCTTAGTGAATGTTGATGGGAATATAAAATGTCCATGTGCTCATTGGCTTAACGTAGTCTGGGTAAAATACAAAGATTTGTTTAACCACATACACACAAATGGTTGGGAAAAAATTTATACGAAATGGTAATAATCACACTGAACCGATGCTCGGACAGTCGTACACAGCACTAGACAACCTGGGATGAGTGACATGGCTGACTTCCTTCATGATATTCGTTCGAATAATGAACAAAATGAGCCAACTCAAGGAAATATTGGCGAGACAAGTAACGAGCCAACTCAAGCAGCGACACTTCCTCAACGTAACGAGTTTGAGGAGTTACTTGTCACTGCTAACGAAAAACTATACCCGGCCTGTGATTGGATGTCTTCATTGGACTTTATGGCAAATTTTACACACATCAAGGTCAAAGGTAAAGTGAGTGACACTACATTTAATGAGTCCCTAAAACTTCTCAAGGAATGTTTCCCACCCATTCTAGGATACAAAATCCCATCGACATACTATGAAATAAAGAAGACAATTAAAATGATCGGGTTAGGATACGAATCGATACATGCTTGTGTAAATGATTCCTTTTTATATCGGTGGAAGGGTAAAGAAGAATTGTAGACTTGTCCGATCTACGGCGCTAGCAGACGGAAAGACAAGAACACACTCGGGAAGAAAGTTTCAAACAAAGTGTTGTGTTACTTTCCTATTATTCCTAGACTACAACGTTTGTACAAATCTAAACACACTGCAAAGCATATGACTTGGCATGCTTCTGGGAAGTCTAGTGAGAACGGTAAGATGCAACACCCGGTTGATGGTGAAGCATGGAAGAAATTTGACATCAAGTATTTGAATGAATTTGATAAAAAAAAATCCGATTAGGGTTGGCTGCTGATGATTTAAATCCGTACGGCAACCTTAGTCAGTCTTACAGCATGTGGCCGGTCGTATTAACAACATACAATACGCCTCCTTGGATATGTTTGAGAGAGACTTCTCTTATGTTGACGTTGTTAATTCCGGGCCCTAAATCAGGAAGGACATAGATATTTACTTGAGGCCTTTGATTGAAGACCTAAAGACTTTATGGAAAAATGGAGTCATGACTACGAACGTTGTTACAGGCACTAAATTCGGTATGAAAGCAACGCTTTTATGGACTATCAATGACTTCCCCGCACGAAGTAGTTTGTCTGGGTGGAGTGGACAAGGTTACAGGGCATGTCCGACTTGTAATGTAGACTCTCCATCTATTCGTGTGTCTGACAAAACCACTTATGTTGGTCACAGAAGATTCTTAAGCACGATCAATAAATGGTGGAAGAACAGAAGGGCATTATATACTCCGTTAGATGATAGAGATCCTCCTAGAAAATTTACCAATGATGACATCTTGGCTCAACTTAGGAGATTGCCTAGCCGTATGCTGGGGAAATATTCAAGTTTTGGAGGTGCGAAGAAAAAACGTGATCCTGAACGCGAATTGAATTGGACCAAAGTATCTATTTTCTACGAGCTAGAGTATTGGTCTTTCTTACACTAAAACAAAATTTAGATGTCATGCATATCGAAAAAAATATGTGTAAGAGTGTGTTGGGTACTTTGTTAATGAATGATAAATCAAAAGAAACCAACAAGGCAAGACAAGAATTACAAAATTTGAATATTCGTGACGAGTTGTGGCTCGTCAAAAAAGCAAACGGGAAGTGCTCTAAGCCTCATCCTACATACTCTTTCACAAATGAAGAAAGAAAACGTTTTTGTCAATTCATCAAAGGTGCGCGTTTTATTTCAAAATTTATTTGGTCCAATTCAATTCGCATTTTCATATCGACGACTTATTCTAATATCATGAATTGTTTGGTCAATTCATCAAAGGTGTTAAACTACCTGATGGGTTTGGATCTAACTTCAAGCATAAAGTGACTGACAATGATAACAACATAACATGCTTGAAAGCTCATGATTGTCATATAATGATGCAATGGTTACTTCCGGTTGGAGTTCAAAAGTACTTGGTGGACCAAACCACCGCAACACCAATACTCGAGCTTTGTTCATTCGTCAAGAAAATATACGCTCGAACTTTGATGGTGGATGACATGTTGAAAGCTAAAGAACAACTAATCAATATTTTATGCAGTTTCGAGCAGATATATCCTCCTGCTTTTTTGACATTATGATTCACTTGGTTATTCCTTTACCCGAAGAGGCAATTCAAGGCGGGCATGTTTAACTAATGTGGATGTATCCATTTGAAAGATACATGAAAAAACTCAAAAATTATGTCAGAAATAAAGCTAAGCCTGAAGGTTCAATAGCGGAGGGTTATATTGTTGATGAAGCATTAACTTTCTGTTTACATTATTTTCATGGTGTTGAGACGAGATTTAATCGTCCTGGCCGGAATGAGGATGGTCCTAGCCCAACAAGTCGATTTAAGGTGTTTCGATCAATTTGTAAAAAGACTAGTAAAGAATCATTCATTCGGTTTTATGGAGACACAATGAAAAAGTAGTACGTTATGTACTACACAACAGTCATGAAATCGACCGGCACATGAACGAGTACAAGAGGTACGCGTTTAATTTCAAAATTTGTTTTACGTAAGTTATCTTTTCGAAGACTTATTCTAATATCATGTTAACATTTACAGGGCATTTCCTGGCAATGACATACAAGAAGGATTTCCTCGCTATAAAAATAACAATGATTACTCATCTCTATCTATTCTTATCTTTTTCATAGATTTGTGCTTTAAAAGTAAAGAAAACCCAAGTTGTACTTCTGAGTTATTCGCATTGGCTTGTAGATCATCATGTATTGCAGTCTCAGTCAACTCTTGCGTAGTCAACGGTGTGAAGTTTATCGTACACAACCATGATTTACGTCGTTCAACTCAAAACAACAGAATTTCAACTCCTAATCCTAGAGGAGGAATGTATTATGGCCAGCTAGAAGAAATTCTGGAGTTTTTGTATATTCCGTTCAAGGTTGTGTTATTCAAAGTTAAATGGTTCGACACTAATAATGATCATCCCTTAAAACGTTGAACCTATAGAAACAACATTACACAAATTATAGCAGATCGTGTGTCGTTTGAAAATGAACCATACATTCTTGCAACACAAGTCTTTACATTGATTACCCGAGTAAACGTGGTAATTACAAGGCCGTCCAAGATTCTTATCATCGAAAGATTTGGAACTCATATATCATCGTGCTAGAAGACAATTAGGATGTTGTACATGACAACAACTCATCAGATATCAGACTCTCTGCTGATGTGGATAAATTGATTTATCACATCATAAATATAGATGTTCAACCGGCCGAAGTTGAGGCACCACCACCAATTATCACTTATGTCGAAGATGACGATAATATTGATTATGATGACCATATTTCTCATGATTTGGCATCTTATGATGATGATGACCACGTTGAGACTGAAGATGAAGCTGACACTAATAATGATTGTTTTTATCTTAATGATGTGGGAAATTGATCTCAAATTGTAATTTGTAAAACGACACTTAATTATTCAAAATATTTATGTCTTTTCAAATTGTAAAAACATTTAATAAAAACATATATACATATATACATATAGGGTCACGTTCAATGCAGAACCATTATTTTGTACATAACTTTACGGAACCACTTTGAACCAATAAAAATTTAGTATTATTAAATGTTTTTATTTAAATGAAAAGGGTATAATAGTAAAAACTTATATTTATTTTCTTTTTGAATTTTTTTAATTAGCGTTTTTTCAACCTTAATTTTCGGATTTAAATTTTTATTAGCTTTTTTTTTTTTTTTTTTAGTTTTTGACTTTTATAGCATGCATTTTTTCAAAAAAAATCTCTAAGTGCATATATGTTATTTTTCAACAATACATGTTTTAAAAAAAATCAAGTGCATAGGTTTTTTTTTTTTTTTTTTTTTTTTTTTAAATTTACATGTGTTTCTTGCATTTAGACTTCAAACTTATTTGCTTAAAATTGAAATTGCGTATATGCTTTAAGTGTACATTATTTGATTATCGAGATTTATGACCAAAAACATAAAAATACACATGTAACCCCTAACAATTTATAACAAACCAAAAACACATATAGTATACACAAAATTTAATATTAAATAAAATACAATTCATGTACAAGTATCTTGTTAAATATAAATATGCACGTCAGTTAAAAACATGTGTGCACTCTTCACTTTCTACTCCAATTCTTTTGAACATATGTGCACGCATTTCAAGAACATATGTGCACGTTGCGCTTTCTCTTCAAATTCATTAGAATATAGGTGCACGCCTTCAAAAAACATGTATGTTTCTGGTGACCACATAAGCTTCAATCAAAGGCGTACTTCTAGAGCACCAAAAACACAATCCATGTTTCAAAACAAAAATTAAAAATTAAATATTTGATCCAACTATTATTAAACAAAAACAAAAACTAGAAAAAGAACTTGATACATGGTAACCACAAAACGCACTTCATAAAACAACACATAATTGAAGGCGTAGGTTTCATCCTGTATTTGCTACTACATCTATTTATGTGACCATAATAGTATAAGTCTAAACTATGAATTAGCATAACTATATGATATAAAGCGAAAAACTTACCTGGACCAATTTTTATTATCTTCAATTTAAAGGATATTATAAACTCTTTATATCACAGTTCTTAAACTAGTATCTAAACCATTGCTCACACCGCGTACCAACTTAAAAGATCTATGTACACTCGTATATAATGTATGGTACCAGAATGAAAGTTTGTACAACACGAATGCACACCCTATTAACATCTATGAACAGTATCAATATCCTGATAAACCTATTACGCTATAACATCCAAATGATAAACCTAATAAACAATAACATCAAAATGAACAACTTAAAACAATAATCCTAGTTTGCTATGAACGATTTAAACAGGACCCACAAATTAATTCATAGCATATATGAAATATGCTACAACAATCCACACCTCCTGGTTAGATATATCATATAAACTAAAAATAAACAATTAATCAATTAACCATCGAAATCAAGAAAAAGAAAACCATAGAATATATGAAAGTCCTCAAAACTTCTGGTCCCATCGTATCTATGAATAAAAAATTTGAAAAAAGTATGATATCATAGCCTCATAGTGTAATTTTATAGCAAAAACCAATTGTTCACAACAATAACTCCACATGGATGTGCTCAAATATAAAAATAAAAAAATTATTTCGTTAATCTTTATAAGAGCTCCAGGTACAGTCGTGCCATAGCCTTGTGCCATCCCACCAGCCAACAACAATGGCGCCACAACCACACTACGGTTGGGCTGTAAGCTTCTAGCGCCACCACCACCAGCCCACGCGGTGGGATTTGCTGATTTTTTTTATTTTTTTTTTTCTCTTTTTTAAACTTTTGTTTATGCGTTTGAGATTCGAATGGTTTGATGGCTGGTTTGTGTGTTTAAGAGAAGGTGACTTTTGGGAGAATTTTGAGTTGCAGGTTCCAAGAAGAAGACTATGTGTGGGTTTTTCTTTGTTTATTTTGCAAATGACGAAATTACATTATAGGTCCTTAAGGTTTGGGTCTAGATTTTTTAATACAGTTGCGTATAATTTCAATGTTTATAAATTTGGTTTATAAAATATTTTGTATATTTGATGTTAAAATGAAATGAGTTTTTTTGTCAAAGTAGAAGTTACAGCTACAATGGCAATATATATATATATATATATATATATATATATATATATATATATATATATATATATATATATATATATATATATATATAAAAGAGTTAACGTGAGATCAAACTTAAAGTTATAAAAATAAGATCAAGTCTAAAAAAACCACTAAAACATTTATAAATAATAATTTTAGCAATAATACACATAAAAATAATATTTTAATATGAATTAACATTTTCGCAACTAATAATCAAATGATACATGAGTTTGGATTAATGATACACCTGATACACATTAAACTAATAAATATTCCAAAACCTGATACACATGCAAAAACCTGATACACATTACACTTCTAATCAAAGTGTATCACCTAGGTTTCGTAAATTTTAAAAAGAAATCTATCGAAAATTTAACAATTTTAGTTGTAGTTAATAAAAAATTTATTTTAGTTGTAAGGAGAGTGTCGTTTGTCAAATTTTAGTTGGATCTCATTTTAACAACTTTAAGATTGATCTTATTTGATCTAGATTATATATATATATATATATATATATATATATATATATATATATATATATATATATATATATATATATATATATATATATATATATATATATATATATATATATATATCTATACTACTTATAAAGCATGCATATCCCCAACCAAAACCCAACCCTCCATCTTTAAGATTCAGCCACCCATACCTACATCCAAGCCTAAATTTACACACACCAAACCAACATCCAATCCTAAAAATTACCAAACCAACCATTATCCAATCCTAATAAACCAATACAAACAAACACCCATCATCCATTTCTATTTAATTCCTCTTTATATTTTTTATTTAAAAAAAACACACACTTACACCACTCTCATCTCCCAACCAAACCCTCTCATTCTAAAAAATAACACTCTCTCCAAAAAATACACACACACACACAAAAAAAAAACTATCATCTAAAAATATACACACACACACACAAAAAAAACACTCTCATCTAAAAAAATACACACACCCTAATTCCAACCAAGCTCTACTCCCACCCAGTACCACCGCCGCCTCCACCTTACCGCCGCCGCCACCGCGCCGCCACCACAACCACGTTTTTTTGGTACGTTTTTTTATACATCCGAATTTTTTTTCTTCATAAATATGCGTTTTTTGGTAAAAAAAAATAGATCCTTATTTATTTTTCATAAATATGGGTTATTTGGTAAAAAAAAAAAAGTAGATCCGTATTTTTTTTTCATAAATATGCGTTTTTTGGTTAAAAAAAAATAGATCCGTTTTTTTTTTTTTCATAAATATGGGTTATTTGGTAAAAAAAATAGATCCTTATTTATTATTTTAAAGATACGCAACTTTTTTTTATAGTAAATCTAATGTTTTTTTTTGTAGATTTATTGATTTTTTTGTAGATCTAATTTTGTTTTTAAGATCCGTATTTTGTTTGATAGATCTATTTTTGTTTTTTAGATCCGTATTTTTTCAGTTTTTTTTTATTTTTAAAATACGTATTTTTTTTATTTTATATAAAGATCCGAAACTTTTTAAATTTTTTTTAGTAGATCTAATTTTGTTTTTAAGATCCGTATTTTTTTTAGTTTTTTTAAAAGTCCGTATTTTTTTTAAAGATCCGTACGTTTTTTTTTAAAGATCCGAATTTTTTTGTGTAGATCTAATATTTTTTTAAGTCCGTTTTTTTTAATTACTCTTTCTTTAAACAGCCGTAAGTTTTTATTTTTTTTAAAGATCCGATTTTTTTAGATCTAATGTTTTTATTTATAGATCTATTGATTTTTTTTGTAGATCTATTTTTATTTTAATGATCCGTGATTCTTTTTGATTGATCTATTTTATTTAAAATATTTGTATTTTTTTTAAGTTGTTTTTTAAATCCGTATTTTTTTAAAGATCCATTAGTTTTTAATTTTTTTTATAGATCCGTTTTTATTTTTATTTTTGTAGATCTAATAATTTTATTTATAGATCTAGAGTTTTTTTTATTGATCTATATATTTTTTTTGGTAGATCTATTAATTTTATTTGTAAATCTAACTTTTTTCTTTTTTTTTCCGGCGCCACTCTTGCTGGAACAGTAGCCGGAACATGTGCGGCTCTCGAAACATGATGGACTTCAAAGATAAAATTTGAATTCGTCACTTGTAATCTTTCGAAAAATCTAAATGAGTTAGAACTAAGAAACTGGGATTTGTAAAAATATTACCTAGAGGAGAGACCAAAAAAGTAACATTGGAAGAAGTAAAAAGAGCATAAGAAGTCTATATCGTCTTGGGAGTTGTATTTTTTGAACCTAAACAAAAGTGTCATTGACTTTATAAAAATGTTGATGACACAAATTATTTGAAAGTTCTATATAAATATATATTGTAAGTTTATCGGATAAATATTGTTGTGAAAGTTTATTTGTAAGTTTAATATAATAATTTTGAAATTGTAAAATTGCAAAACCTTTGAGAATTGAAATATTTTATATATATTTAAAATCGTCCATCCTAATTTGAAAGTTTTTATAAATTTTTATTTAGAATTTTTTGATACTTTTAAGACATTGAGAATTGAAATGTTTTGTAAGTGAAAGTTTTTGACATTTTGAGACTTGTGAAATTGTAAAAAGTGTGAAAGCGAAACTTTATTGAAATTTTAAGTATTTTGAAAATGTTATAGGTTTTGAAAATTTCAAACTTTTAAAATTGTACATGAGATTTCATTATATTTTTTCTTAGTATTTTCTGATATTTGTACGCAGCCAATTTATTTAGGCTTTCCATGTCCTTTTGTAATTATAATCACTCTCATGAAGTGGTGGTCTCTTATATTATACGAGTAGTAGACAATAAAAGTTACGTATAAATGATCCCACATGACCGTCGGGATTTATACTAAATTTCATGAATGATACAGTTTCAAGATTATAAAAAGATGAGTGGCAATCAATACTAATGATGCTACTTGAGAATATAAAAGTATTTAAAGATCATGGATCACGGTAACACAAAACCAAGATCGGGAAAAACAATTACGATTTGCGAGAGAAAAGGACGAGATAACCAACTTGTTTATCAATTTATTGGGGGCAAATTAGGAATAACAAAAAACAATCATTTGAATTTATCATTGTAGTACACGTGTAATCACACAAATTATAGGTTTACAATTAGGCTCATATATCATGTTTCATGTAATCTACACCTTTTGATGGAATTGATTTAAGACGGCGAGAATATCATATATTTTTTAAACTACAACTAAAAACAATGCTATCAAAAAATGCACTTATATTGACGATGTAAAGAACAATGCAACCATGTAATCTTTCTTCCAAAAAGAATTCACTAACGCTACAATGCCAGCATGCCATTACATTCATAATAGAATAGTGCAACTTAAAACAATGCATTCGAAAAAAAGACTTGCACACAATGATCGGTGCAACTGAATTTTACTAAAATACATTATCGTTGCTATACAATCACGCCATCAGGAAAATAAGAATTTGAGAAAGATTCTTTAACGCTACAAATAAAATTTGTCGAAAGCACAATAATCGCTGCGAAAATTTGTCGTGAAATAGACACCGCTGCCGCTAGGCTACAGGACTTGGACGGAAATTATTCGTGATACTGTTGTTGTGTTATTTCTTGAAGACCAAACGTAAGTATAAATTAGTCTTTTTAAATTTAATACATTTTAAAGATAAATTGTTCATTTTTATTTTAATTACTTTTATTCTTGGTATTGTTTAACAGTTTACAATATGGATATGACACATTTTGTATTTGAAAGTTGATGAGAGTTGTTGACGAATGTTATTATAATCATTTGGTGGATGAATGTTTATTAAATACAATCCTCGATCATATTATTATAGTTTTAATTGACTACTGCAACTTAAAACGACGCTATCAGATAAATAATGCAACCACGTCATTAGAGAAACATTGCAACTTAAAATGATATTAACGGAAAATAAAAACAATCTGTTGATAAAATGATTCGCCCTCGAAATTTTTTCGAATCAAGAAACTACTACCGCTAGGCGTGGGTATTCCGCTATTAAATACAACGCTCGAATATATTATAATTAAACTTTTAATTGACTACTGCAACTTAAACCGATATTACCGAAAAATGATTCCCTTACGATACAAAAAAATCTGTTGAAAAAATGATTCGCCCTCAAAATTTGGTCGGATCTAAAAACCACTGCCCTCAAAATTACGTGAGTACCCTACTATACATTTCTGCCGCTAACCATTCCATAAGAAAAGAATTCTCTAGCGCTACAAAACAATATCGCATATTATTAATTGTCTGCCGCTAGAAACCGATGCCGCTAGGCACGGGTACTCGCCTAGTATATATATATATATATATATATATATATATATATATATATATATATATATATATATATATAGGGAAGGGATCCAGTGAGAAGAAAAACTAAAATAAGAAGAATAAGAAGGATTTCTAGCCACACATTTCAAATAGGAAGGAGAATTTTAAGGGGAGATGCATCTATTTTTGTAGATGCATCTGAAATATGTGGTTGTGGTTTCTTCTTATCCTTCTCATTTTAATATTACTTCTTATTTGATCCTAACTATATATATATATATATATATATATATATTTTAAGTGGGGTATATGTGGACTCATGGCACCACTTTTACTTCATGGCACTACTTTTGTATTAGGGAGGAAGGTTTTGGTGCCATAGCCAAAACTGGTGTTATAGGCAAAAAGTGATGAGGTGTCACTACTTTTTTCCACGGCACCACCTTTGACACGAGACGATACCTAGCTCTCTAAGTAAAAGATTACAAACCGCCAACGAAAGCCCCGAACACAACAAAAAAAGATTCTTTTTGGTGTATCCATCCAAAAAATATTAAATTAAGAAAACCAAACATACACTTAATCAAAACATAAAACGGTTTGCTTGTCGATTCGTTGGTGTATCATCCGAAACAGTTGATGGGTTTTTAACCAAAAAGCGTTTTACCTGTCGAGTTATTGTTGCTTGCATCTGTAGATCGTCTCGAGAAACACAAGATTTGATTTGCGAATTTTTGTTATGAGATCCGAATCTTGTGAAGAACAGAGAAAGAAAGGAACATAGGTGAAAAGTTTTTGAATGATATGAGAGAAGGAGAAATTAGTGATCTCAGATCCTATCAAACAGGGATATGGACGGTTTAGTGAAAAAAAACTATTAAGCAAAATTCCACTAATACCCTTTTGGCCTTTTGTATAAATTAAAAAAAACCCTTGATCTTTTGCTTAATTGCAATTTTAGCACTTTCAATCATAACCCTTGATCACACTCATCCAATGGCCCACATTGGTTTATATGGTTCTGTAAAGTTCTGTACAAAAATATGGTTCTGCATTGAACGCTACACACACACACATATATATATAAATATATATATATATATATATATATATATATATATATATATAGGGTGAAGTTAAAATAAAAAGACAAATATCCGTAAAAAGAATAAAAAGATTTTTTTTTCAAAAAAAGTTCACGAAAAATTCCCAAAAAATCCCACAAGATCGGGTATGTTGGTGCATAAAACTTTTGTGAAAGCATTTTTTATAATTTTGAGTTTTGATACGTTTTTTTTAAGGCACAAAAAACGAATTTTGATGCGCAAAAAAATTTTGATGCACAAAATTTTTAACTTGTTTTAGTTTGATGCGCAATGTTATTTTGATGAAAAAAGTCAAAAGAAGTTGGGTGCAAAAACCAATTTTTGATGCACAAAAAAAGGATTTAATGCGCAAACGTATATTTTCATAATTTTTTTTTGGAAAAAATATCCACTTTTAGAAAAAAGTTTTTCACAACTTTTTCATGCACCATCATACCCGATCTTGTGGGATTTTTTGGGAATTTTTCGTGAACTTTTTTTGAAAAAAAAATCTTTTTATCTTTTTACTGATATTTGTCTTTTTATTTGATCTTTATCCTATATATATATATATATATATATATATATATATATATATATATATATATATATATATATATATATATATATATATATATATACTGGCCTATAAACCCGTGATAAATCACGGGTGGCTTATAGAAAGTTGGAAAATATAACATAAAAAAAAAAAAAAAAAAAAAAAAAAAAAAAAAAAAAAAAAACCTAATATTAATTTTTAAATAATTGTGCATTTTCAATGCAAAAAAAAATAAGAGAACAATGAATTTGTTAAAAAAAATAACAAAGAATAAACCAAGAAACGAAAAACAGATAATGTGAAACATAAGTTCGTATAAGATAGCTAAAACAGAAATAGCTATTTAATTGTACGGCAGATCAAATCTCTTGTAGCACTTCATGGTAAACAACGTTCAAAGTATTGTTTGAAATTTTACCATCCTTGGCGTATATCAAAACCTTCAGTCCTTTCCAACTTTTGACTTTAGACACAGCGACGTAAAGCTGGTCATGTGTGAAGACTGGCTTAAGCAAAAAAAATCCAACCTTTGATAAAAATTGGCCTTGACTTTTGGTGATTTGCAAGATTTTCTTGTGTTCACATGGTTTTTTAATTCATGTTCACAAGAGAATATGTGTTGGTATTGTGAAAAAAACATCATAAGATTTATTGTTCTTTAAGTACGGGAGAGAAATGGTGGTATTATAAATTTGAAAAAAAAAATCATGTAGTTTATAATTAATTAAGGCATATGACAAATATGATATTAGTTCCACTCTCCTAGAGTCCTATACATAAACTATGTGGGGAAAATCCAAACACCATTTTTGAGTTATTGATCTTTCTAGATAATTGAATAAAAAAAGCATTGGAATACTATGATTGTATGCCTGCTCTTTCAAGTTACATGAACATAAAAAAATGTAAGCATATCTGATGTCTTGGAGAAATATGTATGAAGAAAGTAAAGTCTTGGCCATTTGACTCGCCTGTAAATACATGTAAAACAATAATGTAAGTTAGATGTTCAATTCACGAGCACAACTGAATGTTAAATGGCATACCTTAAAAGTTCCAAAATACTTGTTAGAGATATCGGCCTTATCTTCAAAAAAAAAAAAAAAAAAAAAAAAAAAAAGGACATGTACTGGATCATAAATATATTTTGCAGAAAGTAGTAGTAAAAAAATATAAAAAAATAAAATAAAAGCAACCAACACCATAATAACCGTTCATGCAACGTTCCAAATAAATGATTTGACGTGGAATAGCGTTGATCATGTATGGTATACGTACCGTGGCATGTTTGCTTCCTTAAGGACGGGACATGAATGAGCTCGAAGGTTGTAACACCAATTCAAGAGCAGTAGCTTGAGAGTTGGATTTTATTTCCTATTTATACAAAAGTTTGTCGATAAATAAAATAGTGGACGCTTCATGAATAAAGTTAGTACAAATCTATGTATAAATGATTTGACGTGGAATAGCGTTGATCATGTATGATATACGTACCGTGGCATGTTTGCTTCTTGAAGGAGGGGACATGAATGAGCTCGATGGTTATGACACCCATTCAAGAGCAGTAGCTTGAGAGTTGGATTTTACTTCCTGTTTATACAAAATTTTATCGGTAAATAAAATAGTGGACGCTTCATGAATAAATTCATGTAAAAAAAAGTTACCTGATCATCAGATTCTTTTCTAATCAGCTCCTTTATTATATCAGTATCGTTAGTCAACTGGGAAATATGTTATATATGCAACAACATTATAACATATTTCCCAGTTGACTAATGATACTGATATAATAAAGTCATGTAAAAAATGAGTTTGTTAAAGTCATTGGGAGAATGTCCATGTCTCCCTTCTGGCAATTTAGAAGTTGTAGGATGATGACAACATGGCCTAAAAGAAGACTCGCATTGTGTTTCATGAACTGTAAGATGATGACAGCATGGCCCAAGCTCTGTCAGTCACCTAACGCCTTGTTCAACTGGTGGGCATAGTCACTCCACAAAGCTGAAACTGCTTGGAATATGTTATATATGAAACACCACCAGTGGAACACAAGACTTCCACATGGTTTTCAAACATGAAATGAAGGGTAAAGTTACTAAAAGATATACATTGTATATTTCATTTTAGAGGTAGCCAATTGCTCAAATATTGGGTAAGAATATGTGTTTCTTTCATGGGTCATTTTTTTAATAGAACAATATAGTGTGTTTGGTAAAAGTAAACTTTGGGTAACTTGCCACTCATTTGACCCGTTACACACTTAATTTTGAATCAATTACAAATAAAACCCCATAGAAACATTTTCAAATTGGTCGTATATAAGTATTTTTTAAAAACTCCTTGGAACGCATATGGTTCTTACTTGTAGAACATTATTCACATCCCCAAAATCATAATGACTTTAAAGATATGCAACAACATCAGGGTACCACAAGACTCGCGCATGGTTTTCAGAACCTGCAATGAAAGGGAAACATTATTAAGATGTTATGTATTGTAGATTTCAACGAAATCATTTCCTGGTTTTCATATGATGGTTAATTCACATGCACCAAATGCTACTAAATATGGCAAAAGAGATGTACATGAATACACCAGAACCATTTAAATTCATTAAGCCTCGTACCACTAACATGAAAGTGCATTGGCTTGAGAAAAACAATCACACGCTCTACACCAAAATAGCTACGTGAGAGCCTAACATTGTATCAAAGCAACTAAATAAGAACAAAATCTTGTAGAATCCTTGATTTCTTTAGCTCTAACTATGAACACATAAACCATAACATAGGAATTTATTATGTTTACAAAATATTTAAACATTGACTAAACAATTAAATCCAAGTAATAACCTTCAAAACCAAAGTTGCTTGATTATTCATACATGTTAAGTAAAACTCTTTTAAGACATTTCATCAAACATCTTTCACACACTTGTTAAATTACTTGACTAACATCCCATAAAAGGATTCAATACATCAATGTCAACTTCAATTCATTACAAACAAAACATATGCATTTATAGTTTAAAAACAATGAAGCAATTGTTTCACCTGAAGTTTCTGGAATAAAGCAAACCAAATCTCAATTAGCGCAAAGTTGCCACGTTGAAGTTTCTGGAATAAAGAAAACCAAACCAAAAATACTTAACAGGTTGTTATCAAAATCAATTAGGAAACAATTGAGTAAAACCATAATCGATTTATGCAAAAACTAATTTAGGAAACAATTGGGTGAAAATCATATAAAAGAAAATGTATGTGAGTTATATAAATCGATTAAATGAAGGCAAAAATGCATATATATCCCTCCCAAAGTGAATAATTGCATATATATCCTTTTTACAAGTTTTTTATGCACATAGTACAATGATTTTTATGCATGCTTTGGATATATATGCAATTTTGCATTTTCGGGAGGATATATATGCAAAAGCCCCTTAAATGAATTGTTAACCATAAACTATAACCGATTTATATTTGTAAGATCAAAACTCAATTCAATTTCATATTCATTGTTAATTTTAAAAATTGAAAAGGATAATGTGTAGTACCAAAAAATTCCAGACCATCAAATTGTGGTGTAACAACTTATAAAGAAAAAAAAATAAAGATTCAATTATACCTTAGATAGATGTGAATGATACTTTGTACATATTTGAGATTAGGAAAGTTAGAAATTTGAGATGAAAAAATGATGGTGAGAACAGGAAAGTCAAACAACGATTCAATGTATGATGACTAAATGGCAGGGAGACATTAACTGCAATATATGACGTGGCTTAATTGACGTGGCATTTGTGACGTGTATACAATGCCAACATGGCATTAATGAGGTGTCAAAATTTCAAATAAAACTTCTTTTATTATATATATATATATATATATATATATATATATATATATATATATATATATATATATATATATATATATATATATATATATATGTGTATATGTATTTCTTCACTAATTGTTATGTTTTTATGTATGTTTACAGATGGCAGATGTTGCTAGGAGCCACGGTGGTGATGGAGGTAATGAGCCACCACATGGTCCCTCGAGGAGGATAGGCACTAATTGCCAGCGTAAGAATTTCTGGATTATTTTAAAAACTTTAACTTGATCATTATTTGAAATTGATAACTTGTTATTTTATGTTGTCATCACTTGAATTTGATTACTTGTAGGCTCTAAATCCAAATCTGCCTATGCCAATGCCAACAAGAAACTTGGCAAAGGCGGGAAGGTGGTGCGTGGTCCCACGAAAGGCGTGGCTCTCAAGAAGGCAGTCGCAGACCATGGTCCACAAAAGATCGATTTCGATATTGGCAAGGATGGGACATATGAGCATGTGGGCCTTCACGCTTTGTGGTTCTCCAACTATGTCTGGGAGATGATACGGGAATCAATTCCCATGTATACGATTCATGGGATAAGGTTCCTGAAGAGGACAAGGCCCACGTTGATGAAAGGTTACATGTCAGTTTTTTATCTTTTAATTTTTATTATTACGTTCATTTATTTAAATGTGTTTATTTATTTAAATTTGTTGTTTATTTATTTAAAATTGTTTTAATTATATTTTATTGCCGCATTACTTTGATCTCGACCAACACCTTGTCGGTCGGCATGTAGAAGATATTGTCGATAGTATCGAAGCTTATCTCCATAAGCGATATGATGACAATAAATACAAATTCAAGAAGCACAATTTTACAGAGCAAAGTGGGGTTGAAGATGCAGAGATGATCAAAGAGAAGCGTCCAGCGAACTGGACACCAGAAGATTGGAATACACAGGTGATTATCTGGCTTGACACTTTATTATTATTATTATTATTATTATTATTATTATTATTATTATTATTATTATTATTATTATTATTATTATTATTATTTATTATATATATATATATATATATATATATATATATATATATATATATATATATATATATATATATATATATATATATATATATATATATATATATATATATATATATATATATATATATAGAGTGAGGATCACATGCGAATTTTTTTTTGTGCGGACATGCGGATGTACGTCGTCCATTGATCTTTTTCATTTAGCGGCTGAGATTTGATCAAATTCATCCCTTATTTCTCTCCGTATCTTTTTATTTTTATTAGAATATTTTATTTCCTTATTTTTCTCAACCTTTTTTATTTAATTTTTTTTATCGAATGGAATTACCTGATCAGTATTCTCGTATCGGTCCTGATCTATCGGTACATTTTTCATCAAAAAACGTTGTTGAAGGTATTTTTATGATAGTTATTCTGATATTAAGTTTGTTATTCTGATATGAGTATAGTTATTCTGATATTAATAACCTTAATATTATAGTTATTCTGATATTAAAACTGGTAATATCATATAAGGATAGTTATTCTGATATGTAATCGTTTTTGTTATTATCCATTTTAAAACTGGTCGTATTATATATGGATAGTTATTCTGATATCAATAACCTTAATATGACAGTTATTCTGATATTAAAACTGGTAATATAATATAAGGATAGTTATTCTGATATTTAATCTTTTTTTTCTTATTATCCATTTTAAAACTGGTCTTATTATATTATGATAGTTATTCTGATATCAATAACCTTAATATCATATAAGGATAGTTATTCTGATATTTAATCTTTTTTGTTATTATCCGTTTTAAAACTGGTCGTATTATATATGGATAGTTATTCTGATATCAATAACCTTAATATGATAGTTATTCTGATATTAAAACTGGTAATATCATATAAAGATAGATATTCTTATATTAAAACTGGTAATATCATATAAGGATAGTTATTCTGATATTTAATATTTTTTTCTTATTATCTTTTTTAAAATTGGTCGTATTTATATAAGGATAGTTATTCTGATATTAAAATTTGTAATATCATATAAGGGTAGTTATTGTGATATTAATCTTTTTTGTTATTGTCATATAAGGATTTTTATTCTGATTTTATTAACGATAATATGATAGTTATTCTGATATTAAAACTGGTAATATCATATAAGGATAGTTATTGTGATATTAAAACTGTTACTATCATTCAAGTTTAGTTATTGTTTATAGCTAACAAAACAATTGTTCAATTGTAATTATTCTGATAGTTTGTCTTCAAATCAATCAGGCTCAATCACACTTTACTTCTAAACACACAATTTCAAACCCAATTTAACCTCAAACTACTTCTAAACACACAATTTCAAACACAAAATTATTATGGCTTGTCGTCTCCCCCATTCCGTTGAAGATATGCAAGTGTACGTTAAAAAACAATGCGAAGATGACGATCAGGCTCGAAAAAAATGCTATTATAGATGTTACCAAGCTGTTTGATCAGGCAAGGTCAGAGAAGCAACGTATGAGAGAAAAATACACGATTTGCAATGACATTACGCCTGAACGAAAAGATGTGATCGAAAAATTTTTGATGGATGAAGCTCGTAAAGACGACAACATTGCTGACATGTTGTGGGTGTGTGTTCAACAAATACATAGCAACATCAGCGCTAAAATCAATTGGAGCTATCGGGAGAACAAAACTGATGGTGTAGGTGCATCAAGTTCGTCTGTTAGATTTGTTGGGAAAGCTCTGCTAGACGAGGAACGTTTGGCTTACATCGAGGAATTTGCTGGTTATCGGTCTCCTTCGTATGATTCTGCATGCGGGGAGCATTCAGATTAGGATTTATCATTTATGTATTTCGTATTGTTTTTATTCTGAATTGAGCCATACTAGTATCATCATGTAGCTCTTCTATATTAGCAGCAGCGGTAACTTTTGTTTAATTAGTAGGAACAACAGCAGTAATATTTGTTATAGTTATTATCAGAATAGGTATCATCAGACACTATTAATATCAGAATAAAAATGATAACGAAAATCTAAAGATCTTAATATCATATAAGCAATCTTCAGTTTACAATTAATATCAGAATAACTACCTTAAGGAAAATAGAATTTTGTTATAGTTATTATCAGAATGACCATTATAAGAAAAAGGGAATTCGTTAATATCAGATTAGCTCTCATCAGACACCATTAATATCAGAAAAAAAAGATAACGAAAACGTAAATATATTAATATCATATAAGCAATCTTCAGTTTACAACTAATATCAGAATAAAAATGTTAAGAATTTTTTTATCAGTATAATTATACCGGAACCTTATTAACTTCAGGTTCAGACACCGTTAATATCAGAATAAAAATGCTAACGAAAACGAAAATATCTTAATATCATATTAGCAATCTTCAGTTACAATTAATATCAGAATAAAAATGTTAAGAATTTTTTTTTTGTTATTAATGTTAGATTAGCTATATTCAATTAATAAAAATGTTAATAAGAATGGAAATATCTTAATATCATATTAGAAAGCTTCCGTTACAATTAATATCAGAACAAGTATCTTAAGAAAAAATTAATTATGTTAATATCAGAATAGGTATCTTCAGTTAGAATTATATCAAATTAACAATATTCTTAATATCAGATTACCTATCATCAGACACTCTTATATCAGATTAACTATCATAAAAATAATTCTTAACTTCGAACTTAAGAAAATTACCTTCATTTAATTCTGCAAATCTTAAACTTGATGAAATCATTGTTTTTAGATAATTTTTGTTTTTTTTTTGTTTTTTTGATTTTTTTTTTGTTTATGTTTTTGTATATTTTGTTAGTCAGATCTACGCTGATATTATAATAATATAGGTTAATTACGAAAATGCCACCGCGTTTTTGTTTAACGTAGATCAGATGGACGCTTGATCGTGCGACTCTTATTCATCCGTACCATCCGCACTTAAAAGTTGAAACGCACCCGATCCCTTCCATATATATATACACATAGTGTAGGGTTATTTTCAGAACCACAAAAAGGTCGGGAACTGCGAGAACTGCCAATGACCAATCAAAATAAAGATAATTAATTATCATTTAATTATTAAATCTTATTTATTTCAAGGGCATTTTCGGTAACATCTAATTGCTACATTTATTGAAAATAAATTAATCTTCCTGTATTTTTGGAATTGGTTACAAGATAATCACTATCTTAGTTATTATCCTTAAATTAAACCGCTATCATCATCCCAAATCCCACATTAACCACCAGGTTTTTATCATTATATTCACAAAAAAAAAAGACCTGTAGAATCAACAATGGCTTCCACTAGTGAAAAAAATGCGAGTGGTGTTCATACTGGAACAGTTCCAGACGAAACTCAGCACGGTACTCCTTCACATGATGTTATTCAACCTGTAAACGTTGATGATATTGGTATCTCTGATGAACATGATCAATATGGTAATTATTGTTTTTTTTTAAAAAAATTTCCATATCATATAGTTATTTTATTTTATCTTTGTAAAGATTTTAGTTTTCACGTTTACATTCAAAGATTTAATACCCAAACATGATTATGTGTTGTAGTGTTTCTTTAATTTTTTTTATAGTTAATGATGTTGAGCAATCCTTTTAGGGTTTCTTTATTTTATGTGATACTTTGGTTTTTTATTTGATTCTCATAGTATAAAAATTCAGCTTGAAGTATGTTATACATTAAACGTTTATTTGTGTGTTATTTTATATAATTTGTATATTTCCCTTATTTTTGTATATTGTATGCATATGTATTTTACATATACTTTATTGTTAAAAACTTGTAGTTGTTATAGTTTTCTTAATTGGACTGTATGCATATGTATTTAAATGTCAAAATAATTGTTATATGTTGTACTTTGTTTTCAGATGCTATATACATTTTATGGTAGAGTCACATCAGTTTGCATTTGTATTTCACATTATACAAAATTTAGTTTGTGGTATGTTTCATATTAAACGTCACTTTTTACGGACAGATTATATGTTTTTGTGTATGTGAGGTATTTTTTCACTTTGTGCACATGTATTTTATGATATATCTAGGCTGACCACGTGGCAATTTATTTGTGTAGATCGTTTTGACTTCGAAGGTAGTGAATCAGATGATGAAGTAGTTCCTACTCCAAACGGACATAAGTACTGGATCCCAGAAGTTCCATTTGAAGAAAAACCAACCGAATGTGATGTTTTTGATAATTTTGATGAAGCGTACAACATGTACCTAGAATATGCTGAGAAGGCTAGGTTTTCGATTAGGAAATCCATCACGAAGCGTAAGAATGGTGATATTACTCACAAGTATATACTATGTAACAAAGCTGGATTACCTAGGAAAACAGTAGTCAAGGATACCTTGGTTGATAAGCAATTAAATGAAAATAACCAGAAGGAAGATACTAAAAAAACTAGGGAAAACCGTAACTCGAACTTTACTGTAACTGATTGCAAGGCGTGTGTTAAGTTCAAAAGAATTCATGGTACCCCTGCTTATAGGTTGTATGATTTTACTGAAAACCATAATCATCCACTGTTAGATGAGAATAATATGGATCTTTCAACCGCAAAACGCAAGTTGGATTTTAGTGATAAATTGTTTATTCATCGAGCATCACTTTCTAATATTGGTCCCACCAAAGCTCATTGGCTTAGAGTAGCTTTTATGGGTGGTTACGACAAGGTACGTGGTAAGCCATCCGATTGGAAGAACTTTCGACGTTCGCTTAATAAATATATTGGGCCTAGGGATGCACAAATGCTTGTTGATAAAATGAATGACAGGAAGAAACATGTCCCTAATTTCACTTTTGAATATCACTGTGTTAATGATGTTCTTGATCGTATGTTCTGGGCGGATGAGACCATGAAATTCAATTATCATGCATTTGGTGATGTGGTTTCCTTTGACGCTACATACCGTACTAACATGTAATGTTTAATTATTTTTATAGTACTTTATTTTGTGCCTAATTTTTATATGTTTGTTTCTTTTTTTTTGTAACCATATTTTTCAAATAATTTGTTTAGGTATCGGATGATATTTGTCCCTTTCAAGGGCATAGACCACCACCAAAAGTGCGTTACTTTTGGGGCCGCATTAATGAGTGATGAAACAACTGAGTCGTATGAATGGATTCTTACTGCCTTTAAACAAGCTCATGGAAAAGCCCCCATTTTGGTTGTTACTGACCAAGATGCTGCCTTGAGAAAGGCTGTTGAGGCTGTTTTACCCGAATCAAATCATCGGTTGTGTATGTGGCACATAACCCAGAAACTACCTGGAAAGGTATAGTTTTTGCACATGTGTTTTTATTGTATTAGGCTTTTCATATAGTATTTTATTCAGTTGTTTTGCACATGTGTTTATAGTTTATTGTTGTATTAATCATACCATAAACAACTTTCATTCACTTTTGTACATCTGTGAATATTTTCAGATATGTGGTGAGCTAGAGTCCGATGCAGAATTTAAGAAGATGTTTCATAAACTTATATGGAATGTGTTTATTGGACCCGAAGAGTTTGAAGAACACTGGCACGCTCTTATTGGGATGTTTAACCTAACGGGAAACAAATGGTTGTCAGAAATGTTTGAAATCAGGGATAGGTGGATTCCTAGTTACTTTAAGGATTTGCCCATGTGTTGTCTTATGAAGACCACCTCTCGGTCTGAAAGCTCAAACTCATTTTTCCGGATTTATTCTCATTCTGGTAACATGATGGTACAATTTATGCTTTGTTTCGAGGCTGCTATGGACAACCGTACTTTTGAATCCACCCCGGTAATGTTTACTGATTTACCTATTGAAAGGCATGCCTGTCAAGTTTATTCTCGTTCCATTTTCAGAGAGGTAATTTTATATTTATGTATACACATATCAAAGTTTTAAATTTAATATATATTTTGACAAATCCCTTAGTTTTTTATGATAATTCATGTTGTGCATAGGTGCAAAAAGACATCCTCAAAGGGCTATACTCATGTTCACTGTAGGATCGATATATTATTGTGTTGATGATTCGGGTGGTCTTGGATGATGAAAATACATGTTTGCCATAGTTAAAGAGAAAGAGATGAGAGGGAGTTTCTTGGTAGAGACTTGGTTCAACAAATGTAAGGTTAGATTAAAGAGACATGGTTCAACAAATGTAAGGTTAGATTAAAGAAAAGCTCCACCCCTTCCATGGATGGAAGGGGTATTTATAGTTACAGAATACACGACCTCCTATCGGCCTGTGGATCAGGTATACAATGGGTAAATACCCGTCCTTCCTCCACGGTGTTACTCTAAACTATTCTACGCTACAAACTAACAAATAAACTACTAAATAACGTAAGTAACTACAAGTCTACGAGCTAACTTATGCTAGATAATATTTGGGGTGACCGATACTTTACTTATGGAATTTCCAATTCCTAACAATCTCCCCCTAAGGGAGGTCACCCCATGATTTACATTTCGAATCCTAGCATTCTATTTTTGACTTTTGTTCTTGAGCTCGTAGACTTGAATTCTTTAACTTCTGCATCTTTGTGCTTTAGCAGTGACTCTTCATAGTCCGAGTGCTTTGTACTTTCAGTGGAGGTATTTGAACTGATCCACATCTTTGATGATCTTCGAGCTTTCATTGAGATCATCAGCCACAGTAAATCTCTCTGGATCATCCATAGTTGTGTTGCCTTCATGTGATGTTGTGACTTTCGGACCGACATGCTCACACTTTTGAATCATGACATCTTTCCATCAGTGTAGCGGAAGCTTTACTGGTTCATGATATTTGCAGCAGCGTAGCAGAAGCATAGTATAAAAATATCAGAACCAGGTTATGTAGACATGCACCAGTCATGATTTCTTCAAATTAAGTGTGAATGCTGTGAGCATGCGGCTTTGGATTGACTCCTCAATTCTGATCAGCTGCAATCGTCGGGGTGTACCTGCATACGACAGTTAGCAATAAAGCGCACGAAAGTGTCTTTGATCACTTTCGTTGAATTGAGGTACACGACCCACGGTTCCCCGTTGATCAGTACAAGTACTGCCTGTGATCAGGTATAATTCCGAAGAATCTCCTTGACAGGGTTTAGCAGCTGCTCTAGCTGTTCTCAAACCGGAACGTCTCAAAGAAGACAACATGGAGTGAGTGAACCAGCGAATTGAGATTCACTGATTGATGAAACATTGATTTGAAAACAATCGTGTATTGCTTAAAGAAAGAGTTTTGCAATACGACGAAGGTTTTATGAGAAAGATCAATTTTCAATCAAAATACTTTTTGTATTAGAAAATGAGTACACATTCGACGTGCTAGTGAAAAGAAGAGATTCGCACATCGAACGGTTTTTCTAAAAGTATTTTTCAATCAGAGATACTTTTTGTGTTTGAAAACATGAATACACATTCGACGTGCTAGAGAAAAGAAGATTTGCACATCGAACGGTTTTTCCAAAATTATTCGTCAAATCCATTCCTGGACCAAGGTTGATTCAAGAATGAATCTCCCCATCGTTTCTATCCGGTTGTCACAAGCTTGATCTTTAAAAAGATCTCATGTGTAACCCACCAAGAGCTTGTTTGATGTTGGCTCTAGAAGGATTTCCATCTTCATTGTGAATATTTTACATATCACTCGGATGTTCTGGCAATACCACAAGGATAATGCGTAGGACTCTTAATATATTCTTACTTTCCACATTGAGTGAAACAGCAAGTCTTCATTAATTTAGTGTCCTAATGAGATATTGTGGATGATCTCTTGGCTCTAGACTCAATTGTGCACATTTGGTTCCTATGCCGGAGACTAGGGAGATGGTCTCCTTCTTCAATATCAACAATCTCTAAGAGAAAGTCAATAGATAATGTCGGTTCCCCGTGAGAATGAAACAAGCCCTTTTAAGAGGAACTTGAGTAGCTTGGGAAGTTTAGTGCAGTGCGTCACTGGGTCCATGACGTCTTGTCTTCAATACCGGCGTTACCTTGGTAACCACCAGTAGCATATGTATTGAACCCGGTTTCTGCCCTAAGGTTGAATTATTGGAGGGCTATTTCTTTTCACCCTTTTTCACATTCATTTCTTTTTCATTCTTCAACCCCTTCAGTGCTTACCGAGACTTCATAACTAGAACCTTGTTGGGTTTATTCCAGTACTAGCTCTGTCTCAGTCGGCACTCTTCCCATATCTCACTTTTCTCCTTTTTTCATCATACCTAAGGACTCTACACTATCTAGTGGATTGTCCCTGGGTAGATCCCTCTGGTTCTGGCGGATTGTGGGAACTAATACCTAACCTAACCATCCTTATAACACCATGCATAAAGTAAAATGGTCGGTCTTTTGGTACAGTTCATTCTTCCTTGAAACCAATTGAAAAATCATTTGGAAAAACAATCAAGGTACTTGTGATACGAGATCAAAGCATTTTGTACCTTAATAGTTTTGATCATTTAGAAAACCTCCCCCTCAACATGTGCATCATATATAGAAATTGTTTAGCACATGGAGGCAAGAGGACTTTGAAATATTTTCTTTGATCACAATTTTCATAGAAAAATCCATTTGATTTTCTTGGTAAATTCTCCCCCTCAATATGTGCATAGGATATTTGAAATCATTTTATCACATAGAGGAAAAAGTTCTTTTGAAGTTCATCCACGATCACAAAAGCCATTAAGAAACCATTAGAAAATCAATCAAGGTACTTTATGTTGAAACATATAAATCTTTGTACCTTGAAAGTTTGTTTTCTTTTGAAATGCTCCCCCTCAATATGTGCTTCGAGATTCGAAAGCGTTTAGCACATATGGGAGAACAGTATGCACATTTGAATCAACACGATCACCTTTTATCAAATTTCATTATTAAATCACAAACTCTCCCCCGATCAAAAATATCAAACCCTTTGAGATTTTGGATCCCAAGTGATTTAATAAGGTTTAGAAAACATGGGAGAATATGTGGCCTGGTTTAAATACTCATCTTGTTTTTGGATAAATCCTCCTCCTCAACATGTGCATTGTGTATTTGAAATCGTTTGGCACATGGAGGCAGGGGTGCCTTAAAAGGACTAAAACAGATTTGAGATTTAAATCACGATCTCTCCCCCGATCAAAAATATCAAATCAATTGAGATTTTGGATCCCGATTGATTTAAATTATTTATAAAAGTTTGGGGAAAGACGTGGCAAGATTTAATTTTGAAAAGTTACAAATAAGGACCAGATTTAGACATTAAAGATTGTTAGTGTCAGGTATGATAGTTTTTAAGAGATCTTTTAAGTAAAATAAAACAATTTCACAATCAAACAAGAACAGAAAAAATTTCATTTTGAAAGACCTTGATTTTTAAAGAAAATCATACATTGACATAACATTAAATCTTTAGATCACCACATTTTAACGTACAAACGGACTCTGTTGAAGATATATTGTTTGAAAATACTTAATTTGAAATCACTTAAGATTTGACAAAATAAAGTCCGGTTGATTTCAAAAACTTTGAATCCGATTTATTTTCAAAACAATATTTTTCCATTTTCAAAACAATATTTTTCAAAGTTTTAGAGAAATGGTATCATCACTATTATCCCTGCACAAAGATACGTTAGGTGGTTGAGAAGCTTCCGTTGTTGATGCTGTAGGGTTTGGAAGAAAACCATCTGCTGATGCAGTGAGACTTCTTTCGTTGCATTTTAATGCCAACTGAGGTCAAATTAAGCCCCGTTTCTTCAATCACTTAGAAGAAAACCATCTGCTGATGCAGTGAGACCTCTTACGTTGCATTTATGCCAACTCTCCATTGAAGTCAGATTAAGCTCCGTTTCTTCATTTGTCGACCCAAGATATAGTTACACTTTCCTTTCGGCATCCAATCATCATATTATGTGGGATCCGGATCGGGAACATTCATATTCCAAAATACCTGCATACGTTAGTGAACACACATACAAATATATGGTGGTCGACATCACCCAAACAACAATCGACTAATAAAAGTCAATACAATATATCAATCAGATCATTAAGGTATGGGAATAATGTGTTAATCAATCTATAATCATCTAATCCTAACAATCACATCCTAGAAACCTAGTCCTTCAACATAGGCAATTATATTTTTTCAGATAAGCACGTAGGATGATAAAGAAAGTCCGTTAGATGATGTAAATTTGAAAAACATTCTCCCCCTCAATCAATGACTCTTTCTTTGAAAAGTTTAAAAGCGCTGAAGTCATTGATTGAGTTTTTAATTTTTACGAAAACTCTAAATCTGATTGATTTACAAGCAACTCATTTTCCACCATTTTGTTGAAACAAATATTTTTCTGAAGAAATATAGAAGGAAAAATATTTGAGTAGGAACAGCAGTCCTTCGACATACTTTCCTCATTTTGTTTTAGGATAAGTGCACGAAATATTTGAAAATTGGTTTAGCGCAGCACTTTCCTCTTTGAAGAGCGGGTTGCTATAAGAAATAATAGCAAGCCATAGTATAAAGCACGGGTTACAGTCTGACGTAACTGCAAGCCATTTGATTTGTGACATGTATAGAAAAGAAATATTTACACCTTCTGCTCGAACTTCATCTATGGTCCTGTGCCATTACTGAATGACATTTCTAAGACCGCAAATGTTATCGATACCAGAAGACATGTCTTAGAAAAACAATATTTTTGGTATTTTTCTGATTTTTCAAATTTTTATGGATTTTTGTTGATTTTATAATTTTGTATTTTCTTTTTCTTGGTTTTATATTTTTGTATTTTGCTTTTTAATAAATATTTACAAAGATAAAGTAGATGATATAATTTAAGAAGATGATGATACGAGTACCGAGATAAGGATATCGAGCAGCACATCGTAGAAGATAGAATTCGTCATCTCTTAAACATCCACCACCAAAGCTTCTGAGGCCCAGAATAGAAGATAGAACCCGAGTCTTTGAGAAAGTGAGACTTTGGCAGCTTCCCCCAAACCGAAAAATCCTTATGATGAGCAGATTCAAAGCTCTATTTCAAGCTTTCCTTAGCCAGGTGCACAGAGAAGCACACCATTATCATAAATCCCGCTGCTCCTTTTACGAACGAAAGTCAAGATTCTTCGTTCGAGGTTATATCATCCAAAAGAACAGCAATGTATCATCCCACACATAAATAACTCTTCTCAAATTTCATTCCACTGAAGTCAGAAGCAATCCATTCCAAAAGGTGTCAAGAGACCACTTCCCCCACGTAGTTGAATTGATGCAGTCAGTCCCTTAGACTAGAGCTCACGAACCCGAATACACATACCCGAAGACAAAGAAACTTATACCATCGAAGTAGCAGATTAAGTCCAATAGCCAAAGAGTAACCCCAATGTATACTTTTCTCTCCCCCGAAGAAAGTGTATGAAGCTCAAGAACCCGAAGTACCCGAATGCCCAAAGAGAGAATAACCGATAACATTGAAGAAGCAGGCCGAATCACTGATTATCTCTGCGGATGACTATCTCTGTGGATGTCCACTCCGGAATAAGTGATTATATCTCTGAATCACAGATTAAGCCCTCAAGTAAAACAGCTGAGCGCCCCCAATGTACACAATTCTCTCTCCCCTGATGATTGCGATAACATCGAAATCATCATACACTTGTGTACCTCTTTTTATCTTCAGAAACTTTGTCTTACATCACTTCCCCCACGTAGTTTGAATAATAACACTAAAAGCCTTGATGAGTAAAACCTTGAGTTTCTCTGCGGTCATGACAATTATCTTCCCGGGATATCTTCAATCACTTAGAAGAATTAAGTTCATCAAGTTTACTCGCCATGAGTCAAACCTTGAGTTTCTATGCGGTAATAACATTTGTCTTCCCGGGATATCTTCAATCACTTAGAAGAATTAAGTTCATCAAGTTTACTCGCTATGTGTTTAGATGTGTGTCTTCTTCCCCCTTGCTAGTTTTGATACTTCATAATCAGCAACTCATTGTAAGCCCATATACTCAAAATCTTTTGAGAAGAATACCATTAGCACAAATATATCTGTGAGAATCAACTTGCTGAATAATATGAGCAAGTCTAATTGGGGATTAAATTCGGCATTTCACTCTCCCCCAATTAGTGCTCTCCCCTAAACCGACAATCTGTTAATAAATGCCCGAGATAAGAAGAAGTCTTTAGATAATCAAATGCAACTCGTCTTTAGTCTTCTAACATGTAGCAGAGAATGTAGAACCGACTGTAGACTCGACCTTCTTCAAGATTGTCCGAATGGGGAATAGAGTGTTAACATCTTCAACTCACACCAAAAAGCATCCCACCAAAAAGTATCCCAATTAACTTACATCTTGCAAATCCCCTTAACTAAAATCCCTCCCAATCAAACAAGAACAGAAAGATGTTCATCAAGAAAATCAGCAATCAGGCCGCAACAAACACACAAGATGGTAACACCAAACTACCAATCACATCAAACAAGAACAGAGAGATTGTTCGGAATCATCATGTTGATGTATACGTGAAGCATTAACCGGAAGCACTTTGTCGATAAACTCATCAATCCGAGTGAAGATGTCAACCAATGGTTCTTAGAAGAAACTCCATGTAAATATGACCCGATAAGAAGAAGCTCGGTTCTTACATGAGTTTGGAGCCTTTTGACCATTTATTCTCATAAATCAATCATAATGTAGTAGTTTCACACTTCTTCTCCCCCTCAAGAATTGCAAACGTAGTTGCCATTCTTGATTAAATAAGTGAAAATCATCCAAATGTTCTATTCACACTTCTCCCCCGCAAATTAGCACATGATGTCGCCATCTTCATTATAATCGAGCAAGTGGAATGAGAAAACAATCACGGTTCACTTGATAACTGAAGCGCATGGAAAACGCATGAAGCATGTTGATGAGAATGGTCATAATAAGAAGATTTCTCTTCTTCCGAAGATAATGCGCACTGAAGTGTACACACTTCTTTTCTTTAGAGTACGAGGCATGAACTGTTGTGTTCATACGTCATAAGAAGATTTCTCTTCTTTCGAAGATAATGCGCACTGAAACTTACACATTTCTTTTCTTTAGAGAACGAGGCTTGAACTGTTGTGTTCAAACGTCATAAGAAGATTTCTCTTCTTTCGAAGATAATGCGCACTGAAACGTACACATTTCTTTTCTTTAGAGAACGAGGCTTGAACTGATTTGTTCAAACGTCATTATCTCTCTCTTTTCATCATCTCTTAGCAAAACATGTAAATGTCACCATTATCATTCAGTAGGCTCTTTGTAGTGACAGCTGATGGAGATAACCGAATATGATGAATTTGACCCTGAAGTAAACTAACCCGAACTCGTGACTTATACTTGCACATATGTAACAAAGAGCGGTGCCGATTTCCATTAGCATCTCTAAGTACTCTCTAAGTACTCTATACTCTTCATCCAACCAACCATCAAGTAAAAGACGTACTTTACCTCTTGAAAATCCACAATTGAATGTGACACTGAGCACTACAACGTAACTCCTTAAAGTGATAGTCATTTTGAGATGATAAGAGTCCAATTCCCCCAAGTGGAAAAAGAAAAGGTAAAAGACACCCAACAATAACTAGATTTCCATGTCTTCCTTTTTGATAATAAGCTCGAACAAGGATCATGAAGAATCTTCATCCATCCATCCCCGATACCTTCAGATACTAAGTGCCACTTCAACCTCAAATAAATAATAGTGAATTAACCCCGTTGTCACATCTTGTTAAAAGCTCAAATCTAGCCTCCTTTGACCTTAAAAGTGAACTATGATAATGGTTTTCATCCCGACCATGGTTAAATGCACATAACCCCGTAAAACCTTGTAATAACCAAACTGCCATGACGAATGTCCAAACACACATCCAATTCATGAAGTACACCCGTTTATCCCTTATTCGACGTAGAAACAGTAGCATCAACATCAGATAAGATCCCGAAATACACTTTCCTTTCTCCAGGATGGTTCCATCATCACGGGATTTTATAATTCTATAGTTTAAACCGAGAAATAGTTTCTTTCGCGGGATTTTACAAAACCAAGAATAAACCGAGAGATAGAGCCGGAAATGCACTTTACTTACACCAGAATGATTCCATTGTCACGGGATTTTACAAGTCTATGATTTAAACCGAGAAATAGATTCTTTCGCGGGATTTTACAAAATCAAGACTAAACCGTAAACAATGTCAGCTTGGATGTATAATGACAACTTTGGTTTCGGTGAACATCTGTTTTATGGGAACATGCAGCGGTTCATCAACGAATCACCTTCATCATCACCAATTCATTACCCATATGAAGACAACTTCACAAACCATACTAAGTCAAGTAGTATAGACTCCTTTTCCCTGGAGGTTAACCGTAAAACATCAAAGTACACGTTTCTCCCCCATGATGGTTTCGAACTTTTCGGAAGCATCATAACGTGTACGACCATTTGCACGAGAAGTTCTTGTCATAAGCGAACATCTTGAAAAATCATGATTGACGCTGAAGATTCTTAAAAGATTTTGCTTAGACTGTGAAGTATCATTATGTGGCGTCGAATATCTCATGGGAATTGCTGATCACATCTCATCCTTACACATCAAATGTCATCATCAAATTGCTTCAACAAATCTTATCAATCCAAATCTCATAAATCCGATCTCATATTGAGAAGCCCATCTGACCGACATCCAAATCCAAACTTCATGGCCCAATGTTCAACCGAACTTGTATATTAATCACTTATACATATGATAAATTTGAAATTGTAAATCAATTTCCAAATGGTATATCAACCTCCAAACGATAAGTGTGATTTTTCCATTCAAACTAAAAAAAACCCAAGTGAGGTCACCAAATTCAATGATCTTTTTCTCAAAATCTAAGCATAAGCAGTGAATTTGTGTATCCTTCCGTGAAATATACCATACCAAAGATACCAATCAATTACCAATAAATAAAATTTGTATCCAAAATTTTTGTTAAAAAAAACATTTGGATAAAAAAATTTCGTTATACGTTTAATCCCACTCGGATAGAAGATAACCCAACAAGCCCTTTTAGTACTTCTCAAGTCCAAACAATATTCAGTCCAAAATCCAATAGTATCAATCCATCAGCCCATGTTCGGTTTGAAAGCCCAACGCCTCATCAAAATCAGGTCCAATAAAGTATAGTACCGATCCGTTCAAAACATGTTATAACCGAGTTATAAAACAAGGAACCCCTAACAATTAGGTCATTACAAAACCCTAATCTCGCATAGTCAAAAAACATCCGCCTACCACCAGTTTTTTTTCTCTCTCTCAAGTTCTGAGAGAAAAAAAAATTGTATCACCATCTTCACAAAACTAATCGATCCAAACATCAACTCTTTCCTAGATCCATCTAAACATTCGCCCCATCAGTTACATAACCTAACACCAAAAACGCATCAACCCTTTCAATTGACCTCGCCACAGGGATGGCGGAGGCAGGACCCGGTATCAATTTCTAAAGCCACAGGGATGGTTAGAAGCATTACTCGTCTTGGCCACAGGGATGGCAAGAGGGTTAAGAACATGGCTTCAAGGTAGGTATTCAAGAACTCCTTTTTGTTGTTAATCGACAGATTTTCTTCCCCTTTTGAGTTACACTAAACGAAACGAAGGTCCAGAGACCAATTTTTTTCATGTTGAGATTTGTTTTGAACTTTTAATTGAACAAATAATGAGAAAGGGTTAACAATCATGTTATTTCCTTTATCCTACAATTCGAATAACAACAAGTTTTTATCAAATGATAGTGGATCTGTGATGTATACAAACTCATGTAAGAGGGCTTTTGAGTCTTGATGCTACACGACTTAATTCTAAGATCTATTAATTTTATACTTTACGATTTGAGTCATGTGATTGTTTGGAGATGGGATAGAAGGTGATGTAGTTGAATAGATTTGGATTTGTTGATGGAGATGGGTCAGACCTGTTAACAGATACTTTTGTAGTTGACTGATGATGTTTTGTGATTGAAACTAAGGTTCTTGAGTCTTGTTGTAGTTTGGTATTTTTGTGGTCAAGGTCAACATCTTTTTCTACCTTTCTGTCAGGTCAAGTCGCTAAGTCAAGATAAGTCGCTACCCCATTTTTTTCAAAGCAAGTCGCTAACGATTTTTTTCCAAAGCAAGTCGCTAACAAGTTTTCAGTTAACACAACTCGCTAACTTGTTAAATAACAAGTCGCTAGGATATCTTTTAACCAAGTCGCTAACCTGTTTTTGACATAACTCGCTGTTGACTTTCAAAAAAGTCAACGAATATCCAAGTTGCTACTGTTACATTCATTGAATCTGGACATGAAACTTTGACAAGTCGCTAGCAAGAAACATATGACCAACTCGCTATGAAGAATAACCCAGAAAAACTGAAGATTGCATCTGTTTTGACCTCTTGAAATTGACCAGAAAAAACCTATTTTTACCCATGTTTGACAGAAAATATGATTGTTTGACCACCATAACTCTCACAGATTGGTAACAAAAACATGTGAGGATGAAACAGATTTGGACAAAAAATATTGACACAAGATGACAAGACATATCCTTGACACAAACAATATCATCCCATAACATGACCATATGATATCATGACCAAAACAGGTACAATAAACCCTTGTTGAAAAAACTGTTTATCCAAAGTAAAATGGAAGAAAAATATTCGACCAACCAAAAATACCAAAAACCAGTTTTTACAAGAATCAAAACCACAAAGAATCAACACAACACAATAACCTTGGATCTGGTACCAATTGTAGGATCCATATATTATTGTGTTGATGATTCGGGTGGTCTTGGATGATGAAAATACATGTTTGCCATAGTTAGAGAGAAAGAGATGAGAGGGAGTTTCTTGGTAGAGACTTGGTTCAACAAATGTAAGGTTAGATTAAAGAAAAGCTCCACCCCTTCCATGGATGGAAGGGGTATTTATAGTTACAGAATACACGACCTCCTATCGGCCTGTGGATCAGGTATACAGTGGGTAAAGACCCGTCCTTCCTCCACGGTGTTACTCTAAACTATTCTACGCTACAAACTAACAAATAAACTACTAAATAACATAAGTAACTACAAGTCTACGAGCTAAATTATGCTAGATAATATTTGGGGTGACCGATACTTTACTTATGGAATTTCCAATTCCTAACATTCACAAATAAGTGTTAACCAGGAAGATGGGGCTAAAGTTTGTTTTATTCGGCAAAAAAGTAAAAGTACCGGAACTATTATTAATGTACATGTATTTTTTAAAATCATTGTTTTTCAACTATTAGAACATTTGTTTTATCCATATTTGTTCTTTTTGTTTACTGTATATACGATAACAACTAAACCACATTCAAATGTTTTTTACAGGTTGTTTGGAATGAGTTGGATGGAACGGTTACGTGCACATGTAACCATTTTGGACGACATGGATACCTGTGTCGTCATGTTTTTTGCGTTTTCTGTGTCAATGGAATTGACCAGATTCCTCACCTATACATTAGCAAACGATGGAAAAAAGATGTTTTGCCTCCTCATTTGCTAGAAAAGAGGCATCGATATGGTCCATGCATTGAAGAAACCGACAATCTAGCTGCAGATGCGCATGCAACGTTAGAGTATTGTCTTGATCGCTTAAGGAATGACATGGAAAAGTTAAAAGAGTTTGTGGCAAAGATTAACGACCTGAAAGATTCTTTAGATGCTGACCTTCCCAAGGAAAATAACAAGGCGAACAATGAAGAAATTTATCAGAATCTCCTAGGCGTTACTACGCCTTCAGAAGTCATTGTCAAAGTTCCGCAAGGAATAAGGAATAAGGGTTGTGGAACGGGCGGTGGTCGGTTTATCGGACCTGGTGAAAAAGCTAAGACTAAGTCTAAAACGAAGAAGAAAGGACGTACATGTAGTATTTGCGATGAGGTTGGCCACAACATGCAAACAAAAAAAGGCAAAGGTCATAGCAGTGGACGATGAAGAGGATGATTATGAAGATTACGATAATGAGTAATCTGATCATGGCATTCGTTGGAACTCATTTGTTGCAGTTCGAATTACATTGAAACATTTGCTATTTTTATATTCATTGCATTTATGTTTTTCAGGATTTTGAATATGGATCATTGTTTTTTTTTTATGTTATTGAGACATTTGTTTTGTCAATCCATTTTCTATTTATAACATCACTTTTTTTATATATACTAGTATCGTGCATATTTCTAAATACATATGTTATAATGTTGTTATTTAATTATTCATGTTTTTTTTTTCTTTAAAATACTAGTCTCACTATACATTACAATAAGTAAACTGTTATCCATTTTGAAAAACTATATGCATTAGTTATAAATACATATGTTACACAACTGTTACACACATGTTTTCTTAATACAACAATTTCTTTATTATTAACAATACCGTATTTTAAAAGAAATGAGAAAGATTTTCGCCTGAGTATTTAAAAAAAGGAATTCTATCATATCATTATAAAAAAAACAAAATATTTCTCAAATCTCTAATGATGGTTATTTTTAAACCAGATAATCATAATATTATCTTACAAAACAAGAGATTTTCAAATCCCTAATTATTAGCAACGTTTGTTATCCCTCCCATATTCTGTATTTATACACTATTTGTTAGCAAAACCCTACTCCATCTTCACCTCATTCTGAAAAATTACAGTTTCATTTTTTCACCATTTTCTCATTTGAAACCATGTCTTCTTCAAATTCTGAAAACATAGGCAAATACCACAATTTGGAAGGTGTTACTGTTGTTACGAAAGGCATACTAAAAAACAAGGGTTCAGGATCAAAGGGAATAACAAAACCAAAGTATTCAAAAGTTCGTACGTGTGGTCTGTGTCGTGAGGTTGGTCACAACAGCCGTACTTGTACCTTGAAGAAAAACAAGGAGAGTGAAACAAAGGTTGAAGTGAATCAGGACGAGTAGTTGAAGACAATGACAATGAGTATTAAATATTTGATGAAGACTAATTAAATCACAAGGCATAAAATAAATATTATTCTAATTTTCAGTTACTTTAGTCGCGTTATCGACTTTTTTTAAATAAGTGTTTTTGTGTTTAGTTACGTTGCTTAATGTTTAATACTCATTGTAATTGAATGTATGGAGTTTCATAACATTCAACCTTTATCATCTCATTTATAATACATTCGTATTTGTGTCTCAATATTGCCTTTCTTTTGATAGCTTATTTTATTGATCCCAATACATGTGTTTTTAGCTAAAATTTCATGTAACTTAAATTTTAAATGATTTTGTGTTAATTGTTGTGTATAAACATATGTTGTAAAAGTGAAGTTTTGGTTATCATATACACACTATTATTACTTAAGATTCCTTTTATACTGTGGTCGAATTTTTATACGGTTGGTAAACTTTATAATACATGTGCTATTTGCTAACAAAAAACTTGCAAGTCCCATTTGACTTAAATAATTTGTCTTTTTTCGGAATACATATGCTTTGTAAATAAAACAAATTTTATTCAACTTTTATTAATAATAAGTATAATTATCGATACGCGCACTATTTATTGATCACAATACATGTGGTCTTATAAACATATGTTGTAACAGTGAAGTTTTAGTTATCATATACACACTATTATTACTTAAGATTCTTTTTTATACTGTTGTTGAATTTTTATATGGTTAATAAACTTTATAATACATGTGCTTGTATATGCTAACAAAAAATTCCAAGTACCATTTGACTTAAATAATTTGACTTTTTTCGGAATACATATTCTTTGTAAATAAAACAAATTTTTATTCAACTTTTAGTAATAATAAGTATAATTATCGATAAGTGCACTTTTTATCTTGAACTTACGATAATTACATTATAAAGCTTTATAACGATATGATATATAATATGTTATCTCAATCTTATAATACATCTGTTTTTTTTTAAAACGAAACTTGTTAACTACATTTTGAATGCTAATACAATCTTATAATACATGTGTTCCATGTAGATATTCATATTTGACCATACATTGCATATGTATACCATTCAATACATATGTTTTGAAAATAAATGTTTTTATTCCTATGTAAAAATTTTCATGTTAGCTCAATCTTATAATACATGTTTTCTTAATAACTTAAGTCAATCTTATAATGCATGTGTTCTTATAGATATTCATATTTGCCCTTACATTCTATACATATGTTATGAAAATAATTGTTTGTATTCCCATGTAAATCTTTTCACCTGTACATATTACTAACTCACTACATATGTTCTGAAAATAAAAACCATTTTTTACCCAACCAAACACTACAAAATTTAATCTAAACTATTATTACCACCAACAAATAAACACAAACACAATATTTTATAAATCCAAACAAATACTTAAACTGAATAAAAAATTCCGACAAACTGATAAAACTAAAACATAAAACTTATTCAAATGTATTGTCTAAAACCGCATTAAACAAAAAAGATAGAATAACCATTGTTTTTAGACTCCATGTTGCGGCTTTCTATCCATGATTCCTTGAACTTTTGCAAATAGTAAGTTGCATCCACATAGCAGAATTTTTGTTACATACTTGAGCCTTAACTTGTTTAGCTGACCAACCTGCTTTCGCGCATCATCAGACAGCCCACATTCGTACATTTCAAGTTGCTCACCCATGTAAGTCTCCATATGTCGCATAACGAAAACACCACAGTTTGGCACCTTTGATTCTGTTTGCCATTTCAATTTCAGAGATCTTAAATTAGCTGTAAATACATCACTTGCTCTGGGATGTTTCAACATTGTCAAGTATCTGCCGAAATCAACATGCTGCAACTTCTAAAAAAAATAACTATTACACAAGTGTCTTTAAAAATAAACTATTTCAAACTTAAGTACAACATATATACTGGAAAGACATACCACAATAACAACTAAGCTGTCATTAGCAACACTTCCGTCTACGTGAACATCACTCTTCACCTTTGCAAGTTCATATCCTATTTTCTTACCCTTCCTGCTTTCTGCTTTTTTGCTACTTTTGCTGTCCAACATCACAACTTCTCCCCTCTTTAGATTGAACACAACTACAAATTGGTGTCCATCATTACTAACCGGGATAAAAACCTGCATTATTATAATAACATTCAAATTAGGTACCAACTTCTAAATACATATGCAACCTATTATGCACTTTGCCCACTATCCTAAATAAGTTACTTAATCCTAAATACATATGCCAAATCTATTTTGCACTTTGCCCACTATCCAAAAGCTTTCAAATTCCTAAATTCATATGCAAAACTATCCAATTGCTAAATACATGTAAAATACGGTCAAATTCAACTCCTTCAGACCACTATCCTATAGCTATTACGCCTTTTATCATATTTATGTAAATATATATGTTCATAATAACTATTCATAATCATCACATATCCACATTTCGTAACAGTTGATCCAACATATGCACAAATGTAAGCTGATCATTTTTATAATTTTATGTTATTCACGGATGTCAGACTACGTAACTTACCAGATCAACTCCTTTGAATTCCTTCAGTTTCAACTCTTTTTCCATTGCTTTTTCCACATATTCTCTGAACATGGCAAACCTTCAATTTGCTGAATAAAGCTGTGCACAGAATGCTGCCGTCTGTTCATAAACATTATTTTTTAATTAAAAAACGTATCGGCAATATTTGTATTCAAAGATAAAATTATAAACAGTATTGTAAATATATCATCTTACCACCGTAATTGTTGGCAGGAAAAATCTAAACGGAGAACTAGAGCTTCTTTGTCTTTCATTTAGTTCAGAACATCTCCCCAAGCAGATCACATGTTACTATCCACAGGCTCTGATTGGCCCAAACTCTCCAACTGAAGTCTTGTGGCCCTTACTCCACTTTTTGCCGCATATAATAGTTCACTAACATAGACAAAATTAGGTATTTAAAGTACATATGCATACATAATCAAATAAGCTTAAAAATACTGTATTCTTACTTGGCTTCTCCGAACGACTGGAACAACATATGTTTGATTCTTTTTTCCTCAGCTGTGAAGGCACCAAAATCAACAGCCCTTACAACAAACGGCGACCTAGCATTTGCGGATGCTAGTTGCTCTCTCTTTCCAGCTTGTTTAGATGTCAAATTATCAACAACTTGCCTAATCGATGGTGTCCCGATTTTTTTAGTTGGATCTTGTTCCTGTCTTCCCATATTTGAAGGATGTTCATTATCTACAGCAACCGACTGTATCCACACCCTTGCCCTTTTCAGATGTGCTCAGCACTCGATCAACTGTTTGTATAACAATAGCTTGTGTTTTAGGTCCAAATGCAAACTCAGGCAAGTCTAATCCTTCTACAACATTTGACCGAACAATTGACGTACCAATAACTTTTGATACGTTAGGCGTTCTGAAATCATCGCTCTCCATGTTCACATTTGCACCAGTAGTATTCCCCGTATTTCCATCAGCATCCGCTGGGACTTCTTCTTCCATCCTTAACCCTTCCACATACTTACGTTCTAACTCCAAAATCTCCTCATTTCCCGGAAACACCTCCTTCGCCATCCAAAGAGTCTTCCCAAAACAATTCCTACTCTTGTTAATGGTTTCTACGTACTTACCCATCTTCCATACAAACCCCTGCATACACAAGCGCATATTAATAACAATTTTTTCTTACACAAACATATTAACTCACACTATAATATTAACACATTTGTATAATACAGTCCTATAATCACCTGTGTATACACATACTTTGTATAAACATACATGTGTATAAACACATTGTATAAACAGATGCTGTGTAAAAACATACGTACAAACTAATTTTTGTACACACATGTGTATAAACACATGTTTTCTACGTACCTATTCATCTTACATTAATATATAACACATGTGTATAAACATACCTCCAAGTCTTCGGGAAATCCCATATCCTCTGATTCCTCATATGGAGGCTCCTTTTCACCAAGACCTAACCCACCAGCATCAATTTCCTCCTCTTCTCTTTCTCTCAGTACTTCCATACACCATGTGGAGGTGGGTGGTCGTTTTCTGATCATTGGTAGCGCTTCACATTTTGTTCCATCCACATAAATCAACTGTCATAAAATTAAATTATATCAATTACAAACTGTATACAAGTGCACACAAATTCTATTTTTATAAATAATAATCTTTACCGTCAACAGAGAAATGGGTCCACAAAATAAGTTATTTTTCATGTGTTTCTTCCATGGTTTTTTGCAATCTGTGAGACTTTGCATTATGTACTCACACCAGTTTATTTCTTCAAACTTAATGTCAGGGGTTATGATCAAGCATGTCTAAGTTAACTGCCCCATTTTTACGACAACATCCAAAGATGTTAGCAAAAAGTACAATAAAATTGAGCTTGAAGTTTAAATCAACCACTCTAGACTTCCTTATCTCTCCTTTAACCTTAGACGGTGATATCTCTTTTTCATCCATGTTATATTGAGCCAGCCAATTCTGTTTCACCTCTTCATTACCTTCCACTATAGTTGTCATAATGTTAACCCCTTCGTCTCTCAATCCAACCATTTCACTTATGACTTGTGTATTAACCGGTAATGCTCCATTCCTCAGTTTTATCTCCATCTTCTCAGGATCAAACTTGTCGATTACATAAAAGCCTATTCTTGATGGTATGCCATCAAGCTTGAAATCCAGTAAATTTCCAAAGCCCATTTTAGCAACGCAAGCCTATTGATTAGGCTTTAGCGTTGCTATAGAAAGGTACAAGGGCTTTGGACTTGACCTTGTTCTTAAGTCATAGAGACAGTGTTGGCGCTCTCTTTTTCCGAGGATTTCTTTTTCTTATTTCCTTTCTTTTTTGGGCCTATAACTATAGAAGGTCCCGCAATGTCTTCCACATCATTATCACCTGCACAAACAATATTGCATATGTACACCATTAGTTACAACAATTTCAAACAAAATTTTTCTTTCAAACATATATGTACACCATTAGTTACAACAATTTCAAACAGAATTTTTCTTTCAAACAATATTGCATATGTACACCATTAGTTACAACAATTTCAAACATATATGTATTAATTCTATATAAGATTGCAAAACAATTAATATAAACTACAAAATACATATATTCAACTCATACAATTACCTATTTCAAACACATACATGATCTAACTCAAATTGTATAACACTGTATTAACTGTAACTTATTGTTATTATGTTTAAAGACGTCCTTTCCCCTGTTCATTCCCCTGTTCATCCCCCTGTTCATTCCCCTAATCCTTATAGTTAGTAACTGTAAACATATCCCCTGTTCCATAGTTATTAACTTTAAACATATCCCCTGTTCACTACCCTGTTATTGTCATTTTTTACATATGTATTTAAAAAACTATTGTTACACAAAAACTTTTTAAACTTGCAAACATATGCAAAACAACCATTCTAACTTCAAATACAAATGTCAATTTGATTATTCCAAATCATATAACTACTCCACTTCACAGGTGTTCCTATGAATCACAAACTCATCAATATTTTTACAACCAAACTATGCACATTATATATTAAATCACACGTATACAACCAGTTTCAAAATATATCTCATAACTATAAAGATTATACTTACCACTACTTCCAGACGCTTGAAGGTAACCAGTCTGCACATGTACAAACTCGTCCTTACTGTTCTCAATGTCAGCATCAATTGCTTCTTCAAAAGTGTTCTTTTCAACAATACGACCCTTCCCTTTATTTCTGTTACTCCTCCTCAAATCTGTATTTTCATTTAACCAAATATGTTATTCACAAGTGCACACCTATGACATTGTATCTAAACCATTTATATATAACATAAATCTATGAGCAAGTTATTGAAAACAATAATACATATGTTATTTAGTTATCAACTCATACCCTGTTGCATGTACACCAAAAATGGTTATATAATCTGTTATACTAAAACCGGACTTCCATTGAAGTTTTATTCACATAACAAAATCAAACTTTTTAACGACAAATTAACTTGTTATACACATGTAATCCCAAATGAAAACAACAATACAATTGCATTTAGACTCATTTACACTACAAATACATGAACTAAAGTTATTGACATATCATTTAAATACAATGTCATTTACACCTATAGGTAAGTCATTTACACCACTACTAAATAAGTTTTTATCTAAGCTGTTAACGACACATGTACTTCATAAATGTTCTTTTTAATTTCCTTTATCAAACCTGTTAAACACAAACATACTTGCTACACACATGTAATCAAAACTGATTATTTGTTTACACACCATATTTTTAGCTAATCTAAACTTCTATACACATATATTCCAAAATGCACTTCCTGTTAGAACATATTTAGCTCATGTACACTTGTATTTTATATAAAAAAAAATATCTAAAAATCATTAACAAGGTAAAAAACACCTGTATACTAGGCTTTATTCAGTTACTATAGTTAACATATGTACCTTCCAATTTTTTATCAGTTATTAACAAATACATAAACACAAGTATACTATAAAATCTTGTTAATTAGAATATTAATCGATGTATCCCTAATTTAATTTACTAAAATCGATCAACAAACACAATTAATTTGAAAAAAAATTATACATTATAATCAAACTCAACATACTCCCTTGTTTTTTTTCCAATCATCGGACAAAACACCAATGTTACTATAATAACAGAGTTTTCTCTTAACATCAATCACCAAAAAACTAACAATACAGAACATTAATTAATAAAACCCTAATAAAACATACCTTCCATTGATCGGAGTTTAATGAAATCGCCGATGTGATATATGTGTTTTCTAAAGTGATATGATGCAGAAACCCTAGTTTGTTTGGATGATTTATAGCTTGATGATAGGAAAGGATAAGATTTGATACCGGTTGATTTTTAAAATTGAAATAAATGGGGAGTTGATTTGATTTGATCGCTGGAGATAGTGGGAGATAATAACTCCCTCCTATTTTCTTTCTAGTCTTATTTGAACGAGATCAGTTACCCAATACAAGTGGTATGCAAAATTCCTGAAATGCCCCTAAATTAATTAAATCCGGGATTTTTTTTGACAATGTATTTACAAAAATGCCATGGTAAATCTCAAACATTGATGATAAAATTGGAAGGCTAGGATCGGTTCTCGCAGTTCTCGACCTTTTTATGGTTCTGAAAAGAACCCTTCCCTATATATATATATATATATATATATATATATATATATATATATATATATATATATATATATATATATATATATATATATATAGGTTTGGGTTATTATGAAAAGTTTCTTAGAATGAAAAGAATGAGAAGGCATGTGGAGGTGACATGTGTCACCTTTGCCACATCACCATACCCCACCCACCCAACCCCCCCCCCCCCCCGCCAACAATTTTTTTTCCCGCAAAAAAAAAAATTTGTTTTTTGGGGCAAAATTTTTTTTTCCGCCAAACATTTCCCGCCAAATTTTTTTACTGCATCACAGTTATAAAGTTACTGCATCACAATCATGATTTTAGTGTATTAAGGTTATAAATTACTGCATCACAGTTATAAAGTTACTGCATCACAATCATGATTTTAGTGCATTAAGGTTATAACCTTGATTTTTGTGCATCATACTTGATGCACTTAACTATTAACTATGATGCAGTAACTTATAATAAAGATGCACCAAAACTTATTAGTGCATTAAGGTTATAAGTTATTGCGTCACAATTATGATTTTAGTGCATTAAGGTTATACATTACTACATCACAGTTATAAAGTTACTGCATCACAATCATGATTTTAGTGCATTAAGGTTATAACATTGATTTTAGTGCATCATAATTGATGCACTTAACTATTAACTATGATGCAGTAACTTATAATAAAGATGCACCAAAACTTATTAGTGCATTAAGGTTATAAGTTACTGCATCATAATCATGATTTTAGTGCATTAAGATTATAAGTTACTGCATCACAATTATGATTGTGATGCAGTATTTTTATAACTGTGATGCAGTAATAAATTTTGGCTGGAATTTTTTTTTGCCAAAAAAAAAATTTTTTTGGCGGGAAATTTTTTTTTCCGGGGGGGGGGGGGGGGGGGGTGACACATGTTACATGACATGGCATGGTGATGTGGCAAAGGTGACACGTGTCACCTCCACATGCCTTCTCATTATTTTCATTATAAGAAACTTTTCATTTTAACCCTACCCTATATATATATATATAGTTTTCATTTTTTATAATAAGCAGGTGGATTTCTAGATAGACCCTCAAAAGTTGAAAATATAGATGTTGACATGAGAAACCGGATGGTGAATACCAGCTCGAGCCTTCATGGACCCCGTTCGTTAGCTGTTATACGTCATAACTTCGTAAGACACTTTTAATCATTTTATTTATATATATATGGTGTTGGGTGAGTCTTTATTGATTTTATTTATATACTGTTGAACACCCTCGCCGAGCCTGCCCCGCGTCTCGACTTGATCCAGCAGTACTACAACAACCAAACGAGAGAGGGTGTCTTTGAGTCTGCAGTATCCCAGGCTAGACACGTAAGTATAATTTATTTCCAAACTCACCCCTTTAATGAAACATAAGCATCACAACTTATATATTACTTTTATTGCTTTTTTGTAACTTTGTAGGCTGAGATGATAAGGCTCCGGGAAGAGAGCACCTCGTCGGGTACGCGAATGTCTGATTGAGACATTTTTCGCCAAGTGATCGGTGGAAAACAACGCGGTCATATTCCCAGCATCGGGCGACAGTTACCTGGCGGTGGTGTGAAGATGACCCTCAGCGCCTCCCGAGCTCGAGAGCAAGCCACCGTGTACTCTCTTCAACAAACGGTGAACAAACAACAGGAGGAGCTAAACAAGAGAGGGAATCAAGTTGATTTGATGATGGAATTTTTGAGGAGTCCGCCGGGTTGGGTTGAGCGGCTAGCGAGGGACAACCCGGGGTCATCAAGAAGCCCTAATGCTCCACAAGATGGCAATGAAGATGAAGGTAACGAGGAGTAGTTTATGGGTTATATGGTTTTTATGTGTTTTTTGGGATATGTATGGTTGTTTGCAGGTATTTAGATGGATAATATGTGGTTTTATAGATTATGTGTTAGCTAGGATGACGGTTATGGATAGTTGTTAGTATGCAGATAGTTTTAGATGGTATGCATATAGTTTTGGACGATTTGCGGATAGTTTTGTGGATTATGTGTAAATGATTACGGTTTTTAAACCGTCTGGCGAATTTAGAAGTTATAATATATGTTTCAGCGAATTTGAACCATTTTTGGTTGTAATTACAATATACATGTTTTGGGATTGTAGATTTTTTCCGAAATTTTTTTGGAAAAAATCTGTAAATTACCCATTTTGTAGTAATTTGCTGAAATGGGTCAGGGGCTTTTGGCGGGGACATGTCCCCGCCAAAAGGCTCACCCAGTTTAACATGGTTGACCTTTTAGCGGGGACATGTCCCTGCTAAAAGTGAACTGCAATAATGGTTAACTCTTTTAGCGGGGACATGTCTCCGCCAAAAGAGTGAACTACAATAGTGGTTAACTCTTTTGGCGAGAACACGTCTCAACCAAAAGTCTTTTTGGATTTATTAATAATTAATTTAATTACTAATTAAGTACTTTTTGGGTTAATCAATAAGACTTTTGGTGGGGACATGTACCCGCCAAAAATATAGGAGGTGATTTGCACACTCTAAAATGTTATTGGAACATTCATATGTACAAACAGTTGAAGCACAGTATTAATATTGTACAAGTATTTAATACACAAATAGAGTGTCCTAATTATTTTTGAAAGTGTGCAAATCAATTCCTTAAAAGTATTGCCATGCTGGACAATCATTGACCAGACCAAAGCAGAACCCATTTGTCCCCGCCAAAAGATTCGGCGAGCAGGTTGTATCAACGCCAAAAGTATTTTGCGAGGGCCAAAAAGTCCAAAATATCCCCCTAAAAAGCAGCTAATGTTGTAGTAAATATAAGAGCTCTAGGTGTGGCATTTGTTGTGGCTCGCCGTAGCCTACATGGCATCTTGTTGTATCTCTTCATGACAACGCCCTCCCTCTTCGTAGTTTGTCATAACAACCCTCTTCGTTTGCACGACGAGGGTAAATTTTACCTTTTTTTATTTTATTTTATTTTTTATTATTATTATTTTTTTTTTGAAATATTTAATGTTTTATTTAGTAGTGGGTAGGGCTGAGCGTCGGTCATAAACCGACCCGAACCGAACCGACAAAACCGAGGACCGAAAACCGTGAAAAACGCGAACCGAAACCGAATCGAATGTTGTCGGTTCGGTTCGGGTTTCGTCGGTTCGGTTCGGTTTTGTCAGTCTAGGTGTATTTTGGCATGTTTTTGTCGGTTTTGGGCCGAACCGGACGGAACCGAACCGAACCGACCCGAAACCGAAAGCATGTAAGACCTGAAACCGAAACCGAACTGACGGGCTGTCGGTCCGGTTCGGTTTTTGTCGGTTCGGTCGGTTTCGTCGGTCCGGTTCGGTTTTGAACCTTCGGTGCTCAGCCCTAGTAGTGGGCCCCAAATGATTAAGTTGAGGTTAGTTGTGAGTGAGGACGGAGTTATTTGTGGTTAGTTGTGGAGGTTTGTTATAGTAATGTTGAGGTGATATGGCGGTGATGAAGAAGTGAAGGTTAGTGGCTCTAAAAGACAAATAAACATCAGTGCACACAAAAGGACATCTTACAAATTTTATAACACAAAACATCTGACAAATTTTATAACACATCCCATGTTTCTTAATAGAAGCTGCCACTATATTCGACAACAAATAACAAACACAAACCACATTATCATATCACTCAATCACCATCTCACCAGATCATGGCACTAGAAAGATCCGAATCAGACTATAAACAACCAGCCAAACTTCGATGGGGAGAACTCGACGACGACGATGGAGAAGGTTTGGAGTTTTTGCTACCACCTAGACAGGTGATCGGGCCTGATGCCAATGGGATCAAGAAAGTTATCGAATATAAATTTAATGATGATGGGAATAAGGTTAAGGTTACGACTACTACACGTGTTAGAAAATTGGCTAAGGCTCGGTTTAGCAAACGAGCTATGGAACGTAGGGGTTGGGCAAAATTTGGTGATGCTGTTCATGAAGACGTTGGTGCTAGGCTTACTATGGTTTCTACTGAAGAGATCTTGCTTGAACGACCTCGGGCCCCCGGTTTGTTTGTTTCTGTCTTTAGAAGTGTTTATTATTTCGTTGATGGTTAATGAAAAATCGAAATAATATTTTGTTGTTTGTAGTTTTGATTTGTAATTTATTGTTGTGGGACGTTATTGCGATTACTGTTTCATATTCAGTAAAACTGAAATCTACTTTTTCAGGACATGCCACATTGCCATGTGCATTTCGAAATTAGCTAGCTACCAGTGTTATATATAAGACTCTGTCCTTTATGTTGTGGGATTTCTTAAAGTGTTTGTGTGGTACATTATTCGTTTTTCTTTAGTGTCATTTGTTGAAACATTTAGTAACTTATCGATGGATTAAATAGATCAAGGTTGGATATTGGTGATTAATAGAATTTTATGTTTCACATTTGATATATGATGCCTGGAACAGGGTGTTATTGCAAAATTTGTTGGTTGTTATTCGTCCCAAAGCAGGGTGAGATAATCAACTTCAGCAGAAATGCTCAACTGTTCAGTAGAAACAAAACTAAGGTCAGCAGTAACAGATACCACTTGGTGGTTACCGGATATCACTTGGAATCGTGTAATCACTTTCCAAAGTAAACTATTCGACCCTAATGCCTGGGTATCACGAATATCTACTTGGGATAAGACCAAATGCAGTTACAGAATTAGGCACAATTCTTTAACCCTTGCGCTTATAAGTGTTATGTGTTTTCTGTGTGTTCTTCATGCATGTTCAGATCTCCTATTTATAGGAGGTTACTCTTGACCGTTCCAATGGAATTATGAGTATTAATCGGCCCATTAATAGCCTCATAATCATCCCCATTATAGCCGTTAGTGGTTACATGACCAATTAAACGTGGTCATAATGATGCAGTTGTAACTGTCATTTATCAGTACTTATATCAGTACTTTCATAGTGCTTTCAGTGGTTACACTGCTTCAGTGGAAACGCCACTGCTTCAGTGTAAACACAACTTCAGTGAGATACCACTTCAGTGGAAACACTGATACTGCTGAAGTACTGCTTCAGTGGAAACACTGATAATCAGTGTTAACCACAACAGTACTTTTACCAAGCACTACCAATACATACCACTATTAGAGTCAGGGGTGTTCATGGACCTTATGGGTGTACACTCCGTACCTCCTAACCCATTACAAGGTGTGAACCATCCCACAAGTGCACTAAATTTTCCAACAATCCTCCCCAAATTTAGTTCACTCCCTTTGCATGTAAAATAAACATCAAGCAAAACATGTGCATAAACGAAAATGTCCTGAGGATTGAATTTCCATCTTAGTAATTACACGTTCAAATATTCGAGAATCAGGGTGTTCTAAGAATTGAACCCTTCAACCCATTTGAATACCTGAAGATAACTACACACAAGTTTTCAAACACTTAAAAGCTCCTGACACTATACAAGCCATGTGTCCATATCCAAATTCATAAATGTTGTAAAAGCTAAAAGTCCAAAAGCTTCCTGAAGCGGCAAAACTTCAACATTTACATAGGTGGTTCCTCTTTAGTCATGCTCCTGCCAAGCACTTTTTCAAAGAAAATATAACCATTAAGAAGTAAAGACTTCATCCTCCTTTCAGCAGGTTCTGAGCACAACCTTGGGATGTAAATAAAACATGTGCTCCAGTCCACTGAATGTTCAGCTTTCCACATTGAACTCAGCTCCTAAGTTTCCTCAGGAGGGAGTTGGGTGTCCTAGCATTCAGTGACTAAGTTGGACTTAAACCCATCCCTTTAGCAGACTTTATAACCAAGTCTCTAGCCAGACCCTTCGTCAAGTGATCAGCTAAGTTCTGTTGAGATCTCACAAACTCTATAGATACCACCCCATTCATGATAAGCTCACGAATCATGCTATGTCTGACACCTAAGTGTCTAGACTTACCATTGTACATCTGGCTATAAGCCTTAGCCAATGTAGCTGCACTATCACACCGGATAGAAATAGGTGCTATAGGTTTAGGCCATAATGGAATCTCAAGAAGCAAGTTTTTCAACCATTCAGCTTCTTTACCAGCAGCTGCTAGAGCCACAAATTCAGATTCCATTGTTGAACTGGTGATGCAAGTTTGTTTCTTGGATGCCCAAGAAATTGCACCTCCACCAAGTAGGAATACCCAGCCACTGGTAGACGAATTGTCTTCAGTGTTACTGATCCAACTTGCATCAGTGTAACCTTCCAACACTGATGGGTAACCAGTATATGAGAGACTATAATCCATAGTTCTCTTCAAATACTTCAGTACCCTTTGAACTGCTTGCCAGTGATGAGCACTAGGATTACTAGTATACCTGCTCAATTTTCCCACTGCAAAACCAATATCAGGTCTTGTACAAGTCATGGCATACATCAGGCAGCCAATTACCCTAGAATACTCAAGTTGAGATACAGCCTTGCCATGATTAGGCATCAGCTTCTCACAAGTATCCATAGGTGTACTCACTGGAGTACAATCAAAATAATTGAATTTCCTCAGTACCTTCTCAATATAATGAGACTGAGAGATAGAAATTCTATTACTTTCATGTTTAATCCTTATACCAAGGATAACATCAGCCTCCCCCATGTCTTTCATGGAGAACCTTGATGACAAAAATTCCTTTGTCAGGTCAACCTGATTTTGGTCAGTGCCAAAGATCAACATGTCATCAACATATAGACAAATGATGACTCCTTTACCAGATTCATCAAATTTGCTATATACACATTTGTCAGCTTGGTTAAGAACATAACCACTAGACAAAACCACTTCATCAAACTTTTGATGCCATTGCTTAGGTGCCTGCTTAAGTCCATAAAGAGACTTAATCAGTTTACACACCTTGTTTTCATTGCCAGGCATGATGAAGCCCTGAGGTTGGTTCATATAAACTTCCTCTTCCAATTCACCATTCAAGAAAGCTGTTTTCACATCCATTTGATGAATAACCAGATTGTGAATAGATGCCATAGCAATCAGCAGTCTTATGGTACTGATACGAGCCACAGGGGCATAAGTATCAAAATAGTCTATTCCTGACTTTTGTTTAAAGCCCTGAATGACTAGTCTAGCCTTGAACTTTTCAATAGTTCCATCTACCTTCATTTTCCTTTTGAAAATCCATTTGCAACCCAAAGGTTTGCAACCAGGAGGTAGATCAACCAACACCCAAGTGTTGTTGCCCATGATGGAATCCATCTCATCATTGATTGCTTCTTTCCAGAAAGCAATATCCTGGGACTTCATTGCTTCTTCAAATGTCTTGGGATCATCCTCAACAATGAAGCAATAGGAGTATTGGTCTGAGACCTCATCCCTGGTACCTTCAACTAAGTATAGTTGAAACTCAGGTCCAAATGACTTTGGAGTCCTGACCCTTTTGCTCTTCCTGAGCACAGGTTCAGGTTGTTGAACCACAACCTCATCAGGGACCACTGATGGTTCATCATCAGGGACCTCTGATACACCAGTGTCATGAGTTCCATTAGGAGTCCTCTGACTTGGTCTAGGGACTGATGAGAATCTATTCTCATCAAAATCTGCATCCCTTGATTCAATTATTGTGTTAACTGAAACATGTTCGTTAGGTTCAATAACATAGAACCTAAAAGCCTTGGAATGCTCAGCATATCCAACAAAGATGCAGTCAATGCCTCTTTCACCCAAAGTCTTTTGCTTTGGATCAGGGAGTCTTACAACAGCCCTACAACCCCAAACCTTGAGATAATTCAGGTTGGGTTTCTTTTTAGTCCAGAGTTCATAAGGGGTAACCTTGTTCCTTTTGTTGGGAACTCTATTTAGCAAATAGCAAGCTGTTAACATAGCTTCACCCCAGAACCCATGACTCAGTCCTGAATAGGACAACATGGAATTAACCATCTCCTTCAGCACCCTGTTTTTCCTTTCAGAAATACCATTTTGCTGAGGAGTATAAGGGGCAGTCGTTTCATGGATTATTCCAACAGACTGAAAGTACTGAGTATCCATGTACTCACCTCCCCTATCAGTCCTTAATCTTTTGATTGAAGACCCAAGTTGTAATTCAACTTCAGTTTTAAACACTTTGAATTTATCTAATGCTTCATCCTTGGTATGTAATAAATAGACATAACAAAATCTAGAAGCATCATCAATAAATGTCACAAAGTACTTCTTATTCCCCAAAGAAGGAGTGGCATGCAAATCACACAGGTCACTGTGAATAAGCTCCAAGATCTTAGTCTCACGACTAACACCCTGAAAGGGTTTCTTGGTTATCTTGGTCAACATGCAAGTTTTACACTTTTCAGTGTCCATGTCAAAAGCAGGGATTAAACCATCCCTAGACATATCTTGCATTCTTTTATAGTGAACATGACCAAGTCTAGCATGCCAAAGGTTAGAATCACTCTGATCATATGTGGTCACAAAAGCTGAAATAACACTGTCAGTGGTAATATTAAGCCTGAACATTTGATTACATAAATAACCAAAACCAATAAAAACACCACATTTAGAAAGAACAAATTTATCAGATTCAATAACTTGTTTATATCCATGATTATTCAAAACACTACTCGAAACCAAGTTCTTCCTGATATCAGGAACATGAATAACATTAAACAAAGTTACAATCTTTCCAGAACTAAACCTAAGATCTACACAACCACGACCATGTACCAAGGCTGTTGACTCATTTCCCATGTGAAGAATAGAACCATCATTCAGTGACTCATAAGTCTTGAACCAGCTTCTATCTTTACACACATGAACTTTTGCACCAGAGTCAACCCACCACGCAACATCATCATCCTGCACATAAAAAGATTCAGATACATATGTAACATAATAAATCTGAAAAGACTTATTAAATATATTCTGACCTTTCAGTGAGTTGGCTGAACCACCACTCCCTGAACCATTAGTGCCTGATCCATTGGCTTTACCACCAACTTTAACACCCTTGCAGTCCCTTTTAATGTGACCAGTCTTGCCACATTTCCAACAAGTAGGTGTTGCCTTCTTGTTAGGATCTGCCTTTGTGTTGTCATGATACTTGCGTTTGCCTTTGTTGTCATTGTACCTGGTGGAGTTGTTATGCTCCACCATATTGACAACAGATGGTCCAGCAGCATTGCCACTCTTTGGCTTGTCATTATCCTGCACCTTGAGAGATTCCTCAATGTGCAGATGACTGCCCAACTCAACAAGAGTTAACTCCTCCTTCATATGTTTCAAGGTATGCTTGAAATCTTTCCATGAAGGAGGGAGTTTGTCAATGACACAAGAGACTTTGATAGCCTCATCCATGTTCATTTGGTGTTGTGTAAACCTTCCAAGTATTCCAAGAAGTTCATTGTATTGTTCCATAACTGGTCTTGAATCAGTCATTTTGTAATTTGTGAAATTACTAACAAGGAACTTCTTACTTGATGCATCCTCAGCCATATATTTGGCATCCAAGGAATCCCACAGTTCTTTGGAAGATTCAAAGTTCTGATAAATATCAAACAAAGAATCAGACATACCATTCAGAATAAGACCTCTGCATATGTAGTCATCATTCTCCCACTTGCTCCTCCTCCTGATCTGCTCCACAGTAGCATCATCACCATCATCAGGAATTGGAGTAGTCAGCACATAGACCACACTCATGCTTGACAGCAAGAAGTGCATCTTCTTCTGCCACCTCCTAAAGTCCACCCCTTCAAACTTGTCCAGCTTAGCAAAGTTTGAAGCCATGTGTTTCATTGCAGCAGTTGCCATTGATTATCACAAAATAGTTTACTTTGATTGTTGGTTGTTATTCGTCCCAAAGCAGGGTGAGATAATCAACTTCAGCAGAAATGCTCAACTGTTCAGTAGAAACAAAACTAAGGTCAGCAGTAACAGATACCACTTGGTGGTTACCGGATATCACTTGGAATCGTGTAATCACTTTCCAAAGTAAACTATTCGACCCTAATGCCTGGGTATCACGAATATCTACTTGGGATAAGACCAAATGCAGTTACAGAATTAGGCACAATTCTTTAACCCTTGCGCTTATAAGTGTTATGTGTTTTCTGTGTGTTCTTCATGCATGTTCAGATCTCCTATTTATAGGAGGTTACTCTTGACCGTTCCAATGGAATTATGAGTATTAATCGGCCCATTAATAGCCTCATAATCATCCCCATTATAGCCGTTAGTGGTTACATGACCAATTAAACGTGGTCATAATGATGCAGTTGTAACTGTCATTTATCAGTACTTATATCAGTACTTTCATAGTGCTTTCAGTGGTTACACTGCTTCAGTGGAAACGCCACTGCTTCAGTGTAAACACAACTTCAGTGAGATACCACTTCAGTGGAAACACTGATACTGCTGAAGTACTGCTTCAGTGGAAACACTGATAATCAGTGTTAACCACAACAGTACTTTTACCAAGCACTACCAATACATACCACTATTAGAGTCAGGGGTGTTCATGGACCTTATGGGTGTACACTCCGTACCTCCTAACCCATTACAAGGTGTGAACCATCCCACAAGTGCACTAAATTTTCCAACAAAATTTAGAGTGTTAACATAAAAACTGATTCATTTTGTTATTCTTTTAATGTTGAACCACATAATTTCATCCCAAGAAGACTCTACCAAGATCATCATGATGATATTCAAAATATTATTATGCATGTACATATATGTAGAGAAGTGGAGCTCATCTTGTATCCAATCAACGTGTGTCAAGTGTTAGTTAACTTAAATCCAACCAATCATTTTGTTAGTCATGTGAAGGAAAATGTATTCTAAAAAGATTTTGAAGCAAAATGATTAATTGGTTTAAGTTTGTGATGATTTGGTAACAACATGAGATGACCTGCACATATGAACATGCATATAATCAGAATATTGTATGATCTAGGTTTTGTCCATTTAGCCTTCTGTTTGCTAGTCCCATTTATAGGATGTGAAAACATATGCAGTTGCGATTATCATTCTAGTTTCTTTTTGTCTTTACCATTTTTCCTCATTTCATCATCCCACATTGTTCCTCATTTTGTGTTTCCTTATCATTTTTCTAGTACCATTGAATGGGAACCACAATCACAATTGTATCTTTATTTCTTTTGTTGTCCAGTGTGCATGTCTCTATGCCGTTTGAAACCTTATATGTGTCACTTCAATGCTCATCGATGTTAAATTTTTACAGGTTCAAAAGGAGAAGAAAAAACCACAGGGGATCCTTTACAACTAGGCAAAGGAGCTGTTCTTATGGTATGCAGAACCTGTGGCAAAAAAGGCGACCACTGGACATCGCGGTGTCCATACAAAGACCTAGCCCCATCACCTGACTCGTTAATGGATAAACCACCTGGCTCTGACCAAGTTTTACAATCAGGTTCAACAAAGGGTGCATATGTTCCTCCAAGCATGCGTGCAGGTGCAGAGAGGCCTGCTGGTTCAGATATGAGGCGCAGGAATGAAGAGAATTCGGTTCGAGTAACTAACTTATCTGAAGACACTCGTGAGCCTGATTTGCTTGAACTTTTTAGAACTTTTGGACCAGTGAGCCGTGTCTATGTAGCTATTGATCAGAAGACGGGTGTAAGCCGAGGGTTTGGGTTTGTCAACTTTGTTAACAAGGAAGATGCTGAAAGGGCTATAATGAAATTAAATGGTTATGGGTATGATAATCTCATTCTACGTGTTGAGTGGGCTACACCAAGAGCAAACTGAAGGTAAATGGTTATGGATATTAAGATAATTGTTACTAGAAAATGCAGTATTTTTTTAAAAATTTATTTTCCATGGGAATTGAAATTTTAGTTAATAATGTATTAATGTCTGGATACATGCTAATTTTTTTGCTGTTTCAGATGTTAATTACTCTCCATCAGTACAGTTACTTGAACCCCCTTTTTTTTAGGTTTAGTTACGATCTATAAAACCAAACTTTGCTAGATGCAACTCATAATTTACGAACTGTTTTTTTTCGACCTCAGAAACCTTAAAGTGGCGTTTGGTCAAGGTTTGGGTATCAGTGGTGAATTTTATTTCCATTTCATTGTACCCTACTACCCTGGCCTAAACTATGTAGTTACGCATTTCTGCGTTTTAGGAGGATCATATCTTAACTTTACAGTAACTTGTAAGTTCTTTTTCTACTTCAAAAGTTAATTCATACTCTTCTATAAAATCAATAAAGGGATCAAATATTAGTTTATAATGAAAATAAACAGTGTTAGACTATGAAATGTGCAACAACACCGTCGGAGTATGTAAGAGGTCTCAAAATGAAACACACTTGGTCAGCAACATTGAATTTGGTATCATAAAGGGTAACCTACCCTCTGGGAGCTCCACTAGCCCGTCTCACGTCCATCATGCAAAATGTACATCATGTAAAGTCGTGAACAAAAAAACTGGCAGACATGGGACACTGGGCATGGATTTTGAACTACAGAGTTGCGCTTTACTCTGCATTTCTATGACCATTAAACCATTATCACATGAAGAGATGATCCCATTTCAATTTTTTTGCAAGAAGTAATCCCAAATTTAGGGACTTTGGCAAAGTTCAATAACCCCCATTAACCATGTAAAAATAGAATTGGTATTGAACCAACATGTACATTACATGTTTATATCATACATTTCCCAAACACAACTAGTATTCCCTCTCCCTTAGCCAAAACCTACCAGTTCCTCATTGCAATTGATGAACCACCGTATTAGCCATCGAACCACCCTGCACTCGGAGCTTTGAGCACCACCAGCAAACAGTATTTCCATTTTTGCTTCAAGTGTTTTTTATTTTTCAGCTTTTGACTCCTAGGTTTACATGCATGATGCATGTTCATGTCTCAACTGGCATATAATCTTTTGACTCCTAAATAAGAATGTTACTTTATTTGCTAAACTATTACAATCTTCGGCAAACATATGATACAAATCAATCTGTAAATATCTTGTAATGATTATTGTTAACAAAACTTTGGTTGCGTTCTTAAACAAATCAACATCAATTTGTTAAGATGGAGAGAGTTCATTTCTTTTGCTAACAGTCTTGCATTTTACAGATAGGTTATTTTACGAACTATTGAATATATAACCCTTAATTTTTTCGATTTTATGGTCGAAAATTGTATGCATGTGTCTATTACATATTTAAACAACAAAATTTTATAACATGTTACATCTAAGAACCAAACAAACAACAAAGTTTCTTCTAATTTTCTAATTTACACGGTTTACCGGTGCCCCTTTTAAAGTTAACTCTATAATAGGTGTAATGATACATTAGGCAACACACAACTTGAAATTGAGTTTTACAAGTATATTTAAACAGAATTTTAACTATTATTACCTTGGACTGAAATAAGTCACGTTAGGAGAACCTTTAACTACTGAATGAGAAGGTAAACCATCCCATTTTCATGAAACACGCATATAAAACCATCACAACAACTGCCATAACAAAACACACAAATCAAGCAACTACTCAACCAAATCGACGTTCACAATGGAAAGCAGAAGAAAGAATATTGCCACCACTAGCGCTGGTGGTTCTAGTTTCCAAATGCCACTCCATTATCCGAGGTATACAAAGGAGGACTACAAGGAACTACCCGAGTGGATGCTTGACCGGTTACTTGTTCAATATGGTCTTTCTGCTAGTGGCCATCGTGATTTGGAGTCTAAGAGGGAATTTGCAATGGGGGCCTTTCTTTGGCCATCACAACAACCACCTACTAATTACCATGAACAGCTTGCAGCACAACGCTACCGCCATAATGGAAAGATTTGCTCCGCTTCACCAACTCTTTGGTCCTTTTTGCGCAAGAAGAAAGTTTAGTTAACATGTACTTGCAACTTTTAGGAATAAACCGATGGGATAATAGAGTTTTAGCGTAATACATAGACATAGTTATCTTTATCCTATCAATTTTCTGTTCTAGTCATTATTGCGAAAGAACCCGCCCTGAGCGAGTCACCATCCGCCTTAGGTGGTATTAATACGATTTGGTCATTTTTAGTTTGTGTTCGTTTTTCACAAAATTTGGGTGTAACTTTTTGATATTTGCTGGTGAAATATGGCTCAAAATATCAGAATATCTCGTTCAGGTTAAAAACTAAAAAAAGTGAAGCAAACACATAACAGATTGCTTTTATCTTTAATAAGAGTTAAGGCATACCACATACTTTAATAATTCTTTTTTTTTTCTTTTATCTTTTTATAAATATGCTTTTTTTAGTAACAATAATTTCTGATATTTTGGTAGACTAATCCAAAAATCAATTAATTCACGAGGTTTGAACCCACCATCACACATACCTTAATATGTTTAAGTAATCTTAGAGAGAGAGTATCAATTGATAATTAAGCATTCTTCATTTCTTTATTTAATGTATTATTTATAGGAAATGTAATGTAATGATACAACACTATGCACACTTTAATCGACAATGGGTGTTGTTTAAGCTGTGAAATTTTTATTTGCTTGCCTGATGTTTATCAATGGACAAATTCTCATATTCTATTTAGATTGATCTAATAGTTGAGATTAATCTAATATTTAACATTTTAACCTATTTTTTTTACTCCCAACATAAATACTTTTTTTTTTTTTTTTTAATTTTCATTTACCCAGTTTTTTCACACACACTTTCTCTGTGTGTTTCGATTTCCCTCCATAAAGCGGTTAACCGCCTTCACAACCACGACAACCACGACAACCACCACAACCACCGTCACTACCGTCACGCCGTCCACTTCACCCCACCGGTCACAATTGTTTTTTCGTCATTATCTTCTTCAATTTCGCAGATGGAAATTTTTTTATCTTAACGAACCTCCTGTTTCTGTTGGAGAAGATTATGTTGATAATTCAATTGATTTAGTTGTTAGCAGTTGTATTTGTTGGGTTTTAGGTTCCTTGGATTTGATGAGACAAAATAAATACAAGAATGAAACAAAGGGACTTAAAGTGAAAGAGATGAAACCTACTAAAAGATGGAAGGACTTGCTTGCAAAAGAAGATTTATTATTTAGTCCTTCGTAGTATTTTGTAAACCCTAATCCTCTAGTATATAAAGAGGACATGAGGTGTAGGTTTTATATGTGTGTCTTCCACAATGTAGCATCAGGAAAAGTGTGTGTAAGTCTAGGGCGTATAGATTTATAAACGCCTAGACTAGGTTAGGTCGGGTTTTGGTTTAACAGCTCTAGATCATAGATCCCTGTTACAGGAGGTAACACGTTCTACCTTGATCAAGTAGAATTAGAGCTGGTGTTTGTAATTGTAGTCATTAGAGATGATGATGAAAACCTTGTTCAATAATAAAGTATTGATTAGTTTATTCCGCTGTGCAAGTTATAGTCTTTGTTATTGTTAATCCCTAGCGCTCTAAACGGTCCATGGAGTATATCAAACTCCACAATTGGTATCAGAGCTCGGGGAGCTCGTTACCTAGGGATTCGCAAGGTTTTACTGGTCAAAGAATGGCGAAAGATAAAAAAAAAATCGAACCCGGAAATTTTCGTAAAAGCTTCTGCAGGACAGTTTTCAAACGACGATAACTTTGTCGTTAACCGTTGGATCGAGCTACAAATTTTTCTGGTGCATCTCATCATATCCATCTAATGTTTCGCCGGAGGGATCGTCGATCTGAGTTTTTATGTGAAAACTATAGGGTGTCGAAAAATGCTGCAGAGGAAGGTTTGCTTTTTGAATTTTTAGGGTTTTTAGAGTTTAATTTTCTGATTTTATTATGCTACTGTTCTTATTCAACATGAAAATCAGTTAATGATTCTAAACTCATGCCCTAATTATCAAATAAAAGTAGCTTTGACGAGTGTATGATCTTTTTAGAATGTTTCTGCTAATGATTTGCTTTAGACCTGGTTGTGAATTCATGGTTATATTTTGATTAGTGGATATTCTTAATTGATCTATTGGTGACTTGATATTGGCGACCACATAATTCAATTGGTGTTATATTAGTTGTGAGGTTATTGGAACAAGAAGAAAAAAATACAAGCAGATGAGAGACTATGCATCTTGTTACTAAGACTTCTAGCACACGCCTAAGGTTTTGCACTTGAATGAAACCTTATTGTCCTTGTATCTGATCTATTCTATTGTTCAAAGGGTGACATGAACTTTGTGTTGCTCTTGCGAATTTGACCTGCTCGTTCATTGTTTTAGTTGGAATGATAGTACTGATGGTGGTCCCAGAAACTTTATGGTTACTGGTCATCAGATTCCTTATGGTCCCAACTTATGGTCAGTATACTTATGGTTTCAACTTTGGATGCTTACTAAGTCATGTTTCTACTGCTATGATCTCGTTATTTAGTACTACTACAGGTTTCATCAATTGGTACTGCCAAGTTACAGTTCCTATACTGCTACTCGCAAGGTAACCACTGCTAGGTTAATGTGAATCCACTGCTAGTTTTACTTGTAACCACTGATGGGCTTCTCGAAAGGTAACCACTGCTAGTTTTACTTGTAACCACTGATGGGCTTCTCGAAAGCTTCTCATTGGTATTTGGATGCTACTGTATACGTATACATGTATCATGATTACTGGTACAAGGAGTAAGGTTACTGGTTATGAATGACATTAGTAGAGAAGTTTGTTGAGATTCGAGTGCATGGCATAAGGTTTGCATGGATTTGATATTATGATCGGATGGTGGAGCTTGTCTTTTGAGTTTCAATCTGCTACCATGCATACATGTTGACGTTTTAACATGGGACTTGCCATCCTTATATCTTATTGGTCATGGTCTAATAATGGGGCGGTGGTGCATTAATAAGTTAATGTTATCCATAGTGCATGCTATACAAGGAGTTTATGGTCACATAATTTGCAAAGTTTATGGTCACGTAATTTATTGCAGGATACTGAGGATTGTGTGACAATTTATTAATGTTGTGATCATGGTGACGCGGATCAAATGATGGTTTGCTAAAGTAATTAGTTCATTATTTTTTATCGTTTGGTAAATGATTGGTCGTGATCTCGTAATGATTTATATGTCGACAGTAAATTGGGTTTCATGTTCTTTGGTTGTCGACTTGATGTGTTTTCATTAGAATGGTTTGGAAACAGATTTGTGAGAGATATCGGATTCATACACACACAAGATTGGTTTAATTTGTTCTTAAAGGTTTTAAAAGGCTCGTTTTTTAGATTTATTGAATAGGTGATTACGAAGATGATTGATCATAACCTATTTGATATTGTAGTTGAGTTACCTAGAGTCGTGATCTTATCATATCTCAAAGTGGGTGTTACACTTTGGAGATAACTTGTTCGTGCTTAAAGGATGTTGACGAAGACTTGCAAAATCTAGTTTTCATAGGTCAAGGGGTGGATGGATGAAGACCTAGTTAACTATTACTTAACGGAGTTACATTGTAGTGCTCAGTGTCTCATTGATGATGAGGATTTTGTCAAGAGATTGCGGTCTACTTATATGGTGTTAGTATAAGTTTGGAGTCACGTGGATAAACAAGACATAAGACACAAGTTTGGGTTATTCTACTTCTTTATCAAGTTTGTTATATTTGGTTTTCTTCACAAGTGATCATTACATAGAGCTTACTGATTTGAAGAATCATTTTCATGCACCACTCAAGGGGAAGTTTCTAATGTTTACATTCTCTATTTGTTGATAACAAAAAGGGGAAGAGATATTGGAGTGCGATGGCATGGATTAAGGGGAAGACAAAGGAAGACAAGAATGTTTCATTCACGGAGATGTTTACATCTCAACTTCTGCTACTTCGTCTAGGGAAGTTCGTACACGACTTTGTTTGTTTTGTCATCATCAAATAGGGGAAGATTGTTGGGTTTTAGGTTCCTTGGATTTGATGAGACAAAATAAATACAAGAATGAAACAAAGGGACTTAAAGTGAAAGAGATGAAACCTACTAAAAGATGGAAGGACTTGCTTGCAAAAGAAGATTTATTATTTAGTCCTTCGTAGTATTTTGTAAACCCTAATCCTCTAGTATATAAAGAGGACATGAGGTGTAGGTTTTATATGTGTGTCTTCCACAATGTAGCATCAGGAAAAGTGTGTGTAAGTCTAGGGCGTATAGATTTATAAACGCCTAGACCAGGTTAGGTCGGGTTTTGGTTTAACAGCTCTAGATCATAGATCCCTGTTATAGGAGGTAACACGTTCTACCTTGATCAAGTAGAATTAGAGCTGGTGTTTGTAATTGTAGTCATTAGAGATGATGATGAAAACCTTGTTCAATAATAAAGTATTGATTAGTTTATTCCGCTGTGCAAGTTATAGTCTTTGTTATTGTTAATCCCTAGCGCTCTAAACGGTCCATGGAGTATATCAAACTCCACAGTATTTGTGCTTCTAATGTTGATGATAATGCATCATGTGAGTTTTTCTTTTAATTGTGCTTTTTTTTATGATAATTTGTTTATTAATTAAGCTTTTAATTAAGCTGTTAGTGTTTTAATTGCATGTATTTTTTCAGTTTACTCTGTGTAGTATCACCTGTGATAGTTTGTTGTTGTTGTTATGTTTTTGCTTATTAATGAAGCTGTTAGTTTAATTTTGCTTTTAAATAAGTTGTTAGCTTGATTGGATGTATTTTTGTCAGTTTACTTTGTGTAGTATCACCAGTAATATTTGAAGTTGATGATAGTCTGATTTTGCTTTTTAATTAAGGTTTTAGTGTAATTTGCTTCTAATTTAAGCTGTGTAATCAAAGTAATGGTAAATTTAGTGTACTTGATTTCTTACCGCATTCTTATGATATTTCTATGCGTAGACTGTTAGTGTTGCAGTTGTTGCATATTATGGATTAGAGTGATTGTGTTTAGTGATTGGACTGAAGAAGAGTGATAGCGTTGGTGCTGATAGTTGTACTGTTAGTGTATTTGTCTGGGAAGTGGTTTGCTGTGTAGTCAAAGTAGTGGTAAATCTAGTGTTTTGGAAGCGTTTGTTGGACGTGATTTCTTACCGCGTGGTTCCAATATTTCTATGTGTAGATCGTTAGTGTTGCAGTTGTTGCATATTTAAGAAGAAGAGTGGTTGTTGCAGTTGTTGCATATTGGACTGAAAAAGAATGATAGTTTTGCTATTGATAGTGGTACTGTTTGTGTAATTTGCTTTTAATGGAGAGTTTTTGCATTTGTTTAGGAAGCGGTTTTATGATTTTAATTATATTCGTAAAGAGATTCAGGTTGTCAATTTATTTTTACGATATTGTACCGGTTAGTGAGAAATGTGTTACTGAATTCTGAATTATAGATTTCACTATCAAGGTAACTATCGGTTTTTGTGTTTTTGTTATGATAATGCTTAAGTATATTACTGTAGATATTATATTGTTTGTTTGATTTTGCTTTTAAATAAGCTGTTAGTTTTGATTGGATGTATTTTTGTTTCAGTTTAGTCTTTTGTAGTATCATCTGTGATATTGTCACTGGTGATATATGTTAATACAAATAAGCCATAAAAGCATTTATTTATATTTTACGATCTTCTAATGTTCTGTCGATAAAACACATAAAATCATTTTAACGAAACAAATAAAATACGTAAATGGTTTGACCCAATAGTTTACTAACACACTTACATTTTCATATAAAACACTAAACAAGTAATAGTGTTTACATTTTATAAAAATACATATGTACAACAACTAGTTTTTACATAATATGGAAATGTGCATAACTTATATTGTAATGGGCAATATAATGGGTAATAATCTAATTACTTGACCCATTGACTAGATACATTGAATGTAGTTGGGTAAAACCCAAAGTCCGTGACCCATACCCATGGAGCTTGATCCATAACCCATGACCCATTGCATGACATCATGCATGAAGTCATGTTGGGTATTATCCATGGACCATGACCCATGATCCAATGTCTAGATACATTGCATCATGTATAACCCATGGTTCATAACCCATAACCCATGACCCGGTTTGCGACCCAAAATCGGGACTTAAACTGACCCAGTCTGGCGGATCCCTTGATTTTCACTAGCCGGATCCCACTGGGGAGGGATCTGTGGGATCCGGGGAATAGTAGAGAAATTTGCCTATAAATAGTGAGCCATTTCTCTCTTGCAACTCACCCCTCTTTACACACTCTCTCTTAGTATTGTAAACTCTCTAACCTCGTTTCCAAAGGATCTTTCTATGTAGTTTTATATTTGTGTGATTCTCTAGGTTCCTCTTAAAGGCGAGATCACCACCTCTTGAAGTTGAGCAAGCTCAAGTCCATGGGTTGCCAAGCTTCATCGTCATCAAGACTACTGAAGTTATCTTGTTGATAGTTCTTTCCTCCCTCCTTAGAAGTGTTGTGTCAAAGGCATTAGTGAAGGGTGCCGAAGGTTCGTGTCGAAGGCATTAGTGAAAGGTGCCAAAGAGTTAAGTCGAAGGCATTAGTGAAAGGTGCCAAGGGTGTACATTCGATATGGTGCATCGATGTACAAGATAAATTAGTTTGGGTTAAAGGATAGTGAGATCCTTTATGATGTTGTTATAAGGAGCATGTCTCCTTTGGGATAGTTGTTGTGTAGTGTTGGGTAGTAGTTCCTGCTTTGTAATGGAACTCGATATCTAGCCTTGTACCGGATAAAGTTTAGGCGACGTTGTGATACGTTTGGTTCTACCTCGTGGAAGAACCCGGTGTCTAGCCTTGTACCGGATAAAGAGTAGGCGACGTTGTGAAGGCTTCTCCGCCACATTAAGGAGCTTGTGTTGTGTAGTGCTTACGAACTCTCGAGTAGGTGACTCAGGGAGTGGAGTAGGGCAAGGAAGGTGTCCTTGTAGCCGAACCACTATAAATACTCGCGTCGTGGTTTTGTGTTTCTTACTCTTTATCTTTACATTACCTATTTATATGCTTATCTATCAACATCCAACATACACATTAAATAGATTGACATAAGTTGATCTAAATAGTTTAAAACGAAGTTTTAATCGGTAAAACTATTCAACCCCCCCCCTTCTAGTTTTCCACAATTGGTACCAGAGCTTTGGTACCAAGTTTCTTAGAGTATATTGTACTTTAAAAACTTGATACGATCCGTGTATGATTGAAAACTACAAAGAAGGAAATTTCTTAAAACAAAAAGTCATGTTTTTAGAAATCATCATATTTTAAAAATGTTGGATAATGATAGATCATTCTAACGTTTTCTTTATTGAGAATTCTCCATACTAGGATTTAGGCATCTTAGAAGATCATGAAGAATTTCGCGTCTATGATTCTTTTTAAAATCATAAAAAGAATATATACCAAAGATATATTCTTTATTAACTTACTTATAGATAAATCATTAAATAAATCCTAGCGTAATTAATAATATCATTTCTTATAACACGTTAAGAATCGTAGAATCAATGCGTATACTTCAATATAACTAAATTCGTTATCTATATTGAACACATCATCAAGAATAGCATTCCTGGTTGATCTCTATAAAGAAAACTACTAACTAGTCATTTTACCTCATAATGATATCTTGGCCATTCGAAAGCCTTGATCATCATTTCTCACATAAGGTTGTTGGCATTACATCCATTTCAATAGTGTTCATGTGAAACTCCTCATATCATGATACAATAGTATTTTGTCATGATTCTTAACTTCCCAAATTATGATTCATTCGTAAAAAAGGAATCTTGTCAAAAAGGACTAGTAAAACACGAAAACTCGTCAAAACCTCGAACCATAAACAAACCCTAAGTTATAGAGCAAAAACACCAACACTAGTCAAGAATTAAAACTCCCGCATCAAAATTATCAAAGTTCACTTAAACTGTTCTGCTGATCTGCCGGATCCCTAAGAATGAACTAGCCGGATCCCTCATTCAAGAGATCTGTGGGAACCGGCACATTAGAAGACAGAATAAGTGCTAGATGATCACTGTGGAGTTTTACTTTTCACTTTACTCTCCCACTCACGAACATAAACCCTAAGTTACTGTTCATAGGAGCTCATTCCTCATCATTTCAAAGGAAACAATCACTTGTGTAAGTATAATCTTCACTACATTGTTATTTCCATTCTCTAATTACTAGAAGTACAATTTTCATCTTAAGAAATTGGGTTCAAATCGGTTTATCACAATTTGGTATCACATTGTTTTCTAAGATAAACTAAATCAAAGAATCAACATTGTTAATACAAATTAAAAACTCATTTTGAATTCAATGAAGATGTATTGAGCAAAATTGTGATGAACCTAATTAGGATACTATTCACATAAATGACACCACATTGTGGTTTTGGTGTTTAGGATCAACCATGTCGAGCTCGAGGCAACAAGATTATCAAGACACGGCACACTACATTACGATGTATCATAGAAAGGATGGTTAAAGCCCCGAGGACCGAAAGGCCTTCAAATTGTTGCAAAAGAGGTTATTCCACGAAGGGCGTGTAGTTGAAACTTCATTTATCAACAACACCGACATTCCCCAAGTCTTTGCGGGAATCAACTTCCAATGCCTCTTAACCATCAATGAACAAATTTATCTTGTGTTTGTCCTAGAGTTCTACAAGAGCATGAGGATCATAAGAAATGAAAATGGAACCATTTCAATTGCTTTTGTCATCAATGAGCACGAATATACCTTCACCCTCGAGGAGTTTGCTAGGATACTTCGTATCCCTTGCGGATGGGCATGCTTGTTTTCAAATGAATGGTCTCTAGCCCACCTCCACGACATGGTCGATGAGAATCTGGTATATTCCACACCTCTCGCGGATCCTACCACGGTAAGAGGTACTGTCTTCATCCAAAGAGCCTCCCCGTCTCGGGTCATTAGGAAATCGAAGGTCATCTATAGGGATCCCTTTCAAATGGAGCTTTCAGAGATGTTCCCATTGTACAAGAAATGGGAACTAGTGTTAACGGAGAATGTCCTCTGTTTGGTGGGAAATAAGGATCATCCCAACGCTTGTCTTACCTACATGATCTATTGCCTTGTTACCGGGACTCACTTCAATCTTGCTTATTACATGGTTAAACGGATGGCAAGTGTATCAAGGATAGACAAGATGGTACTCCCCTATGCCATGCTCTTAAATCGCCTAGCCAATTTTGTATTTGCTCAAGATCCATCTCCCTACACCGATGACCACATCTTTTGCAACAAGGTCATGGTGCCCTTATCCGATGAGAAGACTACAAGGTTTATGGTTGAAGGCAAGAGACCTCACCAACCGACGGACTCATCAGATGAAAGAGAGGGAGAAGGAAGCAAACCTATTGGAAACGTTCAACTTGACCCCATAGCATACATTGAGCGACTGCCAGACATCCCGAGCCCATCACAAGAATTTCAACAAACAAAGGGGATGTTCAAATGTTTTGCTAACTTCCTTATGAAGAAGAAGAAGTAGGGGTGAAGGGTTGAAGAGTGAAGCTTGAAAGGCGATGAAGTAGGAGATTCAGTGAAAGGGAAGGTAAGGTCGTGGACCTTAAAATTTGAACAATGGTCTGTACAACATCTTAAACAATATTTCTGTAACTTAGGACTTAGCTCTAGTAGATGGCATGACGTGAAAAAAAACACCCTAACTTAGGCGACCCAAAATGAGAATTTTACGATGGCTTGATTGAAATCAAGAAGTCGGTCTTGCTTACATTTGCTTACCTTTAGTCGCTCTTACTTACCATGCGTGATATTTCTTGCTTGCATATTTGATTACGTGTTGTAGAAATGATTAGGATGAGTATTTGCTAAGAGGTGCAAATTCTGCACATTTGCTGTGAAGCTACTAGTCAGCAATAGCCGGATCCCTGAGCTATAACTAGCCGGATCGCTCAGATGAGGGAACCGTGAGACCCGGGTAAACAGACATAAGATTTCTACACTTTCACTTCAATCCAATCTTCCAGACCTTACCACACTAGCTAAACATGATACTTTAGGATCACTGAAGTCTTCCTCAAGATCAGAAGGTCTCACTCTCATTCATAGCTAACGTAGGATCACATTAAAGGTGTCTTTGATTTATCACTTCACCAAAACTCACCATATTTCCGCTCTAATACCCACACATTGTTCCTCACATTTCAAAATACCTAGTTTGTAATTTCTCTTATTTTAACAAATTGATTTTAGTCATCTTTACCTCAAAATAGGCTAAAAACTAGTTTTTCATTTCTTTTGATTTTTTAGGAATTTTCCAAATTTCTCTTAAGTCACCATATGATCTCTAGGATCATTTGGCTTCATTTTTCATCCTCAAAATATTAGTGTCATGCATAAACACTTAGTTGCACTCATAAAAAGTACATTTTTTTTTATCAAAAAACCATCATTAGGTATCCTCACTCCTTATGGTTGGACATTAAAGTCCCATGCCATTTAAAGCATCTTAGGGAACCCAAACACTCAGGATTTATAGGTACTAGACCTTAATAAAACATAATCACCCCACCACTTTGCTGTCTGAGAGACGGATCCCTAGTTTATAACTAGATGGATCCCCAATGTTAGGGATTCATGGGATCAGGGGTCTTCAAAACAGATTATGATCACCTCACATTTCTAATTCAAACTCTCTTTGGTAGTCTAAACACTTTACCTTGCCTTAAATGACTCCCTAGGATGGAACAACACCATAGTTGACCTTAGTGCATGCCAAATTTCTTACTGGTTAAGAATTTAATTCACCAACCTAATTTCATCCTTTATAAACCAAGTGTGCTTATGTATTCAAACCACCATTCAAAAATCAGTAGCTAAGACATCCATTACATCCTCTCTTTTCACCATGGCTAAAGCATCTAGCAAAACTTCTTTAACCAAAGGTTCCTTCAAGAACAATGGTCTTATGGTTCATGAGATATCATCTACCGATTCATCACCCATCAAGAGCCCAAATACTAGAATCCATCCTCAACAAACTCAACCAACCAAAGCTAAAAGAACCGCTAGGATTAGTATTCGACCTTTTGAGTTGGAAAGGCCTTCATCAAACACTAAACCAAATACACCTAGCTCAAGTAAAACACCTAAGCCTTCATTTCTAGAACCAAGACTACACTCCTTTACCGCGCCACTTTCTCATCCAAATCTCTACTCTTTAGAAGACTCGCCACCTAGGACTTCTCATTCACCAACCTTCTCATTAAATAGGGAACCACCTTCACCATCAAATAGTCCATCTTTAGGAACAATGAATCACCAAAACCACCTTGAGGACTTCCTATCTTCACCACCAACTCATACATCATCACCCTCATTCTTAGTTGAACCACATCCTACGACATTAAACTCACCTCCACAAATCTCACCATCCTTTATGGAACCTCCTCAAAACATTCCACCACCTCCTTTTTCTACTCATGACAATAATTTCTCTAATTGTCAACTTACCCAAGGACTTGTTCAAGAAGTACGAAATGAGTTGCATTTCATGTTTAATCATCTCCTTGAACAATTCGACCAAATCAACAAGTCTACTTGTCCTTAGATTACAAGCACATTGATGCTCTTTATTAGTTTTTCGGCACAACTTAGAAATTATTAGAAAATGTACTACATGATTTTGTCATTCACTTAGTTTTAGAGATGTGTACATCATCTCTCTCATTTTATTGAATGAAATTACATGTTGTATGCTATGTGGTATTAATACTATGTTTGGTACCTTAATGCATAACTCTTGTTGATGTTTACACCACATTTTACATCTACATTGTTGTCATAAGTATGCAGGCAGACGGATCCCTGACTTTTGCCTACACGGATCCCTCCCAAGGAGGAACCGTGGGATCCGTGCAACATAAGAGCTTTTTATTACTAATTTGAGTCTCATTTGCAGGAAATTATGCATCATGTACTTGTTTTCTAACTTTTGTTTTGTAAATTTTTAAAATACACAAGAAGACTTTGACACCCTCAACAAGGGGGAGATTCTTGTCAAAGCGAAACATTGCAAAAATGCTTGCAATACTTTCACTTAGGATTACACTTTTATTTGGCGTCCTCCTCTCAAAGGAGCACTCGTCAAGGGGGAGCATGTTTTCGTCATAAACGAAACCATTTGCAAACATAATTGCAACTTACTCGCTTAGTCTTCCTAATTATTTGATGCCCTCACAAAGGGAAGCACCCGTCAAGGGGGAGCTAAGACGAGAATTCTTCTCTTCTCTTACTCTCTATTTTTAATATTATTGCTTTTTACACGTTTTTCTTAAAAACAATGTGTTAGTTTCTTTTCGACGCTCTTTTTGTTTCGACAAAAAGGGAGAGAAGAGAGTAAAAACTCCAATTCAAACTTTTAAGAATTTTAGTTTTTCCTTAAAATAATCTTATGTTTTGTCATCAACAAAAAGGGGGAGATTGTTAATACAAATAAGCCGTAAAAACATTTATTTGTATTTTACGATCTTCTAATGTTTTGTCGATAACAAACGTAAAATCATTTTAACAAAACAAATAAAATACGTAAATGGTTTGAGCTAATAGTTTACTAACACACTTACATTTTCATATAAAACACTAAACATGTAATAGTGTTTACATTTTATAGAAATACATATGTACGACAACTAGTGTTTACATAATATGGAAATGTGCATAACTTATATTGTAATGGGCAATGTAATGGGTAATAATCTAAGTACTTGACCCATTGACTAGATACATTGAATGTAGTTGGGTAAAACCCAGAGTCCATGACCTATACCCATGATCCAATGTCTAGATACATTGCATCTTGTATAACCCTTGGTTCATAACCCATAACCCATGACCCGGTTTACAACCCAAAATCCAGACTTAAACTGACCCAGCCTGGCAGATCCCTTGATTTGCACTAGCCGGATCCCTCTGGGAGGGATCCGAGGAACAGTAGAGAAATTTGCCTATAAATAGTGAGCCATTTCTCTCTTGAAACTCACCCCTTTTTACACATACTCTCTCTTAGTATTGTAAACTCTCTAACCTCAGATTCCTCTTAAAGGCGAGATCACCACCTCTTGAAGTCGATCAAGCTCAAGTCCATGGGTCTTTCCTCCCTCCTTAGAAGTGTTGTGTCAAAGGCATTAGTGAAGGGTGTCGAAGGTTCGTGTCGAAGGCATTAGTGAAAGGTGCCCAACAGTCAAGTCGAAGGCATTAGTGAAAGGTGCCAAAGGGTCGTGTCAAAGGCATTAGTGAATGCATGCATAGTTTGTTGGTAGCTACCCTTGTTTTTGTAGTTTTAAATGGCGGTAGTGGCTAGTTACTTAGGAGATATGACCAAATGACCCTAAGTAGGTAGACTGAGTGGGAAGGGTAAGATATGACCAACTAACGTGTTGGGAAATTCATTTTTGTGAGTTAATACTTATAGTAGTAAAGTTAGTACTGATAGTGTCTTATGATAAGTATTAACTAGTTAGTACTAATAGTGGAAATATTAGTACTGATAGTATTAAGTTTGTACTGTTCTAAGTAAGGAATGTCGTGTATGGTTTGTAACAGCATATCTTCTATTCCAATAGAAGATATGATATACTTAGTGCATAGTTATCTCTGTAAGGGATCTCCTTAGTGTATAAAAGGAGATCCTAGCTAGGTTAAACATATCTCATATTCTAGCCGTCTTAAGAAGAGCTTCAAGGTTGTAAACCCTAGTACTAGGAGAGTACTCGTATTATTGCTTAATAATATTGAAGATGTTGGTGTTACATGTTGTTTACATTAATCTTCTAAAGTACATTCATGTAGATTATGCATACTTATGTGTATCTACAACAAAGTTTCTCATTGTTGTTTTGGAACCATCCAAGGCAACTAACACGTTTGCAAGCTAAGTGTTCTAGATCCAAGGTTTGGGACTACACAAGTGGTATCAGAGCGTGTGTCCTGAAGCTTTGTTTTTAGAAGATCCTGTGTGACAAATCTGAAGAAATGGATTTTGACAAATCCAATGCTGTTAACAGAGTTCCTAAGTTGCAGCCAAATGAATATGAACTCTGGAGAATGCGCATAGAGCAGTACTTCTTGGTAATTGATTTCAAGCTGTGGAACATTGTCCTCTATGGAAACTCTTACAAAACCACTGTCACTGAAGAAGTTAATGGTAAGACCGTTGTTAAAGAACAAGGTGATCCTTTCACCAATGAAGAAATGACTCTAAGAGGCAATGATCTCAAGGCCAGAAGTATTTTACTCATGGCAATACCTGATGATCATCAACTCACCTTCAACAAACACAAAGATGCTCAGAGTTTGTTCAAAGCCATTGAAACCAGATTTGGTGGAGATTCTGTCACCAAGAAAACTCAGAAGACTCTTTTGAAGCAAGAATTTGAAAACTTCACTACTGGGGCAACTGATTCTATTGACTCAGTTTATAATAGGCTTCAAAAACTTGTTAGTCAACTTGCAGTATTGGATGTGGAGCTCTCCAAGGAAGATGTCAACATCAGGTTTGTTAGAAGTTTTCCATCACCAAAATGGGACACTCATGTCATTGTATGGAAGAACAAGCCAGATTTTGAAACCATGAAGTTGGACAATCTGTTCAATAGCTTTAAGGTGATTGAACAATACATGAAGAGAAAAGTAGCTGCATCTTCCAGTTCTGGGTCACAAAACATAGCCTTTGTGGCTCACCCTGTCACTAGCAATGATATGGACAGTTTTTATGTTAGTACTCCTAATACTAATGTTAATACTGATGGCTCTGTAACCACTGCAACATGCATCAATGAAGGTACAATTTATGCTTTCATAGCTTAACAGAGTCAAGGATCCCAGATCACTCATGATGATCTGAGACAAATCCATGAAGATGACATGGAAGAGATGGACATCAAATGGAACATAGCCCTGATTAGTATGAGAGCAAACAGGTTCATGAAAAAAATTGGAAGGCAGATTAAGATCAATGATGGAGACACTGCTGGGTTTGATAAGGGAAAGGTTGAATTCTACAACTGTGGCAAGCTTGGGCATTTTGCCAGAGAATGCAGAAGTTCTAGGAGCAAAGGGAGACACAGTGATGCTGACAAGTCTTCTTCAAAAGTAATGGTGGTTGTTGATGGTGCTGGGTATGATTGGAGCTTCATGGCTGATGAAGAAGAAAGTCCAATCAACATGGCTTTGGTATCTGAGGTACTTAATTGTTCAGATACATGTATTTCATTAAACAAATATTTAGAGCTAAAAACCATGTTTGATAATGTGTCTGAAGAACTTGCTAAAACCAGTTACAACTTAGCAAATCATAAAAGAGGCTTAGCAGTTCTAGAAAAACAAATTGTGCACTATAAAGAAAATGAGTCAAAGTTTACCGAAACAACTGATGTGCTTAATAGGGAAATCTCTTTTAAAGACATCACCATAAATGTGTTAAAAGAAGAACTAGAGAAAGTCACTACAATTAAAGATAATATAGAGTTAAGTGTTGAGCAACTTAAAGACTCACAACATTATAACTCTGAGAGAGTTGATAGATACCTGGAAAAAGCTCTTGTTGGCAAAGCCAAATCAGGTATGGGGTATAAAAAAACACCACCACCATTCAGAGGTATCCCTTCACCTCCTGGTATAGACCTTGCCCACACTGGCTTAGAAGAGTTTCAGGAACCCACATTTATCCGAGGCCCTACAATCAAAAGTACTTTTCCTGAAAAGACTGATGAAGTGTTTGAAAGTGCTAGTGACACCTCCTTACCTGAGGTGTCTGTATCTGAAAATAAAAAGGCAAGTGTAGAGTCTAGTGAACCAAATCAAGTACATGCCACTAAACCAGTAAGACCATTTGACAAACCTGTTAGAAAGCCAGTAAAATATGCTGAGATGTATAGAAACAGGTCATCTAGTCCTAAAGGAAACAAAAGAAATTGGAATCAGTTAAACTCTGAGCAACTAGGAGATGAATTTGTCATGTATAATAAATCTTGCTTTGTGTGGTAGCTTCTCTCATATGCAAGCTCATTGCAGACACCCTATGAGACCTCAACCCATCATGACCCCTAGAGCAGTTCTTCTTAAAACTGGCATAAAATCTTTGAATAATGTAAGGCCAGTTAATACTGCTAGACCACAACCCAGAGTATTTGGTGAAAGACCCAAAAGAAACTTTTCAAAATCATCATCTACTTCACCAAGGTCCTTTAAATCAGCACAAACCTTTAACTCTTATTATGAACAAATCAAGTTTTACAAGAAAAAGGTTAATACTTATGAGCCACGACTTAATACTGATAGGCCAAAAGTTAATACTTTTAAACCTAAAATGAAACCTGCTGGCTCTAAAGTGAATGCTGCAAAGGGAAACAAGGGAAATGTTGTTAAGCCCTCAGCTTGTTGGGTGAGAAAGACTACTCAACCCAACAGTGCATCAGTTACTCTCAAGAAATATGATTACATTGATGCACGAAGCAGATCCAAGTCAGTGATGGCTTGGGTCCCCAAAAGGAACTAATTTCCTTTATTTTATGTGCAGGAACATTCCAATAATAATGATGATCTTGGCTATTCAAATAGTGGGTATTCCAGGCACATGACTGGAAATCTATCCTATCTTTCAGATTTCACTGATTTGAATAGAGGATATGTTTTTTTTGGAGGAGGAATTAGTGGAAGAATTACTGGTAAAGGCACAATCAAAACTGGTAATTTGGACTTTGAAGATGTGTACTATGTGAAAGAACTCAAATACAACCTGTTCAGTGTGTCACAAATGTGTGACAAGAGGAATTTTGTTCTATTCACAGATACTGATTGCTTGGTTTTATCTCCTAACTTTAAGTTGCCTAGTGATGATCAAGTTCTACTTAAGTTTCCTAGGAAAAGCAATCTGTACAGTGTCAATATGAAAAACATAGTGCCCAAAGACAATCTTACATGTTTAGTTGCTACAGCTTCTTTGGATGAATCTATGTTATGGCATAGAAGGCCAGGTCATGTGAACTTTAAGGTAATAAATCTTTTAGCTAAAAACAACCTTGTAAGAGGTTTACCTTCAAAAAGATTTGAAAATAAACAAACCTGTATTGCATGCCTCAAAGGGAAGCAGCATAGAGCCTCATGTGCAGCATATGAAGTGGTTGGGTGATAGAGTTTAAAAACCAGGTGATGAATGATTTCTGTCAACTTAAGGGTATTAAAAGAGAATACAGTGTAGCTAGAACTCCTCAGCAAAATGGGGTTGCTGAATGGAGAAATAGGACATTGATTGAGGCTGCTAGGACTATGTTAGTAGATTCCAAGTTACCCACAACATTTTGGGCTGAGGCAGTTAATACTGCTTGTTATGTTCAGAACAGAGTATTGATTGTAAAGCCTCATGGCAAGACTCCTTATGAGCTGTTTTTAGGTAGAAAGCCCACCCTAGACTTTCTTAAACCTTTTGGGTGTCATGTCTCTATTCTCAATACCATTGACCACTTAGGTAAGTTTGATGGAAAATCTGATAGTAGATATATGGTTGGCTACTCATTGAATAGTAAAGCCTTTAGGGTTTATAATTCAAGAACCAGAAGGATAGAGGAGAATCTGCACATAGAGTTTCTTGAGGATAAACCTAGTGTAGAGGGGCAAGGACCAACATGGCTTTTTGATATTGATATGCTAACATAATTTATGAACTATGTGCTTGTTTCTGTGGATTCTAACATGATTGCAGGAGAAAAGCAAGGTCCAGATGCAGATTCTGATGATGAGGATGACTGCATTCTATTGCCCATTTGGAACGACAACTCAGGTTGAAGCACTCCTTCAGGGGAGGCAAACAAAGCTGATGATCAGCCTCCAAAGACCAATGATTCTAATGCTGAAGGAGATTCAACCAATACAGATGAAACAGTGGTAGAACCTCAAGTGTTCAGTACAACTATGGTTAATACTGATAAGCCACAAGTTAGTACTGATGAGCCAAATTTTAGTACTGATGATCCTCAGACTATTCCATCAGTTAATACAGAGGTTCCTGATCCCTATGGTGAAGCTGATGAGATTGATATGACAAATATAGCTTCATCTTATGCTGTTCCTGCTACACCACACAGAAGATGAATGTGAAGAGTGCTTTCCTCTATGGGAAGATTGAGGAGGAGGTGTATGTCTGTCAACCTCCTGGGTTTGAAGATCCAACCTTTCCAGACAAAGTGCACAAAGTTTAGAAGGCACTCTATGGTCTACATCAGGCCCCAAGAGCTTGGTATGAAACTTTAGCCAATTATCTTTTGGGCAATGGCTTCAGAAGAAGGAAGATTGATCAGACTCTATTCATCAAGAATGTGAAGACTGATATCCTTCTAGTTCAGATATATGTAGATGACATTATTTTTGGTTCAACCAAGCAGGATCTATGCAGAGAGTTTGAGAAATTGATGCATGACAGGTTTCAGATGAGTTCTATGGGAGAAATCACTTTCTTTCTTGGGCTACAGGTCAAGCAGAAGACAAATGGCATATTTATTAGTCAGGATAAGTATGTCAAGGAGATTTTGCTGAAGTTTGGCTATGAAAATACAAAGATTGCAAGCACTCCTATGGAACACAATAAGCCACTACTTCCAGATGCTGATGGTGAAGAAGTAGATCATTATCTCTACAGGTCCACGATTGGATCATTGATGTATTTGACTGCCTCCAGACCAGACATTATGTTTGCAGTGTGTGCATGTGCAAGATTCTAAGTCTCTCCAAAGCTTTCTCACTTGTATGCAGTTAAAAGAATCTTTAGATACCTGAAAGGCCATGCTCAACTAGGCCTTCGGTATCCTAAGGACTCTCCCTTTGATCTGGTAGCTTATTCTGACAATGATTATGTTGGGGCAAGTCTTGATAGGAAATCAACCACTGGAGGATGTCAGTTTCTTGGTGATAGGTTGATTTCATGGCAGTGCAAGAAGCAGAGCATTGTGGCAAACTCTACAACTGAGGCTGAGTATGTAGCTGCTGCAAGTTGCTGTGGTCAAGTTCTCTGGACTCAGAATCAGATGCTTGATTATGGGTATAATTTCATGGGCACTGTCATTTATATTGATAACAGCAGTACTATATGCATTATCAAAAATCCAGTTTTTCATTCTAAAACTAAGCATATAGAGATAAGACATCATTTTATAAGAGACTGTAATGAAAAGAAACTTATTCAGGTTGATAGGATTGATACTGAGTTTAATGTTGCAGATATTTTAACCAAAGCTTTTGACTTGGGAAGGTTTCAATACTTGGTCACAAGTATTGGGATGCTTCATCAATAATATGTCTTATCTCTCTCTATTTTGTAAAGTTTTGTAAACTGGTGGTTAGTACTGATTGTTATACAGTTAATACTGATTGTGTTAAGTTAATACGAATTGGCAAGAAAATGTCTTGGATTGTGTTTTCTTGGTTTTGAACTAACTTTTCAGGCATAACACAAGCAGTATGGATATGGTTTGGTGTTAGGTCACTATTTTTACAACACAAGCACAATAGAAAGAGATAGAAAGAAAGATCGGATGAACAAGACACAAACCAAACACTATGCGTATGAATACTAAGGACGGTTATGCGTAGCATATGTGAAAGAGAAATGAATTGAACAACCAACCCTCAAGTGAGGGTTATTACATGGTATTTATAGGAAGGGGAGCTAGGGCAACACTCCTACTCCCTTCCTTTCCTTAGTGGACATGGGCCTAAGCTCATGGGCCTTCTACATAAGCTTAAGCTAATAACAAACATAAAGGCCATAATTAAGCTAACTATTACATATGAATCACTAACACTTGATATAGGTTTAAGAGTGATTCCAACAATCTCCCCCTACGTGTTGGTGATGAATGAATGTAAACGGTGAAGGTACTGATGTAATAGTAGCTTTGACGTCTTCTGACATTCTTCTTTCTTGTGAGAAGAATTGCCTTGATTTGAACAATCTCCTCAGTGTAGAGAAATTGTTTTCTTTAAACAGTTTGCTTTGACGTCATCTTTAACTTTGTTCTTTGATCATTGTTCTTTGTTATGGTAGTGATAGTATGTTGTTGTTGTCTGCATCAAGTCTGCCTCAGGTCTGCTTCGCTGCTCCAGTGTCTCCACGTCATTCTTCAACATGCTCACACGCTCTTTGACGTTGGATTTCAGTACTGATGAAGTTCTTTAAGTCTTTAACTTTGTAGATTCTTTGGCTTGACGAAGAATCATTCTGACTTTTGTGTTGCTTTTAGATAGAACTTCCATTAGTGATGATGTTGGCATGAGCATGTGAAGAATCTGCACGATCATTCCGCTCCAGAGCTTCCATAAGAAGAAAACATGAAAACGGTTAGTAATAAGCGGATTCCGGCACTTACAAGTTTGAACTTCGAGAGTGTTAACAGCATAGTGTGAAAACACAACTCTAATTCTCACAACGGCCGTTCCTGAACTGGAGTCCCACAAGTGAGATAACGCGATGTACCGAAGTACATCTACAGTTCAGATGAGTCGCTGAGGTACACCGAAGCATCACCTCACGACTGTAGACCATTTGAGACACACTAAGCATAATCCACGGGGAGTTACCGAAGTGACCTGCTGTCAGGGCTGTTTGATGTTGACCCTGGCAGAATTTCCATTCAATCACTGAGGATCACAGTTGTGAACCTCTCATAAATGTTCTCGACAGATTGCTAAGATCTGCGAAGGACTCGATAACGTACCACTGATTTCTTATTGTTGAACATCAAGTGATGATATGTCAAGTGTACCTAAGAGATCTTTTGATGAATCTCGTGGCTCTAGACTCAATAGTGCGTTTTGGTTTTCCTGAGCGGAAACTAGGGAGAGGGTCTCCTTCTTCAATATCATCAATCTCTAAGAGAAAGCCGATAGATTATGTAGGGTTCCCTATGAGAATGAAACAAGCTTCTTTTGAGAGAAACTTAAGTGGCTAAGAAGGTTTAGTGCATGCGTCACTAGGTCCATGACAACTTTTAATCTTCAATACCGGCGTCACTAAGTGACAACCAGTAGCATATGAATTGAACCCGGTGTCTGCCCTAAGTTGAATAATTTGGAGGGCTATTTCTTTTCACCCTTTTCTTTGCATTTCTTTTTAATTCTTCAACTCCTTCTTTCTCCGATTCTCATTTTCTCCTTTTTATAATCATACCTAAGGACTTCTAATTCTAACTATTGGTATTGTCCTTGGGTAGATCCCTCCGGCTCTGGCGGATCATAGGACGGTTATTCCTAACCTTAATCACCTTATAACTCCATTGCCATAAAACCATTTTTCATGAAAATCTCTCAAAGCGTTTGTGAAAGAAAAACATGTTTGAACACTTCAAGAGTTTTAGATTTTCATAAATACTCCCCCTCCACATGTGCTTAAGAGTTTTAACAGAAATTTGCACAGTGAGGAAAGAGCTCGCACTTTTGAATTGATCGACTCAAGATAGACAATTCCCCGAGGGACACGGTTACGTTGCATAGTTAAAGAGGTACATTGTCAGCTTTTAGGTGACAACTAGCTCTAATAACTACCTTGAAAGTGTGGACAAACATCGAAAGGTTGTCAAACCCATCAAAGTTCATGTCTATCAAGAGCTTCTCGAATAGGTACAATTTACTTGGATAAGTCTTTGGAAGACAAATCTTTTCAATGTAAGACTGTTCAGATCCCGTCAATTCATGGGTTAAGTCTTTTCACACGATGATTCAAGTAGCAAATCAACATATTACTTATCACAATAATTTTCTCCCCCTCAAAAATGGCATATAAATGGTATTTTTGAAGAAATGTTGAGAATAAATATGACCATTTTGAGTTTTATGGGAAGATGACCACTGTGAACAATTTTTGAGCAAAGTTTATAAGTCAAATACTCCCCCTCAACAAGTGATATAAACGGTTGAGGTTTTGAAAATCATAAGGGGAAATACTTGTTCTTTTGAGCAAGACCTTTGAAAAATGAAAGGTTTGATTGGTTTTACTCAAAAGTAAGAAGCTTTCGCTCCTTTTATAAGGATTGTGGCACTGAAGCGTACCACAGGGTCCTTTCTTGACAAGAACGGGTTGTACACTGATATGTGTGCACAAGCCATCGTTAGATAATTAAACAAACAAAATCACGATCAAGAGAGTACCCAATGATTACAGACGATCAGCTACTTTCTGAGGACGTTGGAAAGTCAGAATCGGAAAGTTTGGTCATCCTCCCACATAGCTCTCCAATCGTTGCATCTGATCCCGATTGATCAAACATTCATCAATCCTAGTGATAAATCAACGAACATCCTTGCGATCCTTTGAATTCCATCTCTTCGTCTGAATTATACCCAACTCAATGTCCTTCAATCGATATGCCAATCCATATCGAGCCATCTCCAGGGTAGCGTCATAGAACTTAGTGAATTTCATCGAAAGCCATGAAGCAAGTATGATGATTTTCACTTGGTAGACAAACCCAAACTTTTGTTTAAGAACGCTTTTGTACTGAGGTTCTTGATTGATTCCGATGAAGAGTAGAATTTAGGTAAGATTCGACCCCGAGGTGGAGAACTTCAACACGCTCTTTGATTTGAAGCATATGAAAACAAGGATTGCAGTAATGTACTTGATCTAAATTTCGGTTGAGGTTCTGGTTGGGGCTCAGGTAAGTTGATCCTCACCACCAGTGTATGTAAAGTGATCAACGGTTTTCTGCATTGGTGGTGTGGTTTCTGAATCCCTTGGTTGATCAGATGGTGGTGGCTGTGTAGCTTGTTGTGTAGTGGTGATAACCTGCATAACCATTTGTCGAATCATTGGATGGAGTTGCCTTCTTAACAGATTTCGTTGTTGACATAGGTGTTTCTTATGTTGATGGAGGTGATGATTGAGATGATGATTTGGGTTTGGTGGAAGTGTCAAAAGGTGGTTCAGAAGACTGTTGAGGTATGTGTGTTGGATTGTCAACAATGTAGTTGTCTAATTCCTTCTTTACCTTTTCCTCTTCAGCTCTAGCAGCTTCTTTTGCCTCTTTTCGAATTATTTCCTCTTCAGCCGCCAAATTATCATCATCAGGGACTCTTTCATCCTTATCATGATCGTAATCTCCTTCGTCATATATTTCCACATCTTCACCATGATTTTCTTCTTGTGGATGTTTTAGTTGTTGTTGTGGTTGCTTCATTTCAACAGTTGTGGTGATAGTGACACCCTGATCCTTACCGGGTTGATTAACCGGATCGGATGGGGTAAGAGATGTTTGCAATGGATCTTCCATAAGTGAAGGACTACTACTTGACCCTCCTGCCCCACCGGGTTGATTAACCGGAAAGGTTGAAGCATGGTATTCCATCCTTTTCTGATTTAATGTCTTATGAAATTTTATTTCCTCTTCCATTGAATCATACTCATCATCAGGATGACTTTGTGAGCATGAATTTGAATGGACGTTGCAGAAGGATGTCCACAGCAATTCTGTAAGATGATTATGAGCATATGAAGTTGTTGAAGATGACACGGAGATTGTTCTTGCCAAATGTTTTGTCGTATCCAGCTGGGAATGTGTTTGCCATCAAGAGCTCTGCTGGGGTATTGATGATTGCTTGATTTGCAGCCATTTTGTGATCTGAAAGACATTAGACAAAAAGACAGACATATGGAAACACAATGTGTTTGTTTTAGTCTGATTTATTATCTAATTCCTTGTTTGATGGTAACATGTTTATGTTAGTTACAAGTCCTAAGTCACATTATTCCAATTGATTGAAGTTGATGTGATAAGTTACGTGAACATGTTAATTTTGAAATTTCAAAGTCCAATTTTTCACTTAACACACAACATATTAACTTTTGTAAGCTTATACGAAACATCAGGTATTTGTGACTTATGTGTAACATTTAACAAGTAACATATGCGTACTAGGCCAAAATGTAGTGAACAGTGGGTTATGTGTAACAAGGATCCTTATGCGTAAGAAAGGAGCTTATGTGTAGGAGTAAACTAAAGCGTAAGATCAAGCTTAGGAGTAAGAGTTTCTTACGCGTAATACAAGTTCAAAGGCTTTAAGCTTACGCGTAGGGATAAGCTAGATGTTACGCGTATAGTTTACTCGTAAGAGTAAAGCTTATGCGTAACAAGCCTTGTTTACGAATATCTTTCCAAGATACACTTAATCCACTGTAGACCCCTTATGCGTAAGAGCTACGCGTAAGATTTCTCTTAGGTGTAACCTTTACGCATAAAGTATTCCTTAAGCTTAAAGGTTTGAACACCTAAAAGATTCTGAGATTACGAATAGTTAACCTGTTAAATATAAACATGAAAACTTGATTGCAGTTAACTCCAAACATCTTTTAGATCACAAAACAAGCACAAGAACATATCAGATACACACAGAAAGACTTAGGCGTAAAATTACTTAAACCCTAAACCCTTAATCTACGCGTAAGAGATATAGCCACATAAATCAAACAAGAATGTTTCTGGAGTGTCCTAGATGTCATATGGGTGCAATGGAATAAGATATAACATATTTCCACCACAGAATCAAAAGATTCATGGGATATGAACCCTAAAAACCTAAAACTTAAATTCTTACAGTTTAGATGTTTCTGAGCTAATTTAAAGGTTCAAAAACATGCATATAAACTTATTCTAACACTTTCTTGACTACCTAATAACATATCACAGAATAGAAAAGCCCTAGATGAGCGCAAGAACCCTAGAATTCAAATTAATGAATTTTAAGATTCAGGATGGTTTTGGACAATTGAAACAAGTTTAATAGACACTAAGAAAGGTTTTAACACAACTCATTTCAATCCAAACACTTTTATGCATAAACACCCAATTCGTTCGAGTGAACAATTTTCCAAAATCAGTTTAAGGAGTTTTAATCGTTGGATTTGAAAGAATTTTTAGAAATCCTTGTTTGTCATCTTGATTAAAACAGTTTAGAACTTATAGATTATGAAAAACTTGAACGGATTTGGAAGATTTGATTTGGGCCGTTTGATCTTGGTGGTTTAGGAGTAAATGATTTTGTTAAAATTAATTTTCCAAGTTGACACTTTCAGTCCCTCAACCTTAGGTTCCAACCAAGATCCATAAACTTCCGTTTAGGTTAGACAAAACACATGTAAGACAAGAAACTTAACGATACTCCCTCTCGACTTTTGAAATAATGAATTTTGAAAAACATTTGAGTCCGAGGAGAGTATTTGACAAGAAACGTATCCACCATTTTAGAAGAAACAACATATTTTTGAAAACATGAAAGTACAAGGTTTTATGAAACCGAAAAATATTTACTCTCTCCCCCTCAACACTTGTTCGTGAAAAATAATGAAAGATTTGATAGAACAAAGTGTTGACTGAAGATTTGTACTTGCGATGTTTGAAAGAATTTAGATAGAAGAATATTTTTGAGATTTTCTGATTTTATACTTTTGTATTTTGTTTTTGAAAAATATTTACAAAGGAGGTTTTGGTGTTTGACTGGTTTTAAGAATATTTTAAGAGTTCATCCAGTTCCTCTTGAGTCAAACACCGGATACCAATCCGGTGGACCAACTCATTAAACCTAGCAGGAGCTAAGGCTTTGGTGAGAAGATCTGCCAATTGGAATTCTGTACCCACAAAGTATAATTCAACTGTACCCTGTTCCACGTGGTCCTTGATGAAATGATATCGAAGATCGATGTGCTTTGATTTCGAATGTTGAACTGAGTTGCACGAGATCGCAATAGCACTCCGATTGTGGCAGTACATCAGGATTTTGTCAAATACGTAACCATAGTCTTTGAGTTGTGTTCTCATCTAAATGACTTGAGCACAACACGCCGACATGGCTACATATTCTGCTTCTGTTGAGGACAGCGATGTACAATCCTGCTTCTTCGATTGCCATGACACCAGTTTATCACCAAGAAATTGTAATGCTCCTGAAGTACTTTTCCGTGAATCTAAGCATCCTGCGTGGTCAGCGTCTGAAAAAGCTATTAGTTCAAAACCAGAATCCTTCGGATACCAGATCCCCAAGTTAATGGTTCCCTTGATGTATCGGAGGATTCTTTTAGCCTCAGAGAGGTGGGTTTCAGTTGGTCTCGACTGATAACGGGAGCAAAGATATACGGCAAACACAATATTAGGCCTGCTAGCTGTTAGATACATGAGAGACCCAATAATACTACGGTATTTGGTAGGGTCCACCAATTTCCCATGTAAATCAGCATCTAGCTTCTTGGTATGAGCCATTGGTGTGGCATAGGTGTCACAGTTTTACATTCTAAATTTGTTTAACAATTCAAGGGCATATTTGGACTGACTCAAGAAAATACCACGGGGTGATTGATGAACTTGCATTCCTAGAAAGAATGTGAGTTCACCCATCATTGACATTTCAAAATGTTTTGTCATTAATTTTGCAAAAGCATTTGAGTATTTTAAATGTGTTGACCCAAAAATGATGTCATCCACATAGATTTGAACGATTAAGATGTGATCCCCGTGATATTGTATGAAAAGTGGGGGATCGACCGAACCTTTGGTGAATTTATTGGCAATGAGGAAGGATGATAACTTATCGTACCATGCCCGAGGAGCTTGTTTGAGACCATATAGAGCTTTTTTCAGTTTGTAGACATGGTTCGGGAACTCGGGATCAACGAATCCTTCTGGCTGGCTGACATAAACCGTTTCTTTCAGTTTCCCATTCAGAAAAGCAGTTTTAACGTCCATCTGAAAGACCGTTATGTTCATATGAGCCGCGACAGCGAGAAAAATCCGAACAGCCTCAAGACGAGCAACCGGAGCAAATGATTCTTCAAAGTCAATACCCTCTTCCTGTCTATAACCCTTAGCCACCAGACGTGACTTATTTCTGATTACGTTCCCTTCAGCGTCCAATTTGTTCTTCCAAATCCATTTGAGACCAATGACGTAGACCCCTGTTGGTCTTTCAACCAGTTCCCATACTTCAAGACGTTTGAATTGGTTGAGTTCTTCTTGCATGGATTCAATCCAGTTGTCTTTTGTCATTGCGTCTTTAATGTTTTTAGGCTCAGTTTGGTAGACAGTGAGTGCATAAATGCAATGTTCACCATCTGTGTGAAGACGTTGTCTTGTGACGACTGGTTGATTTGGGTTGCCAATAATGTTCTCAAGAGGATGGTCTTTTGTCCAACGATGTGTAGAGGGTTGATGTTGGTATACATTGTGCAGATTCTGAGGATTCAAATGGTTTGTGGATGATTCCGCGACATCAGGTGCAGCAGTTTCATTATCAAACGGGTTAAAGAACGCATTTGGATCAAAATCTGCAGGTGGGGGGGTACTAAATTAAGAATATCATCAGCTGGTTCAACGTCGTTGGAAGCAGTTTGTTCAACTGTTGTGGTAGAGTCAACTGGTGGTGCTTCTTCAACCGTAGTTGTTGTGGCAGGTGTATCAGGTATTGGAATCAGATCAGGTTGTGCAGCGGAAACATCGGATACACCTGGAGCACGTTCATCAATATCGTCACTGAACAGTGGAGCAAATAGCCTTTCCATTTGTTGACGAGTAAGCTGGGGGCTTAGTTCAGCTGATGATGGGGTTTGAGGGAAGTTTAAACGGTTGTGACCGGGTTCCAAGTTGTTATGCTCAGAAGCCATTGTGAATATAAACAGAGATTCATGAAGTTTCTGAATAAGTTTTCCCCCAAACTGACAACTGTGTTTAGCAGATTTGAAACTTTGATGTAGTAGACATTTCTTCTAACTTTTGAAGTTTTCAGTATGCAGCGGAATTTGTAGAAGAGCAGTAAACCACACAAGGTGAATCTGACTAATTGCGGAAAATCCGTTCGAGGGTAACATGCCAGAAATCAGCAAAATCTTCTCACGTATGTAGACGCATCACACCAAACAAAATAGGACCGTGTGTGAGGCATCAATAACTCGATACCAAGACCGTGTGTGAGGCATCACAACAACATATTTAGGTAACTTCACACAAGATCACCCATGAAATTGAGACGATAACACCAAAGTGAGACGTTTGAGCCACATATCGTCTTATTTCTTCCCCTAATTGAAGAAATTCAAGAAGGCATTGGGTTTTCGCAAAGAAGCATGTGGAAGAACAAGGAAGCAATGACCACCTACACACTCTCTCCCCCTCGATGTTTTCAATGATTCAGAATCATACACCACGTATGTTGATGATGAATTGAAGACATCGAAACCATGTATAAGGAGACAGCGAAAACATGTATGTTCAATTAATCGAACAAGTGTGAAGTACCATAAATATCTCGTGAGAATCAACTGCTGATAAAACTACTTTGTTTAATCATTTTGTTGATCATCAGTTGTGTCATTGTTGTTGGAAACAGTTTGATCTTCTGTTATCGAAGATTCGATTGGAGGTGCAGTTACAGCAACGGTTGTTGTTGTAGATTCAGGTGTATCCGAAATTAAAATATGATCAGGTTTTGTAGCGGAAACATTCGATACATCTGAAGCACGACTTTTGAAAGACTCTTTAACCAGTGGAGCAAACAAAGTTTCCAATTCATGACGATTAAGTACAATGGTGGTGCAGCTGATGGATCATGATATTTTTTTACGGTGAGAAACGGGTCCTATGCTGTATTGCAGTAGAAGCCATTGCTATTGTACCTGTATAGAAAATAGGAGGGGGCAAGATAGAAAGAAACATGGATCCCCAAGTGTAACTGGGTTCCAGATGTTAGAGGCATAAAGATGTAGTGTCAATTATCTTCTTGACACCTGAACATGCTATTTTGATGATTTCCTTTCCTACCTCAGGGATGGATGTTGTGGGTTTCACACCTGTTTTGATGCAACTACTTAGTATCTTGCCTGTAGGAATCCACCTAAGACCAATAGTTTTGAAAACTCTACCCGTTGGAATCCATCTATGGTTAGATCTAGGGGATGTTGAAACTTCTTTTGGGAAGAGTCTGCGTCCTATATTGATCCACCTATTAGGTTTCTGAAATTTTACGTTTAGATCAACGGGTTTATTTCTAACTATTTGTTGATTAAACTTAGGTTTTGGTTTGCTACTACAAGCAGTGTTATGCAACACACTAAAAGGCATGACTCTAGGTCGTGAACCTAAGATTCCATCCTTTTGGAGTAGTGCCCTTTTCCTAGCCTTTCCTAGATCAAAGCTCTTGTATGCGTTATTTGAATCACATGAATTTTTAAGTTTAATGCTCGGTTTAGACACAGTGTTCGAACTAATCCTAGATTGGCCAGGAGCAGCCACTTGTATAGGTATAACAGAAACAGGTTTAACAGAAACGTGTTTAATAGAAACATAAGCATTATTCTTAGGCTCTGAATGTGGAGTGACTGGTTTTGACAAATGATTATTCTCAACAACTTGGGAGACAAACCGTGGTTTTGAAGATTTAGAACGTTCAGATTTAAATGCAGTTGGTTGTCTAACTAGTGATTGTTTTCTGAAAGGTTGTAGAGACGATTTCCCCAAGATTGTTGGTTTTGTAAACTTAGTATCCACACTCTTGCCAGTTAATCTTCTCAGTTTGTTTTGTAAAGCAACATGTGCAAGCCCCTTTGCTTGAATTTGAGCCTTTAAATGCTCATTTTCTTTTACTAATGTATCCACACGATTACTTTGTTCATTTGAATACTGACCATTGTGTTCTGAAGAAAAAGATTTGTTTTGTAATTTAAGTTCAAGAGAGATGCAATGTGCCTCTAGTTTTGAAAAATCTTTATGAAACTGAGCAATGGTCTTTTTGAGAAGAATGTTTTCAGATTCAAGAGTTTGATTTGACGATTCAGTTGAATTGTTAACAAGTAAGGGCTCAGACATGAGATAGTTTTCTGGACATTGTGCAACACACTGGTCAACCTCTCCTTCATTACTAAATTCAGGTTGCTCAGTATGTTGTGTCGCATTTTCAGTCAGAATATGATCAACAGTAGATTGTACCTCGACCATCTGTTCTGTGTCAGTGTCATAGGTTGGTAAGATATCTTCCTCAACCATTTGTGCATCGTCATAGTTGGGCTTGGTGTCGTAGTTAAGTATGATATCTTCTCCAGATCTGCTGCTGTCATCCTGCTTTTCCAATGCTACAACCTCATTGTCCGCATTACCGACAGTTGCAGTAATCACAACATTCTCAACGTCCATTTGAGCATTCCTTTCATGTACATCAACTCTTTCACCTTGCACGACTGCTGGATTTCGGGATGAAGTCTGCCGCTTGAAATTGATAAATTCTGAGTATTTTTCAGACAGAACCATCCATCCTTCGATCAATTCCTCATAAGCTTTTGCATCTTCATAATCATCAGTAGAAAGGTTTGATGATGAAGGTTTGATGAAAGGTGAGGAGATTTGTGAAGTCAGCATACTTGAAAGGCCAAATTAGTGATTTTCAAAATTTCCTTCCAAAAATAAATTTGAAAAATTTTGACTCTCAAAATTTGAAATTCACTATAAAATTCAATTCAAAGGTTGTAAGAAAAATTTGAGTTATGACAATTTTGACGCCAAATTTTACCCGAAAAATTTGAATTTGGGCCCAAAAATTTGAATTTTTGACCAAAATTTTCACAGTTAAACCAAAATTTGTATCTCGCGTAAAAATTGAACGTTTAGTCTCCCTTAAAAATTAAATTTTACTCAAATTTTCCCGCCAAAAAACTTGTGTTGATGGATCTTTGTAGTCGAGAGAAACTTGTTGTTTGTTGAAGAAGTGCTTAGGCGTAGAAAACCAGCTTATGCGTAGAGGAAACCTTACGCGTAGAAAGAGCTTACGCGTAAAAACACCACCTTACGCGTAACAATGAGAATTACGCGTAAGAATAGCTTACGCGTAAGAAATGAGAAACACTAAGATTAGGCGTAAACTGAAAGTTAGGCGTAGAAAACTTATGCGTAAGACAAAGCTTAGGCGTAAGATAAATCTTATGCGTAAAAGGTCTACGCGTAAGCTTATGCTTATGCGTAATTTTAGAGTTTTTGCCCAAGTGATCTTTTACACTATCACAGTGTAAAAGATATCCAAAGTCGACGTATTTTCAGGCTTATCCAAGCGAGAAAACACGGAGTAAACCACGAAAACTGAAGATCAAACCAAGGAGTAAGTTACGCGTAGTTTTAGGGTTTTGCTACGCGTAGAACTACTCGTAAGATGACTTTTGCCCAAAGATGTTTCTAAACCAGATTTTTGTGATGAAATAGCTTCAATATCACCAAAATAACACAAGAGTGTGAAACTTGATGATCCAAAGCGTCTAAAACAGTTACGCGTAGAACAACTACCACGTTAAAAACCAAGTTAAAAAACGATGATCCACACGTAAAGGTTGAAACTTTTTGCCAAAAACAGATATTTTAGCACCTAAAAACGTTGAAAGGACAAGAATCTTGGATTAAAAAGTGTAAAAAATGTGTTTTTAAGCGAACCAAAGTTTGAAAACCGGTGTTACGCGTAGGATCGAAACCCACTTCAAAAACAAACCGATTCACCCAACTATTTAGCGATTGATACCACTGTTAGGTCACTAGTTTTACAACACAAGCACAATAGAAAGAGATAGAGAGAAAGATCGGATGAACAAGACACAAACCAAACACTATGCGTATGAATACTAAGGACGGTTATGCGTAGCATATGTGAAAGAGAAATGAATTGAACAACCAACCCTCAAGTAAGGGTTATTACAAGGTATTTATAGGAAGGGGAGCTAGGGCAACACTCCTACTCCCTTCCTTTCCTTAGTGGACATTGGCCTAAGCTCATGGGCCTTCTACATAAGCTTAAGCTAATAACAAACATAATGGCCATAATTAAGCTAACTATTACATATGAATCACTAACACTTGATATAGGTTTAGGAGTGATTCCAACATTTGGTGACTCAATGTTACAGCACATGTGGTTCTTTCTCTTATGATCATTTTGAAGCCACAACATGATGGAATTTGCTGTAACTATGGAATTTGTGATGCCAAAGCATTATGTGGCATCTTGTGATACTAAGGCTAGTCCCAGTCGCAACCTGGGACGACCTGGGATAACCTGCGCCACGTCAGCTTTCTCTCTCCAGCGACCTGGGACAACCCGGATGCCCCAGTCGACGACCCGAGGATTTTTTTTTTTTTTTTTAATTCAAACATTTTTAACATTAAATTTAAATTTCATTCAAATTAAAAAAAACATTACATTACGAAATTAAAAAAAAAACATTACACTACGAATTTAAAAAAAATTACAATACGAAATTCAAATAAACACTAGAATACTTAAACTAATAATCTAAATTGTAACGTTCTTTGATTGCTGCCTTAACTTTCTCCAACTCTTCTAGTTGGCGGCCGGTCAAATTTGGGTCGATTGGAGTGTTGTAGAAGATGATGTCGGACTCCCGTTTTGATGTCCTCATGAGCTCAAATTTTGCCTGTTTTATCTCGAACTCTTTTTCCCTCAACCGTAACCAATTATCTTCTAAACCCTGCTTATTCTTATCTTTATCCTCTTTTGACGGCTTCTTGTTCCTTAAGAAATTTTTGGCCAACGATTGCATAAATGAGTCTGATGGAACATCATCATCACGAGAGGAGGAGGATGCTTTCTTCCTTCCTTTGTCACGACCATACGGTCGTGATTCTCTAGTCGGTTCCTCAGCAGAATCATCAACGTCATAGACATCGAAAGGATCACGAGCTTGGGTTGAACCAGAGGTAGTGGTAGAACCCTTTGTTTTCTTCCGACTATTTGTTGATATAGCCGGCAACTCAACCTCCTTCCAAGCAGGATGACCCTTTAAAACCTCGTAGCACTCCTCCAAAGTGAAATCATGACCGTACGTCATACGGTATTCTTTAAGAGCTTTTGAGGTGTCTTCGATATCATTCTCACCGCTTCCATGGGTGTTCTTGATATTCTCCATGATAGCACAATAATTTCCAACCCTGTTACGAATCCTGCTCTTCCATTTGGTATTGATGGATTCATAGGTTCGGTCTTTGCCAGTTTCTTTCTTCAAGTAGGCGATCACTTGCTCCCAAAACTTGAAGCGGTTCTGGGCGTTTCCTCTCGCCGCATTTTTCGACACATAGACCCAAGCTTTACAAAGCACCACCTCTTCCTCCTTTGTCCATGGCTCTGCTGGCTTCTTGGCTTTCCCCTTGTTTGTTTCCGGCTTCTTGCCTTTGTCCTTGGCCTTTGAAGCACGTCTAGATGGCTGCTTTGGTTTGATGGGGGGACATCTCTTCAGCGGAAGCGGTTTTCTCATCATCAGAATCATCAACGGGAATGGAACCATGGAACGAACCGTGGTGCGAACCGTGACCCGAACCTTGTCCCATCGAAGCATCTTGACTTGGGTAGTTTTGACTTGGGTAGTTTTGTGTCTGATACTCCGGCATCCAATCTTCCAAATTCATGTCTAGATTAGTGCTTCGAATCGGGGAATAAGGTTGATACGGTCGAGAAGGATAAATGAAGTCCATGTTTGGATGGTAACCAGACCCACTAGGTTCTTGCCGGTAATCTTGGTAAGAACGTTGCGGTGGGACAAAAGGACGGTTAAGATAAAACGCGTTTTGGTTTTGATTTGGTTGGGGTAGTTGTGATTGATAATCAAAACCTTGCGGACGAAAGCGAATAGGAGGCCGGTTTTGTTGTGGTGATATGTCGGTTAACTCGAAGTTGTTTTCCGGCGAGAAATTTAGATCCGGGGTATTCTGGGGTAGTCGTGATCGTCGGGTTTTTGATTGTGGGGTATTTTTCTTTGACATTTTGAAGTTGGAAAAGAATTAGATTGAAATGAATGGAGATGAAAATGGTAAGTTGTGAATTGTGTTTGAGGTAATGTGGGTTATAGAGTGATAAAAAGGATTTGATTTTTTTTTTATTTTATTCAAACGGTCTTTTTTTTGTTTTAATTCAAACGGTAATTTCATTTTGGGAAGGTAAATACTTGGCTCAATATCGAGCGTTTTGGGAACCGATGTTCGAAAAAAGGGACGACGCCCGATGTGGCAACCTGCCACCCACAATCATGCACAACCGATGTTACATCGGTCGAGGGTCCAAATTTTGGTTGCCCAACCGATCTCGACCCCTCCCACTGCGACAAGCCTAATGAACATGAATTGATGGTTTCAGTTAGTCAGATTCATTCTGCACTAACCTACTCTTTGTCATTCTATCTGTTTACAGATAGTGTGACTAGCCTAAGGGCATCTGGCTTAGAGAACAGCGAGAAACTGTGAATCCAACACTTGTGTTGGAGGCAACACCTGCCACGAGCTGGAAACCCTGTCAGGAAAGCCCTTTTAATGGAACTATCCATCACAGGCAGTGCTATGCACTGAAACCATTGGTTTTCACCAAACCAGAGGCCATGTAAGGCTGAACTTGATTAAATGTCTGTCACCACACTTAATCCCTTCAAATTTGTGGTTTTAGTATTATAATTTCCAAAATATAAGATAATACTGATGGGTAAAACTTAATACTGATGGTTATAAGTTAGTACTGATAAGCATAGTTAGTACTGATGAACTAGCCGTTAGTACTTATTCCAAAAGTCTGTTATGCAATGATTACTTTTGCAAGTAGAGTTGTTACCGTCTTTTTCCTTATAAAAGGGTTTCCTAATTTGGTTCTCTTCACTTATTACCATAAATATTTATATGGCGGTTCAACTAAAATTCTCCAAATCTCTATATATTGCATAACTTTCCAATTGCTTTCACCACAATTCACTAAAGGCTTTTGCGATTAAATCCCACCTTACTAACCCTTACTATAATCATTCATGGCTCCTCTTGATTTTGTCGATAAGCACAACATGGTGGCGTGCTTGGAATTGCCAGAAGGTCATGATGAATTTACTGAGATAGTAGCCTTTCTAAACTGAAGCAGCATCAGGTTTGCTTTACTCTTAAACACTACTATCTTATGTACCCCTGTCAGGAAGTTTTGGCAAACTACAATTGCCTCAACAACTGAGGAAGGGGTACAACAGTTAATTGGTACAGTGGATGACACTCAAATTGTTATTACTGAAGCCTCTATAAGAGAAAATCTTCATCTTAGAGATGCTGAAGGTATTAACACTTTGCCAGGCACTGAAATTTTTGAACAACTCTCATTGATGGGGTATCGACATGATGACACTTTCAATTTTCACAAAAGTCAGTTTTCCCCACAATGGAGATTTCTAATCCATACCCTCCTACACTGCTTAGGTCACAAAAGGACTGGCTGGGATGCTTTCCCCACTAATATAGCCACAGCCTTGATCTACCTTGCAACATGCAGGGTGTTCAATTTTTCAAATTATATTTTTGAGGGTATGCTTAAAAATGTTCCCAAGTTTATACAAGTATTTTTGGATCTTCAGAAACAAAACCTACAACCTCACAAAAATATTTATCCTTCAAAACTACTCACAACCAAAGTGTTTTCAAATATGTCAAGGGCTGTGGTAGGCTATAATGGGGTTGTAGTGCCTTTATTTGGTAAGATGCTTATTACAGAGGGTGAAGGACCATCAAGCACAGGTGGCTCCCAACACACACCCACAGATCCTGAACAATCTCACAATCAACCACTTTCATCAACAAGTAGGCAATCCAGACAGGGGAGTGGGAATGCTCAGACCCATTATCCCCCTTTCATTGAAGTATATGAGCCTATCTCAGGTGATGGAGGAGATAGAGTGGTGAGGGTTGCCAATACTCAACCAGGCTTAGAAGCTGGTGAGGATAGTGGTAACATCATTAAGACCCAATCCATGCCAACACCTAGTGAGCACTCCTCACAGGGTGGACCCAGGCAAAGGCTAAAACGGGGGGTGTATCTGCTCAGGCTAGGCCTGGGAGTGCATCTCAAATGCCCAGTGACCCACCTCTCTCAGCAGGTCACACAGCTGGAAGTGGTGAGGGCATCTTGACACTTAATGAAATGACGGATTTGTACAAGTTCCTATGCAGAAAAGTTAACACACTGGAGATTGCTCTGGATGAACACAAGAAAGCTGCTGCCAAAGTTCATACCAGGATGCTTCTGAAGATGAAAAGGCTTACACATCAAGTCCAGCTTCTATCCAAGCAAACTGCAGTCGCATCTCCAGTTACCACATCAATCAAAAGGAAGGCCAAGTTCACAGTTTCTAGCACCTCAACAGAGGATTCTTCCAAACAGGGGAGGATTTCTGACATACAAAGCAGAAGAGAATTTGGTCAGTGGCAAGGTGGTCAAGACTTTCAGAGCCCTTTTCTTGATGAAGAAGAAGAAGTACAGATCACCAAACATGCAGAAGAAGTGCTTAGTACTCCTACATGCACTATCAGTACTATCCCAGTTAGTACTTATAGTGTTGTAGTTAGTACTGATAATACTATAGTTAGTACTCCTGGTGTTCTGCAATCTGTACTAAGTCCAATCTTCCAAGTAGCTGCTGAACTACAACAAGCCACAACAACAGAGGCCACCATCATCACTACCACTTCACATGAAGACAGTGATGAAGAAGATAGAGAGAAACATGCAGTCTTGGGACTTCAGAGCTTGAAGAAATCAGTCCCTATCTCTCCAACTTACAAGAAGCCTCTTGTTCTATATCTGAGAAAGAAAACCAAATCAGCAGCAACCAAGCCCAAAGAAAAAGGAGTCGCTATCAGAGAAGGAAGTGCCCCACCATCACCAACCTCCTCAGCTCCAAAGATTGATCCCAAAGATAAGGGCAAGGGCATTCTAGTGGAAGTACCAAAGAAGAAGGAGATTGAAAGGTTAAATGAAGAAGCAGCAAGGAAGATTGCAGCTGAGTGGGATGAGCAAGAATTGCAAAAAGAGGCTGCAGAGAAAGAAAAGAAAAAGATGGCCAAATTAGATGAAGACTGGAAAACATGGGATGACATGAGAGCCAAGGTAGAAGCAACTCAGGAGGTACAACAAAAGCTGCAACAAGATCAGAACACAAGTGTTAATGAAGCAGCTGAATTGTTCAGTGAGATCTTGGCCAGAAGACAGAGTCAATTTTGACAGCAAAGGGAAATTGAAAAGGCCTCAAGACCTCCAAAAAAAGTCAGCAAAAGATGTATCTTTGTAAGTATATCAGCTATCAAGGTGAAGATAGAAGAACCTTGAAACAGCTCAATCAACTATCTTGGGAGACTCTTAAAAGACTTGCTGATAGAATTCAAAGAAGCATTCTCAACTTTAGGCCTATGCAAGCTGACGATACTGTTGAAAGACCACAACCTATTGGAAGCTACAAGAGACCATTAGAAGAAGGAGCTTCTTCAACTGCACCCAAAAGATTGAAAGCATCTGAAGATGAAGGTGGACTAACTGAAGAAGATCTCAACCAGATGATGTTAATTGAAGCCCCAGAAGAAGCACTGTATTCAGAGCCCATCAATACCAGATACCCAATCATCAACTGGGATATCTATACTGAAGATGGAAAAAGACATTGGAGGATACACAGAGTTGGTGGAAGAACAAGTGCCTATCTATACTTGGTAGATTTATTTGAATTCATTGACAGGGAGGATCTACTCAAGCTTTGGGAGTTAGTAAAAAACAGGTTCAAGAACAAAGATCCAGACAATGATAAGGATCTGGAGTTACTTTATGAACTTCTAAATATCTTTGAACCAAATCCAGCAGGAGAACAATGGAAGTATCAACCTAGAGAGGAAGCCCTGACTTGGACCCTGATTGATTCTTGTGGACTGCACTTGGTCACTATGTGCAGTGGGACAGATATCTACATGTTGGTTGAAAGAACCTATCCACTTGCATTAGGAACTCTACTAGAAATGCTGACAGCTGGGCTAAGGATGGGTAATGCAGTAGACATTGCTAAGGAGTTGCTGATAAAAATATTTGACCAAGCTGGAAGACCTAGCAGAAAGTGAGTTTGGAAGAATGCTTAAAGGCTGAAGAAACTTGTGATTCTGAAACCCAATCACAAGTTTAGGGGAGGATTGTTGGGAAATTCTATTTTGGGAGTTAATACTTATAGTTGTAAAGTTAGTACTGATAGTGTCTTATGATAAGTATTAACTAGTTAGTACTGATAGTGGAAATATTAGTACTGATAGTATTAAGTTTGTACTGTTCTAAGTAAGGAATATCATGTATGGTTTGTAATAGCATATCTTCTATTCCAATAGAAGATATGATATACTTAGTGCATAGTTATCTCTGTAAGGGACTCCTTAGTGTATAAAAGGAGATCCTAGCTAGGTTAAACATATCTCATATTCTAGCCGTCTTAAGAAGAGCTTCAAGGTTGTAAACCCTAGTACTAGGAGAGTTGTTAGGATCCAATATTTATGTGTTTGATGATTCGGGTGGTCTTGGGAGATCAAAATACATGTTTGCCATTAGAGAGAGAAAGTTAGAGAGTTGGGTGGTTTCTTGGTAGAGAGTTACTTCACAAAAGTTGAATATTAGATTGAAAAGCACCACCCCTTCCATGGATGGAAGGGGTATTTATAGTTACAAGAAATACGACCTCCTATCGGCCTGTGGATCAGGTATACAGTGGGTAAAGACCCGTCCTTCCTCCACGGTGTTGCACTAAACTATTTTACGCTACTGACTAACTAATAAAACAATAAATAACGTAACTAACGACAAATCTACGAGCTAACTTATGCTAGATAACATTTGGGGTGACCGACACTTCACTATGGAATTTTCTAATTCCTAACAATCTCCCCCTAAGGGAGGTCACCCCATGTTTTACATTTCGAATCCTAGCATTCTATTTTATCTTTGTTCTTGAGCTCGTAGACTTCAATTCTTCATTTCAACAATCTTTGTGCTTTAGTAGTGATTCTTCAAAGTCCGCACTGATTTGTACTTTTAGTGGAGGCCTTTAACTGATCCACATCTTTGATGATCTTCGAGCTTTCATTGAGATCATCAGCCACAATAAATCTCTGGATCACCCTTTGTTGTGTTGCCATCATGTGAAGTTGTGACTTTCGGACCGACATGCTCACACTTTTGAATCATGACATCTTTCCATCAGAGTAGCGGAAGCCTTACTGGTTCATGATATTTGCAGCAGCGAAGCAGAAGCATAGTATAAAAATATCAGAACCAGGTTATGTAGATATGCATCAGTCATGATTTCTTCAAATTAAGTGTGGATGCTGTGAGCATGCGGCTTTGGAATGACTCTTCAATTCTGATCAGCTGCAATCGTCGGGGTGTACCTGCATATGACAGTTAGCAATAAAGTGCACGAAAATGTCTTTGATCACTTTCGTTGAATTGAGGTACACGGCCCACGGTTCCCCGTTGATCAGTACAAGTACTGCCTGTGATCAGGTAGGATTCCTAAGAATCTCCTTGACAGGGTTTCGCAGCTGTTCTAGCTGTTCTCAAACCGGAACGTCTCAAAGAAGACAACACGGAGTGAGTGAACCAGCGAATTGAGATTCACTGATTGATGAAAAATGATTTGAAAAACAATCGTGTATTGCTTGAAGAAAGAGTTTTGCAATACGACGAAGGTTTTATGAGAAAGATCAATTTTCAATCAAAATACTTTTTGTATTAGAGAATGAGTACACATTCGACGTGCTAGCGAAAAGAAAAGATTCGCACATCGAACGGTTTTTCTAAAAGTATTTTTCAATCAGATATACTTTTTGAATTTGAAATGAATACACATTCGACGTGCTAGAGAAAAGAAGGTTTGCACATCGAACGGTTTTTCCAAAAGCATTCGTCAATTCCATTCCTGGACCAAGGTTGATTCAAGATTGAATCGCCCCATTGTTTCTATCCAGTTGTCACAAGCTTGATCTTACGAGAAGATCTCACATGTCACCCACCAAGAGCTTGTTTGATGTTGGCTCTAGAAGGATTTCCATCTTCATCGTGAATATTTTCATATCACTCGGATGTTCTGGCAATACCACAAGGATAATGCGTAGGACTCTTAATATAATTACTTTCCACATTGTGTGAAAAAGCAAGTATTCAAGAATTTAGTGTCCTAACGAGATATTGTGGATGATCTCTTGGCTCTAGACTCAATAGTGCACATTTGGTTCCTGTGTCGGAGACTAGGGAGAGGGTCTCCTTCTTCAATATCAACAATCTCTAAGAGAAAGTCGATAGATAATGTCGGTTCCCCGTGAGAATGAAACAAGCCCTTTTAAGAGGAACTTGAGTGGCTTGGGAAGTTTAGTGCAGTGCGTCACTGGGTCCATGACGTCTTTTCTTCAATACCAGTGTTACCTTAGTAACAACCAGTAGCATATGTATTGAACCCGGTTACTGCCCTAAGGTTGAATTGATGGAGGGCTATTTCTTTTCACCCTTTTTCACATTCAGTTCTTTTTCATTCTTCAACCCCTTCAGTGCTTACCGAGACTTCATAACTAGAACCTTGTTGGGTTTATTCTAGTACTAGCTCTGTCTCAGTCCGCACTCTTCCCGTATCTCACTTTTCTCCTTTTTTCAATATACCTAAGGACTCTACACTATCTAGTGGATTGTCCCTGGGTAGATCCCTCCGGTTCTGGCGGATCGTGGGAACTAATACCTAACCTAACCATCCTTATAACACCATGCATAAAGTAAATTGGTCGGTCTTTTGGTACAGTTCATTCTTCCTTAAAACCAATTGAAAAATCATTTGGAAAAACAATCAAGGTACTTGTGATACGAGATCAAAGCATTTTGTACCTTAATAGTTTTGATCATTTAGAAAACCTCCCCCTCAACATGTGCATATGATTTAGAAATTGTTTAGCACAAGGAGGCAAGAGGACTTTGAAATATTTTCTTTGATCACAATTTTCATACGAAAAAGCCATTTGATTTTCTTGGTAAAATTCTCCCCCTCAATATGTGCATAGGATTTTTTGAAATCAATTTTATCACATAGAGGCAAGAGTTCTTTTGAAGCACATCCACAATCACAAAATCCATTAAGAAAACCATTTGAAAACACAATCAAGGTACTTTATAATCTCTTTTAAAAAAACTTTTGTACCTCGATGGTTTTGCTCCCCCTCAATATGTGCTTCAAGATTCGAAAGCGTTTAGCACATATGAGAGAGCAGCCTGCACAATTTCATCAAATCGATCACCTTTTATCAAATTTCATTATTAAATCGCAAATTCTCCCCCGATCAAAAATATCAAACCCTTTGAGATTTTAGATCCCAAGTGATTTAATTAGGTTTAGAAAACATGGGAGAAAATGTGGCCTTGTTTAAATACTCATCTGGTTTTTGGATAAATCCTCCTCCTCAACATGTGCATTATGTATATTGAAATCGTTTGGCACATGGAGGCAGGAGTGCCTTTAAAGGACTAAAACCAATTCCATTTAAAACAGATTTGAGATTTAAAACACGATCTCTACCCCGATCAGAAATATCAAACCATTTGAGATTTGTGATCCCAACTGATTTAAATCATTTAGAAAAATTTGGGGAAAGACGTGGAAAGATTCAATTTTGAAAGATGATAGATAAGGACCATTTTAAGACATTAAAGATTGTTAGTGTCAGGTATGATAGTTTTTAAGAGATCTTTTAAGTAAAACAAAACAATTTCACAATCAAACAAGAACAGAAAAAATTTCATTTTGAAAGACCTTGATTCTAAAGAAAAAATCATACCATGACATAACATTAAATCTTTATATCACCACTTATTATCGTACAAGACGGAACTTTTGTGAAGAAACATCGTTTTAAAATATTTTATTTTAAATCACTCTCCCCCTCAATCCATGACAGAAGTCAATAATTGAGTGACTTAGGTTTTGATAACATGAAGTCCGGTGATTTTCAAAAATTAGTCCAATATATTTTCAAAAACAATATTTTTCCATTTTCAAAACAATTTTAATCAAAGTATTTAGAAAATTGTATAAAAATGGTATCCTGCACAAAGATACGATAGGTGGTTGAGAAGCTTCTGTTGTTGCTGTAGGGTTTGGAAGAAAAACCGTCTGCTGATGCAGTGAGACTTCTTCTTATGTTGCATTTTGAATGCCAACTGAGGTCCAATTAAGCTCCGTTTCTTCAATCACTTAGAAGAAAACCATCTGCTGATGCAGTGAGACCTCTTAGGTTGCATATATGCCAACTCTCCATAGAAGTCCAGTTAAGCTCCGTTTCTTCATTTGTCGACACAATAAATCGTTACCCTTTCCTTTCGGCATCCAATCATATTCATCTGTGGGATCCGGATCGGGAACATTCTTATAACCAAAATACCTGCATACGTTAGTGAACACACATACAAATATATGGTGGTCGACATCACCCATAACAGCAATCGACTAATCAAAGTCAATTCAACATAACAATCAGATTATATAAGGCATGGGGTTTATGTGTTAATCAAACTCTAATCATCTAAACCTAACAATCATATCCTAAATTCCTAGTCCTTCGACACAGGCAAATATCATTTTTAATTAAGCACGTAGGATAATTAAGAAAGCCCGTTAGATGATATAGATTTGAAAACATTATCCCCCTCAATCCATGACTCATTTTATGAAAAGTTTAAAAGCGCTGAAGTCATTGATTGAGTTTTCAATTTAACAAAAACTCTGAATCTGATTGTTAAGCAACTCATTTACCACCATTTTAGAAAACACCAAATATTTTTCTGAAGAATTTTAGACGGAAAAACATTTGTGTAGGAACAGCAGTCCTTCGACATACTTTCCTCATTTTGTTTTAGGATAAGTGCACAAAATATTTGAAAAATGTTTAAGCGTAGCACTTTCCTTCCTTTTAAGAGCGGGTTGCTATCAGAAATAATAGCAAACCATTAATTGAAGCCCGGGTTACAGTCTGAAATAACTGTAAGCCATTTTTTTTTTTTTTTTTGAGACATGTTTAAAAATAAATATTTACACCTCCTGCTCGAACTTCATCTAAAGTCCCGTGCCATTATTGAATGACATTTCTAAGACCGCAGATGTTATCGATACCAGAAGACATGTCTTTAGAAAACATATTTTTGGTAATTTTTGAAATTTTCTGATTTTTATGGATTTTTGAAGGTTTTATATTTTTCTATTTTCTTTTTGTTGGTTTTATATTTTTCTATTTCTTTTTGTTGGTTTTATATTTTTGTATTTTGTTTTTCGAATAAATATTTACAATGATAGAATAGATGATATAGTTAAAGAAGATGATGATACGAGTACCGAGATAAGGATATCGAACAGCCCCGTTGTAGAAGATAGAAGTCATCATCCCTAAAACTTTCACCACCAAAGCTTCCAAGACTCTTGAATCGAAGAGAGAAATTGAGCCACTTGAAAGTGAGACTTTGGCAGCTTCCCCCCAAACCGAAAATCCTTATGTTGAGCAGATTCAAAGCTATATTTCAAGCTTGTCTTAGCCAGGTGCACAGAGATGCACACCATAATCATAAATCCCGCTGCTCCATTTAAGAACGATAATCGAGATTCTTCGTTCGGGGTTATATCATCAAGTTAGAACAGCAGCTACGTATCATCCCACATTTAAATAATCTTCTCAAATTCCTTTTCCACTGAAGTCTGAGGCAATCCATTCCAAAAGGTGTCAAGAGAACAATTCCCCCAAGTAGTTGAATTGATGCAGTCAGTCTCTTTGTATAATGCTCAAGAACTCTCCCAAATACACATCATGAGGGGAATGAAAACACCTTCCCATGTTCACATTTTTCTTCCCGGATGATCGTGTATAAAGCTCAAGAACCCGAAGTACACCAATACCCAAGAGCTCTCCCTGAATACACATCATGAGGGGAACGAAAACACCTCCCCATGTTCACATTTTTCTTCCCTGATGATCGTGTATGAAGCTCAAGTATTCGAAGTATACCAATACACAAGGAATGAATAACTGATAACATTGAAGAAGCAGGCCAAGTCACTGATTATCTCTGCGGGTGACAATCTCTGCGGATGTCAACACCGGAATAAGTGATTAAATCTCTGAATCACTGATTAAGCACTCAAGTGAAATAGCTGAGCATCCCCAATGTACACAATCTCTCTCCCCTGATCATTGCGATACCATCGAAATCACCACACACTCGTGTACCTCATTTATCTTCAGAAACTTTCTCTTACATCTCTTTCCCCACATAGTTGGAATAAGAATACTAAACGCCTTGATGAGTAAAACCTTGAGTTTCTCTTCGGTCATGACATTTGTTTTCCCGGGATATCTTCAATCACTTAGAAGAATTAAGTTCATCAAGTTTACTCGCCATGAGTCAAACCTTGAGTTTCTCTGCGGTAATAACATTTGTCTTCCCGGGATATCTTCAATTACTTAGAAGTATTAAGTTCATCAAGTTTACTCGCGTTTAGATGCTTGTCTCCTTCCGCCTTGCTGGTTTTGACACTTCAGAGTCAGCAAATCATTATAAGCCCGTATACTAGAAATTTGTTGAGAAGAACACTTGAACTCTTGTGAGAATCAACTTGCTGAAGACTCTCTCTGACTATTTATATCAACCCTTCTGTAGACAATTTGAAGTGACCACTGAAGAAGAAAACCCGCTATACCATACTTGAAACTGAAGTCAACTTCCCCACATTTGTATTTTAAGCTTGCACCTAATGATGGAAGAACGGTGTAGAGAATTTATGCTTCAAGCAAATCTCTAAGTACTCACTACCCAAACAAAGTATGAGACATTAACACCTCTTGCGATTATCCACACCGTCATATGCGTGTGACACTGAGTAAAACAAAGTAACTCCTAATTGTGATAGTTAACTAGGTCTTCAACCATCCACCTCGACTGCTGGTAACTAGATAAACCAAGTCTTCAACTCAAATTCTTAAGCCCGAGCAAGTTATCAAATAAGAACACGCCTTTGTGAAAGTCAACTTCAATCTCAAATAAGTGATAAATGATTAACTCCGAAGTAATCACCTTGTGTCAAATGTCCAACAATAGTCAATATCAACGTCTCGAGTAGTCACTGCTAAAGAATATGAGCAAGTCTAATTGGGAATTGAATCTGACATATAACTTTCTCCCAATTAGTGCTCTCCCCTAAACCGACAATTTGTATGATGAATGACCAGATTAAGAAGAAATCTTTTGATAATCAACTGCAACTCGTCTTCAGTCTTCTAACATGTAGCAGAAAATGTAGAACAGACTGTAGACTCGACTTTCTTCAAGATTGTGCAGTTGGGGAATAGATAGTTAACATCTTCAACTCACCAAAAACAAGAACATCACCAAAAAGCATCCCAATCAACTTACATCTTGCAAATCCCCTTAACTAAAATCCCTCCCAATCAAACAAGAACAGAAAGATGTTCATCAAGGAAATCAGCAATCAGGCCGCAACGAACACACAAGATGGTAACACCAAACTACCAATCACATCAAACAAGAACAGATAGATCGTTCGGAATCATCATGTTGATGTAGACGTGAAGCATTAACCGGAAGCACTTTGTCGATCAACTCATCAATCCGAGTGAAGATGTCAACCAACGGCTCTTAGAAGAGAAAAACTCCATGTGAAGATGACCCGATAAGAAGAAGCTCGGTTCTTACATGAGTTTAGAGCCGTATGACCATTTATATTCTCAAATATCAATCAACAATGCAAAAAATTCACACTTCTTCTCCCCCTCAAGAATTGCATACGGAGATGCCATTCTTGATTAAACAAGTGAACATTATCCAAATGTAGTCTATTCACACTTCTCCCCCGCAAAATCAGCACAGGATGTCGCCATCGTCATTATAGTTGAGAAAGTGGAATCAGAAAACAATCAATGGTAGCCCGGTTCACTTTATGACTGAAGCGTATGGAAAAAGCATGAAGCATGTTGATGAGAATGGTCATTAATGAGAAGATTTCTCTTCTTTCGAAGATAAAGCGCACTGACACGTACACTTTTCTTTTCTTTGAGGAACGAGGCATGAACTGTTGTGTTCATACGTCATTATCTCTCTCTTTTCAGCTCTCTTAGCAAAACATGTAATCAACCCCATTATCATTCTGTAGGCTCTTTGTTGTGACAACTGATGGAGATAACCCAATATGATGAATTTGACCCTGAAGTAAACTACCCCGAACTCGTGACTTAAACTTGCACATGTGAAACGAAGAGCGGTGCCGAGAAATCATGCTCCATTGAATCTCTAAGTACTCTATACTCTTCAACCAACCAACCATCAAGTAATAGACGTACATCACCTCTTGAAAATCCACAATTGAATGTGACACTGAGCACTACAATGTAACTCCTTTAAGTGATAGTTATTTTGAGGTGATACGAGCCCAATTCCCCCAAGTGGTAAAAGAAAAGGTAAAAGTCACTCAACAACAACTAGATTTCCAAGTCTTCGTTTTTGATAATAAGCTCGAACAAGGATCTCGAAGAATCTTCATCCATCCATCCCCAATACCTTCAGATACTAAGTACACTTACTGATGAGTGTGTAAATACTCATCATTTTGAGTCAAATCTGAACTGCAAAACGTCTAAAAATGCTCAGAAATGCATCAAAATACTGAAAATATTCCAAAATTGCATTTTATATGTTTCAGATGCAAAATGTTTAAAATCAGATGAAAATTGAGCAAAGTTTGCAAAATTGGCAGTTTCAGTCCCCCAAGTTTCAAAAGTTGTCAAAAACAGTCCCTGAGCACATAATTTCAAAAGTAAAGTCACCAAAGGTCCTTTTAAAATCAAAAGTTGTCAAATTTAGTCCTTTGGTGGAAAATATCAAAAGTTTGAGAAAATTACAAAAATGGTCCTCCAAGTTTGAAAAGTGGCAAAATTAGCCCTTGGAAAATTGCAAAATGGCAATTTTGGTCCCTATACTTTCAAAGCTTGTCAATTTTGGTCCTTTTGTCAACTTTGGAAAATTACATGTTTGGTCCCTCTAGTTTGGCAGTTTACAACATAGGTCCTTGTCAAAATTATTATCCAAGACTTGTCAAAACAATTATGGACCCCTGCCATTTGCACATTTGACCCCTGCCAATACCCTTTTTTGACCCTTTGGTCAAATAAAGTCAAACAACCAGAGATACGCGCCCCACTGTTCCCTTATCTTCTTCCCCACTTGGTTCTGCAAACTCAGCCATCACTTCACCCTTTTCCACCCCCCCTCCTCATCATACCCACCTAACTTACCCTCCACAATAAATGCCACCCCCCCTAGTGCTAGTTTTCAGAACCCACAGGTTGAAACATGTTTCCCGCCAAAAATGTGATAACACTCTAAGCTCTCCCATTGGTTCAGAAAGTGGTGGGAAATACTCAGAAGGCCACGTGGAGCATCTTTCAAGCATAAAAGAGAAGAAAGGAAGCAAAGAAAAAGAGAGTTTTTAGTTTTTATTTTTCTCTTATGTCGTAATTTTTAATTATGTCTTAGTTAAATTTGAAAGTTGTAATAAATTGTTCTTAAGTATCAAACTCAAGCTAAATTTTCAGTTTACCCAAGTTTTAATCATTAATGCAAAGTATCATTTAGTTTCATGTTTATTTGTTCACTGTTAAAGATTCAAGTTTCTATTTCATAAAGACAAGCTTCATTCAGCTTGTTTATCAGTGTTAACAAGCTTATATAAGCTCTTCATAGCTTTTTATAAGCTTGAAATCAAGTTTCAAACCATTTTAGGTTTGGTCAACAAAAGTCAACGAGGGTACAAAAATGATGCAGGACAGGATTTGGGTTGGTTCAGACAATGGAATGGGTTGAAATGGAAGCAGTTGGGTTGGTTTGATAGGTTAGAATTCCCTGTTTCAGTATTGGCTAGCCACTGTGGCTATGGACTTTTGTAAGTCAATTCCAAGTTTATTGCATATTCTTCATTTGCAGGTTTAATTAGTTCAAACCTGTTGTATTAGTTGTATTTAGGGTTGGTTAAGTAGGTTTGATCATAATTTATGATTGGTTAAGTGTTTGGATTAGTTTCAATTGGTAAATCAGTAAGTTAAGGGGGTGTTTGGATTGATTGCTAAAATTGTTTCAAAGGATGTTTTGATCTGAGTTCTTCACTGCTTTAGTCTTTAATATCACTAAGTAGGTTATTTGAGTCTTCATTTACACCTGTTTTACACTAAAAGTCAAAGTTAATTTGCAACTGCTCTTGTGTGTTTATCTGTTGGAACTAGGTCATAGAAATCAAATCAAAAAGGTCTAAAACTTGTTAAGCTTGCCTGATATAGTTGCATTACATCATACTTGATCTATATCAGTCTTACATTTGCTTTCAAAATCCACCAAAGTCAACTTTTAAACCTGTTTCAAAAAGTCAAAAGAGTTCAAAAATTTGGTTTGTGCAGAAACTGCAGCAGTTGCACAGATCTTATTAACACTTTTTAGGATCTGAATTTTTGTCTATAAGTAGTCTACTTGGTGGTCTTGAGAACCACTTATTTGGTTTTAACTTTTGCTTGCTAGATAAGCTGCTGCATAAGCTCTAAGACAGGCCCTGTTGCCCTGCTCCAGGGCTCAGCTAATACTGAGTCTTTTCTCAGATAATGCAAGACTGGTGCAAGGCTCATAAGAGCCCCCCTAGGTCTGGTATTTTGGTTTTGAGTAGCTGCCTAAGTCTAGTTTAGGATTTGATAATTGGTTTGTAGTTTGTAGCTTATTAGGGTGCTTAAAATTGGATTGCAAGTTGACCCCAAAACTGTTTTTAGCTTAAAATCAAAATCACCAAATTTGATCAGTTGTGCTATTCAGTGATTGTAACCTGTTGTTTTAAGTTGCATTTGGTCTTTTTGAGTAGGTTAGAGCTTCTGTTATCAGTTGGAAGCTTATCTTGCTCATTTGCTTATTTTAGTGCTTATTCCAATAAGCACTTGAAAAGCAGTTTCTGATTTCTCTATACAAGTGCTTGTTTTTCCAATTTTCTCATATTCCTAGCATCATTTTAGATTTTTCCTGAAATTTTTAGATTTTTCTAAGTTGTTTAACTATTTTTCCTAATTTAAATTAGTTTTTAATCATTTTTAATTAGCTTTTAATATAAAAAATTCAGAAAAAGTTCAAAAAAATAATTTTTCAATTTTGTTAAGTTTAGATAAATATAAGAAGTGAAAAAAGTAATTTTCCAGATTTTTATTAGTTTATTTGGTAATTTTTAGTAATTTAAATAGTTTTTAATAGTTTAAAATTCATAAAAAATAGAAAAATAGTCAGAAAAATACAAAAATAGTTTTGAAAATTCTAGTTTGATATTTTAGACTTTTTCATTTCATAATTTTATTTTTCTAGCTTTATTTCCTATTTTCTTGTATTTTAGGTAATTATTTAATAGTTAAAAATAGTTTTTAATTAATAATAATTAAATAAATAGTTATAAAATTAATTTTCTTTTTCTAATAATTTTCTTTTATCATTAGGTTTATAAAAATATCATTTTCATATTTTTAGGGTTAATATTGTGTAAGTTTCACGTTTTTGTTTATACGTCACGTAGTTTTTAATTAAGTTTTATTAATACAAAAAGAACAAAAACATTAGTTTAAAAATAGTGATAGCATTTATTTAACAGATTTTATCTTTTTAGATTTCCTTTAATTTACATTTAAGCCGTTGTAATTTGTTGGCTATTTCCGTAGTTATAATAAATCAAATCTCTGTATCCATTCAAATCTTCTCGATCACTAAACGTTTGGCTATTCTCGCACGGCTCGTTGGGACATAACGACCTGGGGAAACATTATACTCTCCCGATCTTCATTGAGCTGGTGTGTGAGCTGTTTTAAGTTCCTTACGGCTGATCATTCACAAGTGATCAGCTCGCGTGAGAAAACTTGACGGTTTTGCACCGATCACTTACCCGTGATATTTCACTTCAACCTCAAATAAATAATACTGAATTAACGCCGTTGTCACATCTTCTAATTAACTGCTCAAATCTAGCCTTCTTTTACATTTAAATGAACTTTGATAATGGTTTTCATCCCAACCATGGTTAGAAGCACATCACCCCGTAAAACCATGTAATAACCAAATTGCCAAGACGAATATCCAAACACACATCCAATTCATAAAGTACACCCTTTTTATCCCTTCTTCGAAGCAAAAACCATAGCACCAGCATCAGAAAAGATCCCGAAATACACTTTCCTTTTCTCTAGGATGGTTCCATCAATACGGGATTTTACAATTCTATGGTTTAAACCGAAAAATAGTTTCTTTCGCGGGATTTTACAAAACCAAGAATAAACCGTAGGATAGATCCGAAAATGCACTTTACTAATACCAGGATGTTTCCATTGTCACGGGATTTTACAAGTCTATGATTTAAACCGAGAAATAGGTTCTTTCGCGGGATTTTACAAAATCAAGACAAAACCGTAAACAATGTCAGCTTGAATGTGTTATGACGACTTTGGTTTCAGAGAATATCTGTTTTAGGGGAACATGCAGCGGTTCATCAATGGTTCAATATCCAACATCATCAACCATCCAATCAACACTTTGGAAAACACATCAAGCACGCAATCTGTCGGCTATTGTAATGACCACATGGAGAAGTAAACCCAATATACCAAACTTGATCATGAAGTAGAATTTCCCAGATTTGTTACTTAACCTTGTACTAATCCTTGTGAAGAAGAAACGGTGTACCCAATGTACAAAACCTCTTGACATTCTCAAAAGAGTGAGACACCGAAGTGATAGCAACGTTGTTAAGCGAGAAAGAATCACAAACGTAACTAAATAGCCAAGTCTTTATCACACTCTATAAATGCCCAAACAAGTCATCTTCGCGGAATGGTAGAAAAAAAAGAAGACGAAATAAGTAAACGTGCCGGGACAATTTTCACTTCAAATCCAAATAAGAGATATCTTCCAAACAACCCCGTAGTCAACATTTTCCAATAAACACCTCAAACCGCGACATAATGTTCTTTGTGAAAATGTATACCCCAAAGTATCAAATTGCACAGCGCAACAAATCATATGATCAACCCAAATCTCACCATCAAATCGCATTTGGAGAAACTATAATGTACCAAGTCGCAGCACATCATTCATCATACAAGTCCAACAGTTTTAAGACATTGAGCCCATGAAATCCATTAAATCCTCGTTAAACTCATTAAAGCCCATTCATAACCAATTTAGCAAATCCACACCGACCCCATTAAAATAGAGTTAACCCAATCAAAGAAAGATAAAATGTAGCCCAAGACAAGTTTTGAATACACCCAACATCCAACATTCTCAAATCAGATCCCGGTTCACGTAATCAACTCTGAATATCAGTCAAATCCGAATATTTTCCAAGTAATCATCTAATATCAAATGATTCAGTTCCAACTTAATTGATTCGGATTAAATAAAGTCATATAATAAGCATTCAGCTCGTCACACATAATCTGCTACAGTCCACTGAAATTTGAGATGATACATGAATTTAATCCCCAACACACTACACGGTCCATCAAGTGAAATACCCTCTCAACTCAAGCCCAAGTACAATACCCGCTCGGTCCATTAAATTGCATAACAAAGTTCACGGCCCAAGTCATTCAATTCACATAACATGTTAAGCGAGGCCCATGTGAGAGAGATAAAAGACAGCCCCTAATACTTGCCCTAATAATTAGGGTATATAACACACCCATTATCTCAATCTTAACCCTAATATCTCTCCACACATCCGCCTACCACCTCTTTCTCCCAAATCTGCCTTATCACACCAATCTGAAGATAATACATCTCGTCTCCTTTATCATCCAAATCCGATTGACACAAAGCATCACAACATATGAACAATCTTAACAGTTGATCACCTTCGAGCCCACTTTCTTGTACCAGCTTCGAAGAATACATGGGGTATTCAAGGCATCATGATCTCTGATTGAGGTCTCGGGTAGGTGAAGTTTTTATATGTTGTTTCATTATCGTTTTTGAGTACTAGAACGAATCAAGAAATGATTATAACATACTTGTTATACATCCTTTCTTATTATGTTTCGGATATTAATTAAGAAGCTTTGCTTCAAAGATTGATCGATGATGGTTACATGTTCAAAAAAAATCTTTAAAAGATTTGAGTAAATATTTGAACAAACTGAGATCGTATGTGAATTTGTTTAAGCGTGTGAAGATTGATTGGGTGAAGAGGTAGGATAGATTTGTAATAGGATGTTGTTGTTGGAAATTGATTCGGATCTGTTATTACTACATTGAGTCAAAACGTTTTCTTTATTCTAAAAACCAGGGACTGATGACGTGATGGTACTGAGGTCGTGGTGTTGTTTTGGTATATGGGGTATGTGGTCGTGAGGTCAAGTCCTCTCATTCTTCTTTTCTGTCAGTGTCAAGTCGCTAGTAGGCATATGGCAAGTCGCTAGCACTAAGTCGCTAGCACTAAGTCGCTAGCACCAATTCGCTAGCACTAAGTCGCTAGCACTTAAAGCACACAAGTCGCTAACTTGTTCAATAACAAGTCGCTAGGTCACCATTACACAACTCGCTACATAAGTCGCTAAAAACGAGGTACAATGAACCTGGACAACATAAACAGCCAACTCGCTAACTAGAACTTGTACAAGTCGCTAGTAAGATGTTTTAGTTTTTCCGGCGAGTTTACCGACAAGATTCCGACCATATGCATACTTACCCAGAAAAATATGACATGAATTGCTTCAAATGACTGTTTTGACAACATGAAAATGATACAAAAAGACATATGAATGAATGTCATAAAAGTCAGTTTAGACATACAACTTGACATAAAAGCAGATTTTAGAATAACATGACCTTTTGAATAACGAGACTTTTGACACAACTTGACACAACAGAATCAGTTATAACATAAAAAGTGTATTCACAAGAAGTAAGCCAAAAAAAAACATTCTTCCGACCACTAACATGATGTAAAAGCAGTTTTAACAATAACCAAAAACCACCATAACCATGATACTAAACCACACAAATCAACACAACACAAAAAACCTGGCTCTGGTACCAATTGTTAGAATCCAATATTTATGTGTTTGATGATTCGGGTGGTCTTGGGAGATCAAAATACATGTTTGCCATTAGAGAGAGAAAGTTAGAGAGTTGGGTGGTTTCTTGGTAGAGAGTTACTTCACAAAAGTTGAATATTAGATTGAAAAGCACCACCCCTTCCATGGATGGAAGGGGTATTTATAGTTACAAGAAATACGACCTCCTATCGGCCTGTGGATCAGGTATACAGTGGGTAAAGACCCGTCCTTCCTCCACGGTGTTGCACTAAACTATTTTACGCTACTGACTAACTAATAAAACAATAAATAACGTAACTAACGACAAATCTACGAGCTAACTTATGCTAGATAACATTTGGGGTGACCGACACTTCACTATGGAATTTTCTAATTCCTAACAAGAGTACTCGTATTATTGCTTAATAATATTAAAGCTGTTGTTGTTACATTGTGTTTACATTAATCTTCTAAAGTACATTCAAGTAGATTCCGCATACTTGTGCGTATCTACAACAAAGTTTCTCATTGTTGTTTTGGAACCATCCAAGGCAACTAACACGTTTGCAAGCTAAGTGTTCTAGATCCAAGGTTTGGGACTACACATAACGACCCTTTTTGCTTGTGCGATTTGACCAACTGATCACCTACCGTTTGGATGAACTTAAGAAGTCGGGGATGAGTGTATAAGATGCTAGCACCCGGGCACTCATTATTATGAATCTAGCATGTAGCGGTACTTAATGACTTGGCTTAGGGGACTAAGAACAACTGGACTTATGACGGGTCACCTGACTTCTCCAGTAGAACCCTTTGCTGATAGGTTAGGACGAACTGACCAAATGTTGTTCTAGCGACTTTGATCCCACCTGAAGTAATTGGACGTAATTAGACGTAAACATAACTTTATAGGATGAGTAACTAGGTTAGCACCATTCTCCTCTATTAATCACAACCCTCGCCTTTATTTGCTTTCTTTGCTTTCTTTTATTTTCTTGTCGTGGTAGTAATTAATCATTTCAACCATAAATATATTAAAATCTGTGACGCCTAGACTTAGTTTAAATCCGCACACATAGCTCTTGGGACGATCTCGGTTTTACCAAATACTACACTACACACGACTGGGTACACTGCCGTTAGTGCATTACGGTAGACCATAGGTATAACGAGACAATATAAATATTAAAACCTGCATCAGATAGTGAGATCATTTATGATGTTGTTATAAGGAGTATGTCTCCTTTGGGATAGTTGTTGTGTAGTATTGGGTAGTAGTTCCTCCTTTGTAATGGAACTCAGTATCTATCCTTATACCGGATAAAGTGTAGGCGACGTTGTGATAGGTTTGGTTCTACCTCGTGGAAGAACCCGGTGTCTAGCCTTGTACCGGATAAAGAGTAGGCGACATTGTGAAGGCTTCTCCGCCACATTAAGGAGCTTGTGTTGCGTAGTGCTTACGAACTCTCGAGTAGGTGACTCGGGGAGTGGAGTAGAGCAAGGAAGGTATCCTTGTAGCCAAACCACTATAAATACTTGTGTGGTGGTTTTTTGTTTCTTACTCTTTATCTTTGCATTACTTATTTATATGCTTATCTATCAACATCCAACATACACATTAAATAGATTGACATAAATTGATCTAAATAGTTTAAAACGAAGTTTCAATCGGTAAAACTATTCAACCCCCCTTTCTAGTTTTCCAATATATTTGATGCATAGTATCGCCAGTGATATTTCAAGTTATTGTGTTAGTATCACTTTTTGATATTTTTTTATGCATGGTGTCATCAGTGATATTTCAATTAATGTATAGTATCACTTGTGATATTTTAAGACAATTTTTGAAGTTATTGTGTTATGCTTTTTGACTGTGTGTTTTATCACCTTCTTTTTACAACTTCTAGTAGTTTGAAAACTCCTTCATCTTTTATTCATCATAATTTCATTGATACTCCTGGTGGATCGGTTTTTTGGGTTCCTAGAGTTGTTGCTAGTGTGCTACCAGTTTTGTTTAGTGTTTATGATTCTGTTGAGGATTGCATTAGTATGTATATGAGATATGCTTCAGAGGCAGGATTTTGTATTAGAGAGTCTACTCAGAAAAGGTTAAGGGATGGTTTTATAAAAGAGAAGTATTTAGTTTGCAATAGGGAAGAATGCCCAAATAAAATTCATTTGAATACGTTAGCTCCTAAGAAAGGTGACAAACAAGTAAGGACTTCGAATTTTAGAATCACCGGTTGCAAAGCACGTGCAGTTTTTCATATGATTCATGGTAGTAGAAAATATAAGCTTACTACATTCGATGTGGAACATAATCATGAACTAGATCGTGTTGAGTATAAGCATTTGTCCAAGAGTGAGAGGAAGCTAACATACACCGAGCAGCTCTTTATAATCAAAGCTTCGAATTATAATCTTGGTGAGACTAGCGCTCACAGTTTGTATACCGGGTTGAAAGGGTCCTCAGCACTTTTTCATGGTACAAAGACTGAGTTTAACAATCTAATTCGTGGTATAAACTGTTTCATAGGAGATAGTGATGCACATATGCTTATTAACCATATGGAAGATCGAAAGAACTTTGCGTCAGACTTCTCTTTTGATTATCTTGTTGAGAATGCTGAGCTTATTGGACTCTTTTGGGCTGATCAAGTTGCTAAATTGAATTACAAAAAGTTTGGCGATATCGTCTCATTTGATGCCACATACAAAACTAACAAGTATGTTTTTTGAACCTTTTTTAATATCTCTTGTGATATTTGCATTTGCTTTTTCTATATTTTGTATATATTATCACTTGAGATACTTCTTTTTTAGATACCGGATGGTTTTCGTGCCTTTTACTGCAATAGATAATCACAGGAGATATGTGACTGTTGGTTCTGGTCTTCTTAAAAATGAAACTACTGAATCTTACGTATGGTTAATGCAAGCATTCAAGAAAGCATTTGTTCGTTCTCCAAATATCATCGTTACTAATCAAGATGGTGTAATGCGGAAGGCCATAGCTAAAGTTCTTCCCGATTCAAAGCACATGCTTTGTATGTGGCATATCATGCAAAAGCTTCCATCTAAGGTATCTCTTTGTGTTATTTTGCATTTTTTTTATCTTCTGTGATATTGCATTGGACTATATAATTATGTTGTTTTTTGGATTGTATTACTTGTGATACTTTTTGTATCCCTTGTGACACTTGATTGTTTTTTGCATTCTATCACTTGTGATATGTTTTTTGTTTTTTGCATTTGCTCTGTATAATGATTCTCTTTTTGATGACTTGTGATACTTTATTGTTTTCAGATTGTATCGAGAATTTATGATGATACCGATTTCAAGAATAAATTTCACAAGATTGTTTGGAACATGTATATTGGACCTGAGGAGTTTGAGACCAGATGGAATGAGTTAATGGTTGAATTTGGTATTTTAAATCATAAGTTGTTGAATAAGATGTATAGGAGTAGGGCATCATGGATTCTCACTTTTTTTGTTGATTCTCCTCTATGTGGATTGATGAGGACCACATCTAGGTCAGAGATATCGAGAACTCCTTTTTTTCACATTTCACGTCTTGATAACGCTACACGCGTCGTTCGGGGTCAAAGGAACTTCCTTTTCGTCGAGCAAGTTTTTAAACACCCTAGGCAGTGAACCTAATCGTTGTAGTGTAGTATTAGGGTAAGCCACGGGAATTGATATCGTTCTCTAGGGGAATAGGAATGCTAGTGAGAAGTTACTACGCTAAGGTTGGGGTTGAGGAAGATTATGTTTTTATCTTTTTATGTTTTTTAGGAAATGGAAAGGTACGAATCTCGGGGTTTGGATTTGGGGGGTTTTGGTATTTCTGCCGATTACTCTACTTATCTAATTATCTAATCTAGTGGGTAGTCTATGTCTAATTATTGTGTGCTCGTATGATGATTTAAAGATGTGTTTACTTAGGTTTTATTACTCCTTAATTATCTCCTATTGATGGTTGAATTGTCATGTCCTTATTCTTAATCGCGTTGTGTGTCTAAGGTCGTAGGGTATGCGTTTATCCCTAACTCTTTGAAACTACCAAAGGTTATTGCCTACAAAATCTCTAGGATTTATAAACTTAACACTAAGGTACCCTTCGGATGGTTTAGCCTACAACGACTCTAGGTAACTATAAGCTAAAGTTCACAAAGATTAATCAAGCATTAACTACACAACGGATGACCTATCGCAATACTAGATCATTAACAATTAAGATAAGAGACAACCAATCAATATTCAATAATTAAGTTTCATATTCCCTAAGCAAACACACAAGTAAATTAGCCGGTCATGAGAAACATGCAAGCATACACACAATTAGATGAAGACATAATTAAATTAATGAAGTAAAACACTTATCTTGATGTAAGATAGGGTATGGAACCCTAAAATACTGTACAAGAGATCCTTGGTTCGGTTTAGGTTTTTACTCCAAAGACTACACACTGAAAACTAAAAAATTCGGATTCTATATATAAGATTACACATGCGACGGCGTCACCCTTTAATTTGTGACGCCGTCGGGTCGCCGTTATTAGGGTTTCGTCTTGGCCACGTTAGTCTTGCGATGGCGCCACCTTATGCCTATGACGCCGTCCCCTTCAGTCTCTGACGTCGTCTGGATCAAATCTAGGTCGTCTGAGTTGCGACGCCCTACTCTTTTAAAACCTGAAGCCGTCACTTGTAAATGAGCAATTTGGCTACTGAGTCGTCACAAAAGTTGTCCAACGACGTCGCTAGTTGTGCCTGACGCCGTCCCCTTCAGTTCCAGCATCCTGAGTGTCTTGATTCTTGACTTTGGCCATTTTCTTCGTATATTCGCGCCTTTTCATCCGAATAAGTGTCATTCCAGCATTTTGCCTTCAAGATACCTAAAAAGTGAAAAGGAACGATATTAAGTAATAACTGATACAAAAGTGATCAAAGAAGGGCTTAAACGACCCCTCAAAAAGGTACATTTTAAAACCTTATCAAATATCCCTACACTTGGTATTTGCTTGTCCTCAAGTAAATGTGCTTTTAGCCAATCAATTTATAAGTTAGAGGTCATGAAGCATTAGTTTAGAACGATTCACAACACATATAAGCCCCGCAAAAGTCATAACAAGCATGGAAATTACATACTAGCACATCACATGGGGTGTTTGGATACTCACATCTCTCGGGTGTATATGAAATATAACAAGTTGGAAATGGAAGATAAACACTCATTAACCGGTCCTAGTACATAGATTACCATAGGCTTGAGACTAGATCAAACCTCCATCACTTTGGCGTAAGCACCTAGGAAAGACTATCCAAGAGGTCTTTTAAAGGGTTGTAATGATAGGCTTACGGTAAGGAAACAAAGGGTTTGGTGGGATAGGCTATTTAGTGGTGGCAAGTCAAAAATCTTTATGTTACAAGCATGCGAAGAATGGCGTTGCTAATCCAAGACTCGACACTCTAAACTCTAGATAACTGAAACAAACAAACATAATTTAAGATAGATGTAAGATGGTAGCCCGTATGTTTTTTTTTTTTTTCTGTTGGAATCACTCCTAAACAGTATTTCAAGTATTTATATTTTATATGTAATAGGTAGCTTTATTATGGCCTTTATGTTTGTTTAAGGTCAAGCTTATGTAGAAGGCCCATAAGCTTAGGCCCAAGCCCACATAAGAAAGGATGGAAACTAGGAGTGTTGCCCTAGCTTCCCTCCTATGAATAATCTTGTAAACCCTCATTTGAGGGTTGGTTGTTCAAGTTATTCTCTTTCACATTCACCTACGCATAACCGCCTCTTATTATTGTTTGTGTGTGTGTTAGATCTTGTTCAATCGCCTTATCTCTTTCTCTATAACTTGTGTTTGTAAAACTAGTGACCTAACAGTGGTATCAATCGCCAAATAGTTGGGTGTACTCATTTGTTTTTGAAGTTTTTGGTTTTGGGTCTTATGCGTAAGGTTAACGCATTCTTTAGCTATCTTAAAAACTTGTTTTTTACACTTTTTAATCCAAGATTCTTGTACTTTCAACGTTTTAAGGTGTTAAAATACTTGTTTTTGGCAAAAAGTTTCAAACTTTATGCGTGGATCATTGTTTTTGAACTAGTTTCTATACGTGTGTGTATTTCTACGCATAATTGTTTTGAGTGCTTTGAATCATCAAGTTTCACACTTTTGTGTTATTTTGGTGTTATTGAAGCTATTTCATCACACAAAAACTGGTTTAGAAACAACTTTGAGCAAAATCAAAATTACGAGTAATCCTACGTGTTGGAATCACTCCTAAACAGTATTTCAAGTATTTATATTTCATATGTAATAGGTAGCTTTATTATGGCCTTTATGTTTGTTTAAGGTCAAGCTTATGTAGAAGGCCCATAAGCTTGATCCAAGCCCAATAAGGAATAGGGAAGGAGAGGGAGTGTTGCCCTAGCTCCTTGCCTATATAAACTCTTGTAAACCCTCATTTGAGGGTTGGTTGTTCAAGTTCTTTTCTTTCACTCACCTCCTACGCATAACCGTATACTATATTGTGTGTGTGTGTGTTTGATACTTGTTCAATCGCCTTATCTCTTCTCTTATAACTTGTGTTTGTAAAACTAGTGACCTAACAGTGGTATCAATCGCCAAATAGTTGGGTGTACTCGTTTGTTTTTGAAGTTTTGGTTTTGGATCTTACGCGTAGAGATAACGCATTCTTTGGTTATCTTAAAAACTCGTTTTTTACACTTTTTAATCCAAGATTCTTGTACTTTCAATGTTTTGAGGTGTTAAAATACTTGTTTTTGTCAAAAAGTTTCAAACTTTACGCGTGGATTTACGTTTTTAAGCTAGTTTTTGTTCGTGGGTGTCGTTCTACGCGTAACCTGTTTAACAGTTTTGGTACATCAAAATTCACACTTTTGTGCTCTTTTGGTACTATTGAAGCTATTCCATAACAAAAAACTGGTTTAGAAACACATTTGGGCAGAATCAAAGTTACGAGTAATCATACGCGTATCAAAACCCTAAAATTACGCGTAAGATTGTTCCTTGGTTTGATCTTCAATTTTCTGGTTTAATCCGTGTTTTCTTACTTGGATAAGTCTGAAAATACGTCGACTTTGGATATCTTTTGCACTGTGAAGTGTAAAAGATCATTTGGGCAAAAACCCTAAAATTACGCATAAGCATAAGCTTACGCGTAGAATTCCTACGCATAAGATTCACTTTACGCGTAAACTACGGTCTACGCATAAGGTAATCCTACGCCTACGTTTCTACGCCTAACTTTTGTCTACGCTTAACTTTAGTGTTTTCCCTACTTACGCGTAAGCTTAAACCTACGCGTAACTCCTCATTGTTACGCGTAACTTTTGGTGTTTTTACGCATAAGTGCTACTTGGTTCTTGTCTTTTCTACGCCTAAGGATACTTCATCAACAAAGGTTCATTCGACTACAAAGATCCATCTTTACCACACAAGTTTATCATCATGTCTCAACCACCATACTCTAACTATTTCCCTCACACTTATAATCATCAACAACAACAACAATTAACTCCACAACATCAACAATGGAATCAACAACAAGCTATTTATCAACAACAATTTAATCAGCAACATACTCCACAACTTGGTGCAATTCCACAACCACAAATGGTTCAACCACAGCCAAGCCTTCAAGTTCAACCCTACACAACCGATTTCAATCAACATCCATCACGGACCACTATGAAGGAACCCACTTGGTTTGCTAAGATGTGTGAAGCTTTAAGCAGCCAACAATCAATTCATGAAGCTGGATCACTTGATAGACCTCCAATGCTCACTCCAGGAAACTACGATCAATGGGTGATAAGGTTCTTTAGGTTCTGTGATCTGAAGAAGCCACATGGAAAGTTCTTAAAGAAGGTTATCTTGGAAGGTCCATTTGAGATGCCTACTGTCATTGTACCCGGAGATCCAACTGCTGTTCCACCAAGAGATGAACAAACCAACATTGCTACTGTTGCAGATTTAAATCCTACAGAACTTCTACACTATGAAGCTGATGAACTTGCAATGGAATACATCCTCTTAGGATTACCAAACCCAATTCTTCGTAGTGTTGATGCTCAAAAGACTGCACAAAAAATGTGGGATCATATTCGTCTTCTTATGGAAGGATCTGTACTCAATCAGGAGGATTTGGAATCCAAAATTTACTTGGCTTATGAACACTTCATGATTGAACCTGGAGAGACACTAGAGTCCTATCATCATCGATTTTCAGATATCATCAATGATTTGGATAAACACAACATCATTATGCCGAGAATTGCAGTGAATACTAAGTTCCTGAGTAGTCTTGGTCCAGAATGGGAGAAGTATGTCATTTTTCTCCGTCAAGCGAAGAATATGCATCATTCTACTTATGGATTGTTGTACGATTACTTGAAGCCTCATGAAAAGGAAGTTGATCGGGAAAGGATTCTCCGTGCTCAAATTGCTAAACAGTCACAACCGGACAATCAACAACTTGCCTTGTATGCTCAACAGAATTATCCCTCTCAACCATCACCTCAACCAACTGCATCAAACACACCTTCACAATCACAACCTCAACAAAATCAATTGGTTCCATACAGCAACAATGCTCAAGCATATGTCAGTGAAGCGACTGAGGAAACAGATCTGTTCGAAGCATTGCAACAAGGATTTGTGATGATTGCTAATGCTTTTGGCCGTTACACCAACAAATCCAACAATCGTATTCGTTCCTCATCTAACACACGGACTCAAGCTGTTGTGAACAATGGATGTGTTGAAGTTCAGAATCGTGATTATGGTCGTCAGATGGGCGGTGGTCAAGGGTTTAATGCTGTGGGTAGGAACACCAACAGAGCTCAAGTGGTGGAACAGGGAAATGCTCAGAATCGGTTAAATGGTCTTAGATGCTACAACTGCAATGAGAAGGGACACCTGGCTAATGCATGCCCAAAGCCAAGGACTAGGGGCAGTGCTTATTTCAAAGAGGCCTTACTTCTGGCTCTTAAGGATGAAGCTGGTGGATCTCTTACAGACAAAGAATAGAGCTTTATGGCAGATGCAGACTCAGATGATGATATGGAGGACTTGCAGGCGAATGCAGCTGTTATGTTGATGGCTAATATGCATGAGCTGCACATGAGTGATACAGGCCCAGTGTATGACACTGATGGCTTGTCTCAGGTACCCGAACAAACCATCATCATATCTGAACTAATATCTCCGCCAATATCTGAATCCGGCACGGATCAGACTGTTCAAAATGAGTCTTCTACATCTTCTTCTGATGATTTTCAAGTTAACCCTGTAGTTACATTTGACGATCAAGATGACCTTATGGTCTCCTTTGATAATCAAATTGACTCCGTGGTCGTACTTGAGGATCTAAAGAATGATCATGTTGAGACTCACGTTGAACAAGATGATCTGTTGCCTCATCCGGATTTTGCTCGGTTAATTCAAGACCATAAAATCAAAATGGAGGAATGCTATGCATTAAATCAATCCTTAAAAAGTAAAAATGCACTGTTAACCAAGGATTTTGAATGTTTACAAATGCAACTCAACTTTTTCAAAACTCAAGAAAACCGTGAAAAAGGTTTTGAAGCCGCTTTTGCAAAATCTCATCAAAACGAAAAATGTTTAGAGAGACAGATGCGTGATCTAGCCGCCTCGAAGAATGCTTTGTTGTCCGAATTAGAACTACTGAAACATGAACATAAAAAGCAAATTAACGCTCTCACCTTGGAAAATCAAAAAGCTAAGGCTGAGTTGTTAAATTGTCAAAAACAGTTCTCCGCATACAAAAAGCATTCAACGAATCGGGTAGATGACCTTCTTGCAGAAATTCTCGGTTTGCAAAACAAACTTAAAGAGTTTACAACTGTTGTTTACAAATATGGTGAATCAGTAACAGCTATTGAAAAGTTTACCTTAAAACCCAATCCAAATGGATATGGAAAAAATCTAGCTGATTACAAACCTAAGCTTTCACTAAAAACATTCAAACCAACTCCTGAAGTTTCCAGTGCAGAATACAAAATTGATAATACTGTCATTAGTGTTGTTGAATATCATCGTCAAGAGGAATTAGATGCAGAAGACGAGAGTCGATCAAAATTAAAAAATGTTGTTTACAACAAACCTTTTAATTATAAAAACGCGGTCACTTTCGTCACACCAACGGATTCTTCTAACACACCAAGGGTTATCATCAAAACACCTGAGTCTTCTAATGTTAATCCCAAAACAGCATTTGCACAAACTTATGGTCCTTTACCTTCCATTAGTGAAGTAAACTCAAAACCTGAAAATCGAAAAATCCTTCGATATTTTGACATTTTCATGGCTGACCTCAAAGTTTTACAACATGAGATAGAATATCGATCTGAAATCAAAGTTGAACATTTTCAATCGCCTCTGGCGCGAGAACAACGAGACATCTTTCAGAAAAATCTTTTACCTAATGTTAAAAACTTGAAAAGTTGTGCAATTGCCTGGGAAAAGGATTTTCATAAGGAACTTGGGGTAATGAAAAACGTTTTCGAGAAAACAGAAACATCTATTTCGAACATAAAACGCAAAAAGAAACTATTGAGAAAAGATGTTGATCGACTCTTGGAAGATGTTATCTGTGCTGATATCCATAATGTTGTGTTACTTCATGCCTTGCCATTTGCATCTGATTATATCTCTGCTGATATTGTTGAAACTGTTGTAACTGTTGAGAACACCGATAATGTGCTTCAGATCGAGTCTTTAACAGCTGAAAATAAACGATTACACACGGAAATTTACAATGCAAAACGTCGTCTTCATTGGTGTGAAAAAGATATTTACAACCATCAACTTAGTTTTCAAAAGAAAATCACTCAAATGAGTGCAAAATCTTCTGATCCTAAAATTGAGCAACTGGATGATCAAAACGTGTCTTTGAAAAGTCAAATCTCAAAATATGAACAAGAACTTTTAAAAGTTAAACAGGAATATGGTGTCATATTTGATTTACTCAAAAAGACTCGAGATGAAGCATCAAATGAACTTGATCACTATCTTGCTCACACTAGAGAACTCATGAATTTTGCTGGTAATATTCGTTCTGAAAATCAAGATCTGATTCACACCATCTCTAAGTTACGGGAAATGTTAGGAAAGTATGAACAACTTCCGCCTACTGTGATTAAGAGATTAGCACCAGTCACACTTAGTAATCGTGAACCTAGAATTCCCACTGCCAAATCACAAGTTGCTAATGTGTTTCCCTCTACTGAAACATGAATAGTTGCATCTTTTCCAAACGTCCGCACTTCACAGCCTAGGAGCACTCAATCGAAGAATAGGAAGTTGCGACCTAAGAAAAGATCAATAAGGAATGCTAAAGTAGAAGAACACCCTAGGACTCTGAATAAAATTCATGTTGCTTCCACTATAGATGTTACGTCTGGCAAATGTAATAGAAATAGTGATGTAACGAATGCTAAACCGTTAAGTACTTTTGATATTCAGTCTGATGCACCTTGTGTTATTTGTTGAAAGCGTATGAATTCTGATTGTCATGACAAATGTGTTGCTAAAGCTATAATCTCTAGATTACGGAATCCTAAGAATCGGAATACCTCTAGGCCCACTAATCATTCTAAGTCTGTGCTTGGTAAACCACCTTCTTTAGATTCTAAGGCAACCATTGCTATCACAGTAGCTACCGCTTCACCTCCTAAGAATGTAGTACCACCTAGTGCTTTCACTAAGACTAAAGCAAAGAGTAGTTACAGATGGCAGAAATGGATACATAACACACTAGGATTTAAGTGGATGCCTAAAATTCTCAATGTGTGTATGTCTAATATACCTGCTTCGGAACCCTCTAACATTTTGGGTTCCACATTTACTTCTATTCCATCTGTGTCGTCTGTGTGTAATGCAGGTGATACAGATCATTCTCTGGATTGTTGATAGCGGATGTTCCCGACACATGACAGGCAACCTTAAACTGTTAATGGGAACATCGAAATCAGCAGGGTTTACTATGTGGAAGGCCTCGGTCACAATCTGTTTTCAGTAGGTCAATTTTGTGACGGAGATTTGGAGGTTGCTTTCAGGGAGAAAACTTGTTTCATTCGTGATCTACAAGGAAATGACCTTATGTCTGGCTCGCGTAATTCTAGTCTCTACACTATCTCTATGCAAGACATGGTTGCTTCCTCTCCCATTTGCTTACTTTCAAAGGCAACATCTACAAAATCCTGGCTATGGCACCGTCGTCTCTCACATCTAAACTTTCAAACCATCACCAACCTTGCTCGACACAAACTTGTTGACGGACTCCCACGATTCCGGTATTCAAAAGATCACCTTTGCTCAGCCTGTGAACAAGGGAAAAGCACACGTGCTCATTTTCCTTCAAAGGTGGAACACAGCTCTCAGCATGTGCTTCATCTTCTTCACATGGATTTGTGTGGCCCGATGCGCGTGCAAACGATCAATGGCAAACGCTACATCTTAGTAATTGTTGATGACTACTCACGATGGACTTGGGTCTACTTTCTTCGTAGCAAAGACCAAGCTCCACAAATGATCATCACCTTTCTCACAAAGATACAGGTTCAGCTCCGCAACACCGTCAGGATTATTCGGACAGACAAAGGAACTGAATTTGTTAACAAAACCCTTCGTGAATTTTATGAGAAAGTGGGAATTCAGCATCAAACATCTATTGCACGGACACCTGAACAAAACGGAGTTGTTGAAAGACGAAACCGAACGTTAGTGGAAGCTGCAAGAACAATGTTAATCAATGCTAAACTTCCAGATTACTTATGGGCAGAAGCTGTATCTACTGCATGCTATACTCAAAACCGTTCTATGATCACAAAACGCCACAACAAAACACCTTTCGAGCTTGTCCACAACTATAAACCGAACCTCAAACACTTTCATGTATTTGGATCCCTTTGCTATCCGAATAATGATCATGATGATTTTGGAAAGCTCAAAGCCAAAGCTGATATTGGAGTCTTTATTGGATACTGTGACAATTCTAAAGGTTTCCGAATCTGGAATCGTCGAACTAAGGAGGTAATGGAAACGATTCATGCTCATTTCGATGAACTCACGGAAATGGCTTCTGAGTATAACAGCTTAGAACCCGGTCACAACCGTTTGAACTTCCCTCAACCCCCATCATCAGCTGAAGAAAGCCCTCAGCTAACTCGTCAACAAATGGAAAGGTTATTTGCTCCTCTGTTCTGTGACGATATTGATGAACGTGCTCCTGGTGTATCCGCTGTCTCCGCTGCACAACCTGATAATATTCCTATACCTGATACACCTGCTACAACAACTACTGTTGAAGATGCACCTACACCAATTGACTCCAACACAACAGTTGAACATACCGCCTTCAACAATGATGAACCAGCGGATGATATTCTGAATGAAGTAACCCCACCTGCAGATTTTGATCCTAATGCGTTCTTCAACCCGTTTGCCAATGAGACTGCTGCACCAGATGTAGCGGAATCTTCAACAAATCAGTTGAATCCTCAGAATCTGCACAATGTATACCAACATCAACCCTCTACACATAGATGGACAAAAGACCATCCTCTGGCTAATATTATTGGCAACCCGAATCAACCAGTCGTTACGAGACAACGTCTTCACTCAGATGGTGAACATTGCATTTATGCACTCACTGTCTGCCAATCTGAACCTAAAAACATTAAGGATGCAATGACAAAAGACAACTGGATTGAATCCATGCAGGAAGAACTCAACCAATTCAAACGTCTTGAAGTATGGGAACTGGTTGAAAGACCAACAGGGGTCTACGTCATTGGTTTAAAATGGATTTGAAAAAAAAAATTGGATGCTGAAGGGAATGTTATCCGAAACAAGTCACGGCTAGTTGCTAAGGGTTATCGTCAGGAAGAAGGAATAGACTTTGAAGAATCTTTTGCTCCGGTTGCTCGTCTTGAGGCTGTTCGGATATTTCTCGCGTTTGCGGCTCATATGAACATGACGGTCTATCAGATGGATGTCAAAACGGCGTTTCTCAATGGGCAACTTAAAGAAACGGTCTATGTCAGCCAACCAGATGGATTCGTTGATCCTGAGTTCCCGAACCATGTCTACAAACTGAACAAAGCTCTTTATGGTCTCAAACAAGCCCCTCGGGCATGGTACGATAAGCAATCATCCTTCCTCATTGCCAACAATTTCACCAAAGGCTCGGTTGACCCAACTCTTTTTATACAATATCACGGGGCACATATCTTAATTGTTCAAATTTACGTGGATGACATCATTTTTGGGTCTACACATAAAAAGTTTTCAATCGCTTTGCAAAACTAATGAAGAAAAATTTTGAAATGTCCATGATGGGTGAACTCACGTTCTTTCTAGGACTGCAAGTTCATCAATCACCCCGTGGTATTTTTCTGAGTCAGTCCAAATATGCCCTTGAATTGTTAAACAAATTTGGAATGAAAACCTGTGATACTTATGCCACACCAATGACTCATACCAAGAAGCTAGATGCTGATTTACATGGGAAATTAGTTGACCCCACCAAATGCCGAAGTATTATTGGGTCCCTCATGTATCTAACAGCTAGCAGACCTGATATTGTCTTTGCCGTTTCTCTATGCTCCCGTTATTAGTCGCGACCAACTGAAACCCACCTCTCTGAGGCTAAAAGAATCCTCCGATACATCAAGGGAACCATTAACTTGGGGATCTGGTATCCGAAGGATTCTGGTTTTGAACTAATCGCTTTTTCAGACGCTGACCACGCAGGATGCTTAGACTCAAGGAAAAGCACTTCAGGAGCTCTACAATTTCTCGGTGATAAACTGGTGTCTTGGCAATCAAAGAAACAGGATTGTACATCGCTGTCATCAACCGAAGCAGAATATGTAGCCATGTCCGCGTGTTGTGCTCAAGTCATTTGGATGAGAACACAACTCAAAGACTATGGTTACGTATTTGACAGAATCCCGATGTATTGCGACAATCTGAGTGCCATTGCAATCTCGTGCAACTCAGTTCAGCACTCGAAATCAAAGCACATCGATCTACGCTATCATTTCATCAAGGACCACGTGGAACAGGGTACCGTTGAATTATACTTTGTGGGTACTGAATACCAATTGGCAGATTTGCTCACCAAAGCCTTGCCTCCCGCTAGGTTTAATGAGTTGGTCCACCGAATTGGTATGAGGTGTTTGAATCAAGTGGAATTGGATGACCTCTTAAAACAGTCTTAAAAACCTGTCAAACACCAAAACATCTTTTGTACATAAATTTTTCAAAAACAAAATACAAAAATATAAAATCCGATAAAACAACAAAAATATTCTCCCAATCTATCTTTCTTTCAACATGGCAAGTACATTTCTTCCGTCAACACTTTAATCTTTCAAAATTCAGTATTTTTCTGATCAAGTGTTGAGGGGGAGAAAGTAATCCATTAACTGTTTCAAAACATCTGTGTACTTGCATGTTATCACATCTCGGTTGATTCTTTTACAAATGGTGGTACATTTCCTGGTTCAAAGACACTCCTCGGACTTTAATTAATAACCTTTCATTATTTTCTCAAGTCAAGGGGGAGTGTCGTCAAGTTTCCTAAAATCTTCATTTGGTAACCAAAAAGGAAGTTAAAAAGCTTTGGATGAAAATGGAAAAGGTGGAGGGACCAAAACTGTCAAAAACTTAAAGTTATTTTAAATAAAACTCCTCCACCTAACTATCACTTCTCATTTATTACAAAATACCTAAAACCATCCTACGCTTAAGATTCACTCAAGAAAACCGTGTTTTTGATCCTCATCTTGTAAGTGTTTTCGTAATCACAACATGTTTTTATGATAAGGTTTTGAATCTCATGTAAATCCTACGGCTAAAACTTGTTCTACGCGTGATTAGGTGTTCTACGCTTATGCGTAAGAACACACAATCAACATGTGTGTGTTTGTGGTGAAATGATTGTGTCAAAACGTTCATAATACATCAATGATACTTTTTTAACCATCAAAATCCACCCAGAAACACTAATTGATGATTTTTGAAAATTAGGGTTTATAAGTCGAATTGGGTGTTTTCAAATGTGAAGTGTTTTGGTCAAAACGATTGTTGGGTTATGGTCTTATGGTGATGAATTGATGATTTCCTTGCTTTATAACCACCCAGAAACTCCAAATAATCAACAATTTGGAATTAGGGTTTAAAGTTCATAAGTTTGGGTACTTTTGATTCACCATGAATTAGGTGTTATAACTCAGTATATAGACTTCCTCAATACTCTTAAGCTACCAGAAAAAGTTTGGTGCATAATCCATGGCTAGATCTCATACGCGTAGATTTAGGGTTTAGATTACGCGTATGCAGTTCTACGCATAACTGTTAAACTGTGAAAATGTGTTTTGATTTGTCATAAAACGAATGCTATGGTTTTAACTTTGTTGAAATGATGCTTTATTTCAGGCTTGCAACACGTAATATTCAGAATCAAGGTGGTTATTAATCTACGCATAAGGATCACCTTACGCGTAGCTTGTTATGCGTAAGACTAGTCTTACGCGTAGCGTCTACGCATAAGGTTCTACAATGGACTACGCGTATCCTGTGAAGGATATGCGTAAACAGTGACCTCTACGCATAAGGTCAACTCTTACGAGTAGTCTTACGCGTAAGGCAAATATATGCCTACGCATAAGCTCTACGCATAAGGTCTCCTTTTCCTACGCGTAACATTTCTTACGCGTAAGATAGGATTCTACGCGTAAGTGTACGCCTAAGCATATATCATTCCTGTCTACGCATAACTTTGCCAAAACTACGCTTATCCCTGGATTTACCTTCATGATGAATTGTTACTTGTACAAACTTGTAAATAAACTAATCATATCATCACGAATCCAAAAATGTCACTAATAAACTTAAATCGTCTGATATGTTGTGAACAATAAGTGATAAAATAAACTTTAAAACTTAATGTTAACTAACTCACGAAACATTTCACGATATCATTGAACTATTGAACACACAAGTGACATAGGACTCGTAACAATCATTATCACTGTACATTCAATAACTAGACAATAAGACCTTCTGTTGACTAACATTATGTCTTTCGATATGTTGGTTCTTTTGGCTAATGTTATTTCAGATCACGACATGGCTGAACAAATGAATGTGGATGCACCTGAAGTTCTCTCCATTGCTGATATCTATCCTCATGGCTATCCAATGAAGATAGGAAAGAATAATCTCCGTGTTGACTTTGACACCCTCACTTGCTCTGAATCTTCGTGTTTAATTGCTATTGACATTCTGAGGACTCATCCGTATCAGAACATGCTTACACACTCTGCAACTGTTCCTGAGATCTACATCCAACAGTTCTGGAACACTATAGAAAGGGTCAAAGGACAAACTGCTGTGACGGTGACTCTGAATCACAAACAACTCACCATTACACCTGCAGACTTAAGGGCTGTTCTCCAAATTCCTGAAGTCGATCCAACCAAACTATATGCCTCACCTGCTGAAGAGCTCACTCTCCAATTCTTAATCAATATCGGTTATGACGAGGGTACAGGAGTAATCAACAAGCACTCTCACGTAGAGCTTAAGAGTATTCCTCAACCCTGGAGAACACTCTACATGATCATCACCAAGTCTGTTTCGGGACGTGACAGCGGCTATGAGCACCCTAAGCTCATGGAACTGCAAATATTCTGGGCATTGGTCAACAAGAAACACATCGCTATCGAAGCTCTGATTTGGGATGACATGATGTCATTTCTCAACAAACTTGGCTCAAAGATTCCTTACATCAGATATACTAAATTGTTGATCCAGAGAGCACTTGGACTTCATCCTGACATTCCCAAGAGGCTCAATGACCCCGACAATCATGACATGTTGACGGAACCTATTCTTTCTGTCAGAATCAAGGAAACGTCTACAAAGAAACAAGGTGCTGTACTGCCAGATTTCCTTCTAACTGAAGATGTCAGAAAGCTCGAATCGTACAAAAGGTATCTGGAAGCAGTCAGACAAGGCAAAGTTGGTCATCCCGACGAAAAATCTTCTGGTACACCTGTAAGGAGAACCAGAAAAGGAAGTGCTGGAAGTGTCACAAGTACAGATAGTCAAAGGAATGTTCCAAAGAAGAAACCTATTCCAAAGAGGAAACCCACCCCTAAGAAGAAAGTTCCTTCTCAGGAAGCCACTCCTATCATTTCACCTGAACCGCAAAGACAGCTCAGGGACGAGGACTCTGATGCTACTGACACAGATGAAGAGATCACATACTCTGAAACTGCAAAGGATGATAATCCCTCAGTAGCAAAACCTCCAAGCCCTCCAGCTGTCCAAGGAAAAGGGAAAACTCTAGCAATTGTACCCTATGATGAGAGCTCTGATGAAGAAGAAGAAGATCAACTGGAGAAATCATACAGGAAGAAGTTTCACAACGTCAGACACCTTCAAAAGGCCGAAGAATTTGCTAAAGATCAAATGGGTGGCCCCGGAGGATCAAGTGGAGCTGCCCACTCCTCTCCAGATCCTGATACGGTTAATCGACCCGATAAGGGATCTGGTGCCACCACTCTTCTGCAACAACAACAGCCTGTGGAGGACACTATTGTGTATGATTTTGAGAAACAGGTAACTGAGAAAGAAAAGTCTAAGGATGACGAGGATGATTATACAAAGTTTCTTCTCGACAGTCCAACACACTCAAAGGAGAAAACCTCAGAAACTCCTAAGGACATGAAGTCTCCTCATGTCTCCTCCTCATCAGACTCTTCATCTCATTCATCACCACCACCATCACCGAAGTCAACCAGATCATTATCCAAATCCGTGAAGAAACCATCTAAATCTTGGATTTCTCAAACACATGCAAGAATTGTGAAAGCTGTCAAACAAGTTAGAAAGAAGGACATGCTCCACATAAAACTTAATTGGTATGCTGAACAAATGCAGTACTTACATGATGAAAATGACAAGATGCGGAAAGATAGGAAAGCTATTCAGGAATTCATGAGAAGTCATCGTCAGGAGGAACTGAATGAAATGATTGAAGGTTACACTCAAAAGTACCTTCAGGATATCGTTCCTAAAGTCCAAAAGGAACTGGAAAAGTCAGCAAGAGATCAAACCCACAAGTTTCTTCTCGACACTGTCCCCGGTGTGACTAGAGAAATATTTTCCAGACTACTCACCCCTAACATCGTCGCATTGGTTAAACATACAATGGCCAAAGAAGCTGATCTCTCTGAATCTGAGTTAATCGCTAAACTAGTGATGCAAATGTCAAAGCGATCTGGAACATTTACTTCGGATGAAGCTAAATTTTTCGAAGGTCTACTTGCTTTTCAACTCAGTTCCTCATGCAAGGAGTCAGCCGATCAACCCAAACGGCCAAGAGATGACGATGATAAGGATAAGGACTCTGCACCTAAACGTCAGAAGCAGTCTGGTAAATCTACATCTATGCCACCTCCTCCACCACGGACTTCTTCTCAACAAAAGTCTCCTCCACCTCGGTCTTCTACTGATAAACCTCGGGACGATTCCGAGTTACCACCCCTGACTCATAAAACTGGTGATTACTTTGAGTATACGGGTGGTGACGATGAAGAGGTCCTTGAGCCTCGACAACAACCCACCTCACCCAAACAAGTGCAGAAACCAGTATCATCATCTCAGCCTTCCAAAAAGAAGAAGCAGACGACTCAGCCCGGAGTCGTATCATGGCTAGATGATGATAAAACCGAAGAGTTTGAATGGTTCTCCACACTTGTCAATCAAACTCCCTACCCTGATGACGGCCAAGAAATGGTAGACGGTTCAACATTGGAGCATGCAAAACTGTTGCAAGAAAAGTTCCATGTGAAGAAAATGACGAAATCTGAATTGAAGCGAATCAAAAATGAAGCTTTTCAACTATGGAAAGACAGCTCTGAAAGCGCCCTCGAGGTCGAATATCATCTTGAGAACATCGCTCGAGCTATGTCTAACAACATGGATTGGCTCAATCCAGAAGCAAACATTGACTTCACACAAAGGGACAACCCTCCATACTACACCGACTGGACCAAACCTCTATCAACCATTGGCCAAGCAGACGAACCAAGGATTCCCTTCCGATATTTCTTCAACAAAGACCTGGAATTTCTTCTCCATGGTGGCGATGGTTCGAGAAAATACACTACATCATTGACTCTTCCATTCCCAGCGGCCATTTACTCTAACTGCATAGCTATCGAGGAACGTGCAACTCACTTGTTTTCTGACAACGTGCAAGCATACGACCAAGATGCATTGTATGGGATTCATCATTGGCCTGAACGCCGAAGAATCTACTACAGAAGCTGCCTGGTTCAGAAGTCTCAACATGGAGTGTATAGCTCGAAGGACATCGTGGCCATCAAACACATTGATCTCAAGTCTAAGTGGGACTACACATTCTTAAAGAATATCATAGTCAAACGACAAGATGAACAGGACTATGGATTCTCCGAAGCTGACTTTGAGAACTTGTCCCTCAACGACATCGAAGACATGTATCTTGCCAAAGTACAGGGTCGTATGAGACAATTCTCAACTGAAGTTCAACGTGAATTTATCAAGTCAGTTCTCATCTTCATTAGACGCATCGTGATCAAAGAACGTGTCGAAGATATCCAGATGGCTGTTGAATCATATCAGAAATGTGTAAACTTCACTCCACCACAGCTTGATCTTCCCGACATCAACCAGCTTAAACAACTCACGCTCATCAGCAAACCTTTCGGCGTTGTTTACCGCAGTGAACTTCAAAGAAACTGCTTAATGGCGTGTAGTGAACTCCACAAATTTGGGGATCATACCTTGAAGCTGGTTAGGGATGGATTGGCGTACAGATTGAAGGATATTCGCCTGAAAGTTGGGAATCCTAAGCGCTGGAATTCTCAGGAAAGGAGGGATGTGAGAAGGATCATCACCATGATTGATGAACGATTGTTCAGAAGGGATCAATTCAGACGATTGGAAAGCTATGTTGGTGGTCGATTCAGGAGAAACATCATCGGCTTTCAACGCCCTGTGCGCACTCCTGGGAATATCACTGCACTTCCTGGTACCCCGTGAATTGTTTTCTTCATATAATTTTGGATGTATGATTATATATGTGAATGGCTTGTGCACACATAACAGTGTACAACCCGTAATTGTCAAGAAAGGACCCTGTGGTACGCCTCAGTGCCACAATCCTTATAAAAGGAGCGAAAGCTTCTTATTTTTGAGTAAAACCTATCAAACCTTTCACTTTTCAAGGTTTTGCTCAAATAAGACAAGTACTTCCCCATATGATATTTCAAAACCTCAACCGTTTATATCACTAGTTGAGGGGGAGTATTTGAATCCAAACTTTGTTCACAAATTGTTCACAGTGGTCACTCTTCCCGCAACACTCAAAATGGTCATATTTATTCTCAACCGTTCAAAAATAACATTTTTTATATGCCATTTTTGAGGGGGAGAAAATTTGTGTGATAAGAAATATGTTGTGCAGAATGCAAATGAATCTGTGTACCTCAGACTTAACCAACGAATTGACGGTACTAAACTGTTTGTAACTCGAAAAGACTTGTCCTGGACGGGTAATAATTTCAAGCTAGTTCGCTAGTGATGTAAACGTGTCTCGCAAAGGACTTGTCTGAGTAGGAAGTACCATTCGAGAAACTTTTGATAGACATGAACTCTGACGGGTTTGACAACCTTCCAAGGTTTGTCTACACCTTCAAGGTAGTTATTAGAGCTAGTTGTCACCTAAAAGCTGACAATATATCTCTTTAACTATTCAACGTAACCGTGTCTCGCGGGAGATTGTCTATCTTTAGTGGATCAATTCAAAAAGTGCACGCTCTTTCCTCACTGTGCATTTAACCATTAAAACTATTAAGCACATGTGGAGGGGGAGTATTTATGCAAAAACTTATCTCTCACAGTGGTTCAAACATGTTTTTCATTTACAAACCCTTTGAGAGATATTTTTCACATACAGTGGTTTAAATGGCAAACATAGGTTAGTCATGGAGTTATAAGGTGACTAAGGTTAGGAATAACCGTCCTATGATCCGTCAGAGCCGGAGGGATCTACCCAAGGACACTACCATTAGTTAGTGTTAGAAGTCCTTAGGAATGATTATAAAAAAGGAGAAAATGAGAATCGGAGAAAGAAGGAGTTGAAGAATCAAAAAGAAATGTAAAGTAAAGGGTGAAAAGAAATAGCCCTCCAGATTATTCAACTTAGGGCAGACACCGGGTTCAATTCATATGCTACTGGTTGTCACTCAGTGACACCGGTATTGAAGATTAAAAGTCGTCATGGACTCAGTGACGCATGCACTAAACCTTCTTAGCCACTCAAGTTTTTCTCAACAGAAGCTTGTTTCATTCTCACAGGGAACCCTACATAAACTATTGGCTTTCTCTTAGAGATCGCTGGTATTGAAAAAGGAGACCCTCTCCCTAGTCTCCGCTCAGGAAAACCAAAACACACTATTGAGTCTAGAGCCACGAGATTCATCAAAAGATCTCTTAGGTACACTTGACATTTAATTACTTGATGATCAACAAATAAGATCATTAGTGGTTCATATCGAGTCCTTCACAGATCTTAGCAATCTGTCGAGAACATTTATGAGAGGTTCACATCTGTGATCCTCAGTGATTGAATGGAAACTCCTGCCAGGGTCAACATCAAACAGCCCTGACAGCAGGTCACTTCGGTAACTCCCCGTGGATTACGCGGAGTGTGTCTCAAACGGTCTACAGTCGTGAGGTGATGCTTCGGTGTACCTCAGCGACTCATCTGAACTGTAGATGTACTTCGGTACATCGCGTTATCTCACTTGTAGGACTCCAGTTCAGAAACGGCCTTTGTAAGAATTAGAGTTGTGTTTTCACACTATGCTGTTAACACTCTCGAAGTTCAAATTTGTAAGTGCCGGAAACCGCTTATTACTAACCGTTTGAAATGTTTTCTTCTTATGGAAGCTCCGGAGCGGGATGATCGTGCTGATTCTTCTCATGCTCACGCCAACATCATCACTAATGAAAGTTCTATTCAAAAGCAACACAACCTTCAGAATGATTCTTCGTCTAACCAAAGAATCTACAAAGTGAAAGACTTAGAGAACTTCATCAGTATTGAATTCCAACGTCATAGAGTTTGTGAGCATGTTGAAGAATGACGTGGAGACACTGGAGCAGCGAAGCAGACCTGAGGCAGACTGATGCAGACAACAACATACTATCACTTTCACCACAAAGAACAATGATCAAAGAACAAAGTCAAAGATGACGTCGAAGCATAACTGTTCAAAGATAACGATCTCTCAACACTGGGGAGATTGTTCGAATCAAGACAATTCCTCTCACAAGAAAGAAGAATGTCAGAAGACGTCACAGCTACTATTACATCAACGCCTTCACCGTTCACATTCATATATACTTGAGGGGGAGATTGTTGGAATCACTCCTAAACAGTATTTCAAGTATTTATATTTCATATGTAATAGGTAGCTTTATTATGGCCTTTATGTTTGTTTAAGGTCAAGCTTATGTAGAAGGCCCATAAGCTTGATCCAAGCCCAATAAGGAATAGGGAAGGAGAGGGAGTGTTGCCCTAGCTCCTTGCCTATATAAACTCTTGTAAACCCTCATTTGAGGGTTGGTTGTTCAAGTTCTTTTCTTTCACTCACCTCCTACGCATAACCGTATACTATATTGTGTGTGTGTGTGTTTGATACTTGTTCAATCGCCTTATCTCTTCTCTTATAACTTGTGTTTGTAAAACTAGTGACCTAACACTACGCGTATCAAAACCCTAAAATTACGCGTAAGATTTTCCTTGGTTTGATCTTCAATTTTCTGGTTTATTCCGTGTTTTCTTACTTGGATAAGTCTGAAAATACGTCGACTTTGGATATCTTTTGCACTGTGAAGTGTAAAAGATCATTTGGGCAAAAACCCTAAAATTACGCATAAGCATAAGCTTACGCGTAGAAATCCTACGCATAAGATTCACTTTACGCGTAAACTAAGGTCTACGCATAAGGTAATCCTACGCCTACGTTTCTACGCCTAACTTTTGTCTACGCATAAATTTAGTGTTTTTCCTACTTACGCGTAAGCTAAAACCTACGCGTAACTCCTCATTGTTACGCGTAACTTTTGGTGTTTTTACGCATAAGTGCTACTTGGTTCTTGTCTTTTCTACGCCTAAGGACACTTCATCAACAAAGGTTCATTCGACTACAAAGATCCATTTTTACCACACAAGTTTATCATCATGTCTCAACCACCATACTCTAACTATTTCCCTCACACTTATAATCATCAACAACAACAACAACAATTAACTCCACAACATCAACAATGGAATCAACAACAAGCTATTTATCAACAACAATTTAATCAGCAACATACTCCACAACTTGGTGCAATTCCACAACCACAAATGGTTCAACCACCATCAAGCCTTCAAGTTCAAACCTACACAACTGGTTTCAATCAACATCCATCAAGGAACACTATGAAGGAACCCACTTGGTTTGCAAAGATGTGTGAAGCTTTAAGCAGCCAACAATCAATTCATGAAGCTGGATCACTTGATAGACCTCCAATGCTCACTCCAGGAAACTACGATCAATGGGTGATAAGGTTCTTTAGGTTTTGTGATCTAAAGAAGCCACATGGAAAGTTCTTAAAGAAGGTTATCTTGGAAGGTCCATTTGAGATGCCTACTTTCATTGTACTCGGAGATCCAACTGCTGTTCCACCAAGAGATGAACAAACCAACATTGCTACTGTTGCAGATTTAAATCCTACAGAACTTCTACACTATGAAGCTGATGAACTTGCAATGGAATACATCCTCTTAGGATTACCAAACCCAATTCTTCGTAGTGTTGATGCTCAAAAGACTGCACAAAAAATGTGGGATCATATTCGTCTTCTTATGGAAGGATCTGTACTCAATCAGGAGGATTTGGAATCCAAAATTTACTTGGCTTATGAACACTTCATGATTGAACCTGGAGAGACACTAGAGTCCTATCATCATCGATTTTCAGATATCATCAATGATTTGGATAAACACAACATCATCATGCCAAGAATTGCAGTGAATACTAAGTTCCTGAGTAGTCTTAGTCCAGAATGGGAGAAGTATGTCATTTTTCTCCGTCAAGCGAAGAATATGCATCATTCTACTTATGGATTGTTGTACGATTACTTGAAGCCTCATGAAAAGGAAGTTGATCGGGAAAGGATTCTCCGTGCTCAAATTGCTAAACAGTCACAACCGGACAATCAACAACTTGCCTTGTATGCTCAACAGAATTATCCCTCTCAACCAACTGCTTCAAACACACCTTCACAGCAACAACCTCAACCTCAACAAAATCAATTGGTTCCATACAGCAACAATGCTCAAGCATATGTCAGTGAAGCTACTGAGGAAATCGATCCATTCGAAGCATTGCAACAAGGATTTGTCATGATTGCTAATGCTTTTGGCCGTTACACCAACAAATCCAACAATCGTATTCGTTCCTCATCTAACACACGGACTCAAGCTGTTGTGAACAATGGACGTGTTGAAGTTCAGAATCGTGATTATGGTCGTCAGATGGGCGGTGGTTAAGGGTTTAATGCTGTGGGTAGGAATAACAACAGAGCTCAAGTGGTGGAACAGGGAAATGCTCAGAATCGGTTAAATGGTCTTAGATGCTACAACTGCAATGAGAAGGGACACCTGGCTAATGCATGCCCAAAGCCAAGGACTAGGGGCAGTGCTTATTTCAAAGAGGCTTTACTTTTGGCTCTTAAGGATGAAGCTGGTGGATCTCTTACAGACAAAGAACAGAGCTTTATGGCAGATGCAGACTCAGATGATGATATGGAGGACTTGCAGGCTAATGCAGCTGTTATGTTGATGGCTAATATGCATGAGCTGCACATGAGTGATACAGGCCCAGTGTATGACACTGATGGCTTGTCTCAGGTACCCGAACAAACCATCATCATATCTGAACTAATATCTCCGCCAATATCTGAATCCGGCACGTATCAGACTGTTCAAAATGAGTCTTCTACATCTCTTTCTGATGATTTTCAAGTTAACCCTGTAGTTACATTTGACGATCAAGATGACCTTATGGTTTCCTTTGATAATCAAATTGACTCTGTGGTCGTACTTGCGGATCTAAAGAATGATCATGTTGAGACTCACGTTGAACAAGATGATCTGTTGCCTCATCCGGATTTTGCTCGGTTAATTCAAAACCATAAAATCAAAATGGAGGAATGTTATGCATTAAATCAGTCCTTAAAAAGTAAAAATGCACTGTTAACCAAGGATTTTGAATGCTTACAAATGCAACTCAACTTTTTCAAAACTCAAGAAAACCGTGAAAAAGGTTTTGAAGCCGCTTTTGCAAAATCTCATCAAAACGAAAAATATTTAGAGAGACAGATGCGTGATTTAGCCGCCTCGAAGAATGATTTGTTGTCTGAATTAGAACAACTGAAACACGAACATAAAAAGCAAATTAACGCTTTCACCTTGGAAAATCAAAAAGCTAAGGCTGAGTTGTTAAATTGTCAAAAACAGTTCTCCGCATACAAAAAGCATTCAACGAATCGGGTAGATGACCTTCTTGACGAAATTCTCGGCTTGCAAAACAAACTTAAAGAGTTTAAAACTGTTGTTTATAAACATGGTGAATCAGTAACAGCTATTGAAAAGTTTACCTTAAAACCCAATCCAAAAGGATATGGAAAAAATCTAGCTGATTACAAACCAAAGCTTTCACTAAAAACATTCAAACCAACTCCTGAAGTTTCCAGTGCAGAATACAAAATTGATAATACTGTCATGAGTGTTGTTGAATATCATCGTCAAGAGGAATTAGATGCAGAAGACGAGAGTCGATCAAAATTAAAAAATGTTGTTTACAACAAACCGTTTAATTATAAAAACGCGGTCACTTTCGCCACACCAACGGATTCTTCAAACACACCAAGGGTTATCATCAAAACACCTGAGTCTTATAATGTTAATCCCAAAACAGACTTTGCACAAACTTATGGTCCTTTACCTTCCATTAGTGAAGTAAATTCACAACCTAAAAATCGAAAAATTCTTCGATATTTTGACATTTTCATGGCTGACCTCAAAATTTTACAACATGAGATAGAATATCGATCTGAAATCAAAGTTGAACATTTTCAATCGCCTCTGGCGCGAGAACAAAGAGACATTTTTCAGAAAAATCTTTTACCTAATGTTAAAAACTTGAAAAGTTGTGCAATTGCCTGGGAAAAGGATTTTCATAAGGAACTTGGGGTCATGAAAAACGTTTTCGAGAAAACTGAAACATCTATTTCTAATACTAAACGTAAGAAGAAACTCTTGAGAAAAGATGTTGATCGACTCTTGGAAGATGTTATCTGTGCTGATATCCATAATGTTGTGTTATTCTATTCTTTGCCATATGCATCTGATCATATCTCTGCTGATATTGTTGAAACTGTTGTTACTGTTGAGAACACCGATAATGTGCTTCAGATCGAGTCTTTAAAAGCTGAAAATAAACGATTACACATTGAAATTTACAATGCAAAATGTCGTCTTCATTGGTGTGAAAAAGATATTCACAATCATCAACTTAGTTTTCAAAAGAAAATCGCTCAGTTGAGTGCAAAATCTTCTGATCCTAAAATTGAGCAACTGGATGATCAAAACGTGTCTTTGAAAAGTCAAATCTCAAAATATGAACAAGAACTTTTAAAAGTTAAACAGGAATATGGTGTCATATTTGATTTACTCAAAAAGACTCGACTTGAAGCATCAAACGAACTTGATCACTATCTTGCTCACACTAGAGATGTCATGAATTTTGCTGGAAATATTCGTTCTGAAAATCAAGATCTGATTTACACCATCTCTAAGTTACGGGAAATGTTAGGAAAGTATGAAAAACTTCCGCCTACTGTGATTAAGAGATTAGCACCAGTCACACTTAGTAATCGTGAACCTAGAATTCCCACTGCCAAATCACAAGTTGCTAATGTGTTTCCCTCTACTGAAACAGGAATAGTTGCATCTTTTCCAAACGTCCGCACTTCACAGCCTAGGAGCACTCAATCGAAGAATAGGAAGTTGCGACCTAAGAAAAGATCAATACGGAATGCTAAAGTAGAAGAACACCCTAGGACTCTGAATAAAACTCATGTTACTTCCACTATAGTTGTAAAACCCTAAAAATCGTAACCGCGCTAAATGACCATAATGCCCTCAATCAAAAATCCGTAAAATAAAATGAGCTAGTTAATTTCGTTAGACATTTAATTTATAATTCTTACGCAAGACTTTGGAAATAAAAGTTACATTATATTACAAATGTATATAACCCATTTAAAGGTTTCATGTACTATTTACTAGACATCTAAAATAAATGAAGCAAGTAATTATAGTAAGAAAATAAATTGTGATTTTGGTCACTCTTTTCCCCCTATATTCGGCCATAAGAAACGCCTAACACCTCAATATATGGCCCCATATAATCTCATTCATATCTCAATTAATTCTACATATATTTCTTTCAAATAAACACAAGAAAACCCTAGCTTCCTCTATCAAAAGTGACGGCAAGAACCAGATTTCTTCTCCATTTATTTCTGTCGACACACAAGGTGTACCAAGGGAGGTTGTACGTGATCTTCAAGCTGCTGAAATTGTGGGTTTTGGTTCGAGGTTTGTTTGGTTTGAGTCGTTGGTGTAGGCTACTGCTGGTCGTGGTGTTTTAGAGCACAAAGGGGTGCTTGGTTTGCTTTGTGTTGATATTGTTTTCTTCCTCTTTGTCTCACGCTACAAAGGTAACCTCATAATCATCTTCTCGACTCGTTAAATCTCGTTTGTTTCAGGAATCTGGTCATGCGCATAAACCATGTGCACGCCTATAAAATGATTTGATAAACTCATAAAATGTATGTATATATGTCGTATAAACATGTCCAACTAGTTTGGTTTTGAATCTGATTTAATGCGTCTCGACATGTAATTTCTTTTGTTGTAAGCAAGCCTAATAAATCGTCACATGAAATCATGTTAATCTGGTACTAATCAACCATGGTTTGCCGTTTGAATCGATCACATGTATGTCACATATAAACCAATTTTTCAGACCCCAAAAGTAACCTTAGTTTATGTTTTCGAGTATTATAAATCTGGAAAAAAATAAAACTTCATGAAACTGTTAACAATGGGTGTCATTTTATGGTGTTGTGTGGGTGCATTCTATGGGTCGTAGGGAGGAGTACATGCATGTGAAGCATTGGCTAATAAATCTCATAAACTTGTTCTTGTCTCGTCATGGTTATGGTCAAATTTTGTAAGTAGTATTAGGTGGTCCAAGGGGGCTGTTAAACTTGTTCACCAAACGTATAACAAGAATTAAGAAAAGCATGTACTTGGTCTTGTCGGGGGGCTATGTTTAAGGGCGATCGCGGGGCAAATGGGTAAACCGTTTTGTATGTTTGAAAGTGTGTCGGGAAGGTGAGCCGGGGGTTAATCATAATATATTTTTGGTAGGTCGTGAATGTTAATTGTTTGAACCGCGAACGAGCTTGAATATTGATCGAACATGCATATGGAGTCTTGTGGGGTTAACTTCGAGGGTGATCGCGGGATTTATGGTTGAGTCTTTTGGTGTTTTGAAAGTGTATCGGGAGAGTCGAGTTGGGGGTTAGTAGTACTACGTGTTTACTTGGTCGTATATGTTAATCATATGGTCCGCGAGCGAGCTTGAAAATGATCGATCGTAATGTTAAAACTTGGTTCTTTCTTTTCATCTAAAACGTGCATGGAGAATTTTATCAACATAATACTTTAAGTTAAATACAATATTAACCTTACACTTTGAGATAATTACCATGTAAACCCTATACTTTGAATTATGGTTATATAAAGCCTTCAAATAGATTAACTATCATGTTAAACTTCTAAGTTTACTATTTATCATTTGTAACCCCTAAGTTTGGCTAATTAATAATTATTGCCCTAAAGTATTTTAATTCGGTCCATTCCTAAAAATGAAAATACACTTAATAACTCTAAAAATATTAATACGATTAAGCGTTATGATTTAATTGAGCTAATAAGTATTATACGAATCGTAATCCGTGTAGATTTGTTGGAGGAGACGTGACGTTGTGTCTTCGTGTTCATTCATTCGTTTGCTTTCATTTCATTGGCGTTAAGGTACAGATATTCTATCCCTTTTCAGTAGGGGTTTCTCATGACTTTCTGATCCTTTTACTTTGTTCGCTTACGATAGTTCATTGCTATGATTTCCTTGCTATTGACCCTCTGATATTGAACCATTGCTATTGACCCCTCTGTTATTGAATCTTTGTTACTGAACCTATGTTATTGAACCTCTTTTACTGAACCTTTGATATTGGACCTTGATATTGACTGTTGCTATGAACCTTTGAATTGTGAGCTACTGATATTGAACCTCTGATTATGATGACTGACATATTACTACACTGTGAACCTTTATTTGACCCTTCAGATTGATACCCGAGCCAAATATTGTTTCACTAGGCATGGGGGTTCCATGTCTGTGTCATTGATGCACCAATGGCATGACTCTAGTGTGTACGAGTGATGTTACACACCGTCCCTTTCTGTTATCTGATTATGAGCTCAATATATATTGTGAGGCCACTATCTGTCTGCAGGGGCGTATGGATGCATCCTAGATTTGTTCTGTTATCTGATATGTTATGATCTGTCTGGTGAATGATGTCGTGTGCAATACGCGTCTTCACAGTCTGGGAGCTAGCTACTCCATTGGTTACTGAGGTCTCCCCTCCTATTGGTTTGGTATTCCGAGGTCACCCCTCCGAATACAATGGCTACTATTAGATACTAATGGCGACTATTGCCACTATTGATATTGATTTGTTTTGTTGGCTCGGGATGGATTTCTGACAGACCTTACACTATTGATATACCCATATTGTACCTTCTGTATTACCCAACGCACTATATTCTGTATTGATTTTCTGTTACTCAGTACCCTTATGTGACTCATTCTACTACCATTCCATTCACGTACCGGGTTATTATATGATTATTGAATTTGATTGTGCTATTTGCATGTCTTATGTGACTACTGTTTACCCTGCTACGATATGATTAATATGTGATTGTCTGATTCATCTATTGACATGCTAATAACTGACAAACGGTTTACCATACTGTTATGTGACTCTTTGATTCGTCTGGTCCATGTTAGTGTATAAATGATTGTTTTGACGGCTTATTATGTAAACTCTGTTTTGTTTAACCTCGTGGTCTATGAATATCTGTTAGTATTTTTCCGCTTATTGTTGATCTGCCATGTTTATATTCCTGTTATGATATTGTATGTAATTAACTGTGGGTTACTTGACTTGTGTGATTGCCAAGCTCTCTTTCTAATTCTTGCTTCCGCTAGCTTTTAGATTTCTGTTTGGCTTATGTGTTGTCTGATTTCCTGATTTCTTGTATGCCTGTTGTATGTGCTTATTTATATGTCATTTCTGCATTGCTTTGCTTCGTTCTGTTTGTTATATGTTCTTTCTGGATATCTGTATAATTGTGTTCTGCAGGATCCTCATTGACTCATTGTTTCCTTTCCGTTGCAACCTTGCTATTGTTCCTTTGTTTCATTTCGTATTTCTGTTTTTTTTAGCTTTCGTTTTGTTATATCTGTTCACTGGGCTTTTTAAGCTCAGCCGCATTTCTTTTCCTACGGCAGGTTTTAGGTTGGAAGATGGGCTTCGATGGGCTGAGAGTTAGAGTATCTGAGTGGACCAACCCTAGCACCTTATTACTTTGGGACTTATTTTGAAGAGCTTTTGTTTTGAGTTTTCTTTTCGTTTCGAATAGTGTATTTCCTTGTCAGTCAAGTGTTCATATGATTTGATACTTCATTTTAAGGTTTTCTTTTGCAAAGAAATTATTGTATGTTCTGATATGACACCAGAATGTGACACTTCTACCCTTGTGGGGTTGGGGTGTTACAATAGATGTTGCGTCTGGCAAATGTAATACAAATAGTGATGTAACCAATGCTAAACCGTTAAGTACTTTTGATATTCAGTCTGATGCACCTTGTGTTATTTGTCGAAAGCGTATGAATTCTGATTGTCATGACAAATGTGTTGCTAAAGCTATAATCTCTCGATTACAAAATCCTAAGAATCGGAATACCTCTAGGCCCACTAATCATTCTAAGTCTGTGCTTGGTAGACTGCCTTCTTTAGATTCTAAGGCAACCATTGCTATCACAGTAGCTCCCGCTTCACCTCCTAAGAATGTAGTACCACCTAGTGTTTTCACTAAGACTAAAGCAAAGAGTAGTTATAGATGGCAGAAATGGATATATAACACACTAGGATTTAAATGGATGCCTAAAATTCTCAATGTGTGTATGTCTAACATACCTGCTTCGGAACCCTCTAACATTTCAGGTTCCACATCTACTTCTATTCCATCTGTGTCGTCTGTGTGTAATGCAGGTGATACAGATCATTCTCTGGATTGTTGATAGCGGATGTTCCCGACACATGACAGGCAACCTTAAACTGTTATCAAACTTTATTGCAAAGTTCATTGGCACTGTCAGATTCGGGAACGATCACTTCGCAGCTATCATGGGCTACGGAGATTATGTTAATGGGAACATCGAAATCAGCAGGGTTTACTATGTGGAAGGCCTCGGTCACAATCTGTTTTCAGTAGGTCAATTTTGTGATGGAGATTTGGAGGTTGCTTTCAGGGAGAAAACTTGTTTCATTCGTGATCTACAAGGAAATGACCTTATGTCTGGCTCGCGTAATTCTAGTCTCTACACTATCTCTATGCAAGACATGGTTGCTTCCTCTCCCATCTGCTTACTTTCTAAGGCAACATCAACAAAATCCTGGCTATGGCACCGTCGTCTCTCACATCTAAACTTTAAAACCATCACCAACCTTGCTCGACACAAACTAGTTGAAGGACTCCCACGATTTCGGTATTCAAAAGATCACCTTTGCTCAGCCTGTGAACAAGGGAAAAGCACTCGTGCTCATTTTCCTTCAAAGGTGGAACACAGCTATCAGCATGTGCTACATCTTCTTCACATGGATTTGAGTGGCCCGATGCGCGTGCAAACGATCAATGGCAAACGCTACATCTTAGTAATTGTTGATGACTACTCACGATGGACTTGGGTCTACTTTCTTCGTAGCAAAGACCAAGCTCCACAAATGATCATCACCTTTCTCACAAAAATACAGGTTCAGCTCCGCAACACCGTCAGAATAATCAGAACAGACAAAGGAACTGAATTTGTCAACAAAACCCTTCGTGAATTCTATGAGAAAGTGGGAATTCAGAATCAAACATCTATTGCACGTACACCTGAACAAAACGGAGTTGTTGAAAGACGAAACCGAACGTTAGTGGAAGCTGCAAGAACAATGTTAATCAATGCTAAACTTCCAGATTACTTATGGGCAGAAGCTGTATCTACTGCATGCTATACTCAAAACCGTTCTATGATCACAAAACGCCACAACAAAACACCTTTTGAGCTTGTCCACAACTATAAACCGAACCTCAAACACTTTCATGTATTTGGATCCCTTTGCTATCCGAATAATGATCGTGATGATTTTGGAAAGCTCAAAGCCAAAGCTGATATTGGAGTCTTTATTGGATACTGTGACAATTCTAAAGGTTTCCGAATCTGGAATCGTCGAACTAAGGAGGTAATGGAAACGATTCATGCTCATTTCGATGAACTCACGGCAATGGCTTCTGAGTATAACAGCTTAGAACCCGGTCACAACCGTTTAAACTTCCCTCAACCCCCATCATCAGCTGAAGAAGGCCCTCAGCTAACTCGTCAACAAATGGAAAGGTTATTTGCTCCTTTGTTCTGTGACGATATTGATGAACGTGCTCCTGGTGTATCCGCTGTTTCCGCTGCACAACCTGATAATATTCATATACCTGATACAACTGCTACAACAACTACTGTTGAAAATGCACCTACACCAGTTGACTCCAACACAACAGTTGAACACACCGCTTCCAACAATGATGACCCAGCTGATGATATTCTGAATGAAGTACCCCCACCTGCAGATTTTGATCCAAATGCGTTCTTCAACCCGTTTGCAAATGAGACTGCTGCACCAGATGTCGCGGAATCTTCAACAAACCATTTGAATCCTCAGAATCTGCACAATGTATACCAACATCAACCCTCTACACATAGATGGACAAAAGACCATCCTCTGGCTAACATTATTGGCAACCCGAATCAATCAGTCGTTACGAGACAACGTCTTCACTCAGACGGTGAACATTGCATTTATGCACTCACTGTCTGCCAATCTGAACCTAAAAACATTAAAGATGCAATGACAAAAGACAACTGGATTGAATCCATGCATGAAGAACTCAACCAATTCAAACGTCTTGAAGTATGGGAACTGGTTCAAAGACCAACAGGGGTCTACGTCATTGGTTTAAAATGGATTTGGAAAAACAAATTGGATGCTGAAGGGAATGTTATCCGAAACAAGTCACGGCTAGTTGCTAAGGGTTATCGTCAGGAAGAGGGAATAGAATTTGAAGAATCTTTTGCTCCGGTCGCTCGTCTTGAGGCTGTTCGGATATTTCTAGCGTTCGCAGCTCATATGAATATGACGGTCTATCAGATGGATGTCAAAACAGCGTTTCTCAATGGCCAACTTAAAGAAACGGTCTATGTCAGCCAACCAGATGGATTCGTTGATCCTGAGTTCCCGAACCATGTCTACAAACTGAACAAAGCTCTTTATGGTCTCAAACAAGCCCCTCGGGCATGGTACGATAAGCTATCATCTTTCCTCATTGCCAATAATTTCACCAAAGGCTCGGTTGACCCAACTCTTTTTATACAATATCACGGGGCACATATCTTAATTGTTCAAATTTACGTGGATGACATCATTTTTGGGTCTACACATAAAAAGTTTTCAATCGCTTTTGCAAAACTAATGAAGAAAAATTTTGAAATGTCCATGATGGGTGAACTTACATTCTTTCTAGGACTGCAAGTTCATCAATCACCCCGTGGTATTTTCTTGAGTCAGTCCAAATATGCCCTTGAATTGTTAAACAAATTTGGAATGACAACCTGTGATACTTATGCCACACCAATGGCTCATACTAAGAAGTTAGATGCTGATTTACATGGGAAATTGGTTGACCCTACCAAATACCGAAGTATCATTGGGTCCCTCATGTATCTAACAGCAAGCAGACCTGATATTGTCTTTGCCGTTTATCTATGCTCCCGTTATCAGTCACGACCAACTGAAACCCACCTCTCTGAGGCTAAAAGAATCCTCCGATACATCAAGGGAACCATTAATTTGGGGATCTGGTATCCGAAGGAATCTGGTTTTGAACTAATCGCTTTTTCAGACGCTGACCACGCAGGATGCTTACACTCAAGAAAAAGTACTTCAGGAGCTCTACAATTTCTCGGTGATAAACTGGTGTCTTGGCAATCAAAGAAGCAGGATTGTACATCGCTGTCATCAACCGAAGCAGAATATGTTGCCATGTCCGCGTGTTGTGCTCAAGTCATCTGGATGAGAACACAACTCAAAGACTATGGTTACGTATTTGACAGAATCCCGATGTACTGCGACAATCGGAGTGCCATTGCAATCTCGTGCAACTCAGTTCAGCACTCGAAATCAAAGCACATCGATCTACGCTATCATTTCATCAAGGACCACGTGGAACAGGGTACCGTTGAATTATAGTTTGTGGGTACTGAATACCAATTGGCAGATCTGCTCACCAAAGCCTTGCCTCCCGCTAGGTTTAATGAGTTGGTCCACCGAATTGGTATGAGGTGTTTGACTCAAGAGGAATTGGATGACCTCTTAAAACAGTCTTAAAAACCTGTCAAACACCAAAACATCTTTTGTAAATAAATTTTCAAAAAGAAAATACAAAAATATAAAATCCGATAAAACAACAAAAATATTCTCCTAATCTATCTTTCTTTCAACATGGCAAGTATTTCTTCCGTCAACACTTTAATCTTTCAAAATTCAATATTTTTCCGATCAAGTGTTGAGGGGGAGAAAATAATCTCTTAACTGTTTCACAACATCTGTGTACTTGCATGTTATCACATCTCGGTTGATTATGTTACAATGGTGGTACATTTTCTGGTTCAAAGACACTCCTCGGACTTAAATTAATAACCTTTCATTATTTTCTCAAGTCGAGGGGGAGTGTCGTCATGTTTCTTTCCTAAAAATCTTTGTTTGGTAACCAAAATGGAAGTTAAAAGGCTTTGTTTGAAAAAGGAAAAGGTGGAGGGACCAAAACTGTCAAAAGTTTAAACTCACTTTTAATAAAATACACCTCCACCTAACTTACAACTCACATTTATTATCATCAAACTAATCCTACGCCTAAAATTCGCTCATCAAATCCGTGTTTCAGATCTTCAATTTGTAAGTGTTTTTGTGTTCCTAACAAGATCACAAACAATGGTTTCAAATCGTTTTAAATATTAACGGTTAGATATTAACCTATGGTCGATCTTGTGTTCTACGCGTATGCGTATCAACACATAATCTTGTTTATGTGTTTGTGGCTAAAACGATAGTGTCAAAATGTTTTAACAACATCAATGATACTTTCTCTATCCTCAAAACGAACCCAGATTCACGAATTAAATGAGTTTGAAAATTAGGGTTTATGCGTGGTTTTGGGTATTTTCAAATGTGAATGTTTTTGGTCAAAAAGATTGTTGGGTTATGTTCTTATGATGATGAATTGATGATTTCCTTGCTTTATAACCACCCAGAAACTCCAAATCATCAACAATTTGGAATTAGGGTTTAAAGTTCTTAAGTTTGGGTATTTTTGATTCACAATGAATTGGGTGTTATAACTTGGTATATAGACTTCCTCAACACTCTTAAACTACCAGAAAATGTTTGGTGCATATTCCATGGCTAGATCTCATACGCGTAGATTTAGGGTTTAGACTACGCGTATGCAGTTCTACGCGTAACTGTTAAAATGTGCAAATATGTTTTGATCTGTCATAAAATGAATACTATGTGTTTAACTTTGATGATATGATGTTCTATTTCAGGCTTGCTACACTTAATATTCAGAATCAAGGTTGTTGTTAATCTACGCATAAGGATCACCTTACGCGTAGCTTGTTATGCGTAAGATTAGTCTTACGCGTAGCGTCTACGCATAAGGTTCTACATATGGGACTACGCGTATCCTGTGAAGGATATGCGTAAACAGTGCCTCAACGCATAAGGTCAACTCTTACGAGTAGCCTTACGTGTAAGGTTAATATATGCCTACGCATAAGCTCTACGCATAAGGTCTCCTTTTCCTACGCGTAATATTTCTTACGCGTAAGTTAGGACTCTACGCGTAAGTTTACGCCTACGCATATATCATTCCTGTCTACGCATAACTTTACCAATCCTACGCATAAGCCGAGATCATACCTTCGTTATGAATTGTTACGTGTACAAACTTGTAAATAAACTAATCATATCATCACGAATCCTAAAATGTCACTAATAAACTGAAATCGTTTGATATGTTGTGAACAATAAGTGATAAAATAAACTTTAAAACGTAAAGTTAACTAACTCACGAAACATTTCACGACGTCATTGGACCATTGAATATACAAGTGACTTAGGACTCGTAATAATCATTGACACTGTACATTCAATAACTAGACAATAAGACCTTCTGTTGACTAACATTATGTCTTTCGATATGTTGGTTCTTTTGGCTAATGTTATTTCAGATCACGACATGGCTGAACAAATGAATGTGGATGCACCTGAAGTTCTCTCCATTGCTGATATCTATCCTCATGGCTATCCAATGAAGATAGGAAAGAATAATCTCCGTGTTGACTTTGACACCCTCACTTGCTCAGAATCTTCGTGTCTAATTGCTATTGATATTCTGAAGACTCATCCGTATCAGAATATGCTCACTCACTCTGCAACTGTCCCTGAGATCTATATCCAACAGTTCTGGAACATTATGGAAAGGGTCAAAGGACGGACTGCTGTGACGGTGACTCTGAATCACAAACAAGTCACCATTACACCTGCAGACTTAAGGGCTGCTCTCCTAATTCCTGAAGTCAATCCAACCAAACTATATGCCACACCTGCTGAAGAGCTAACTCTCCAATTCTTAATCGATATCGGTTATGACGAGGCTACAGGAGTAATCACCAAGCATTCTCACGTAGAGCTTAAGAGTATTCCTCAACCCTGGAGAACTCTCTACATGATCATCACCAAGTCTGTTTCTGGTCGTGACAGTGGCTATGAGCATCCTAAGCTCATGGAACTGCAAATATTTTGGGCATTGGTCAACATGAAACACATCGCTATCGAAGCTCTGATTTGGGATGACATGATGTCATTTCTCAACAAACTTGGCTCAAAGATTCCCTACATCAGATATACTAAACTGTTGATCCAGAGAGCACTTGGACTTCATCCTGATATTCCCAAGAGGCTCAATGACCCCGACAATCACGATATGTTGACGGAACCTATTCTATCTGTCAGAATCAAGGAATTGTCTACAAAGAAACAAGGTGCTGTGTTGCCAGATTTCCTTCTAACTGAAGATGTCAGAAAGCTCGAAACGTACAAAAGGTATCTGGAAGCAGTTAGACAAGGCAAAGTTGGTCATCTCGACGAAAAATCTTCTGGAACACCTGTAAGGAGAACCAGAAGAGGAAGTGCAGGAAGCGCAACAAGTACTGTGAGTCAAAGGAAGGTTCCTAAAAGGAAACCTCCTTCTAAAAGGATTGTTCCCGTAAAGGAAGCCGAACCTATTCCCACACTTGAACCACAGAGACAACTTAGGGACGAGAGCTCTGAAGATACTGATACAGATGAAGAGTTTCATTACTCTGCAACTGCAACCGAAACACCTGCCTCAGTAGCAAAACCTCCAAGTCCTCCAGCTGTCCAAGATAAAGGGAAGACTCCAGCTATTGTACCTTATGATGAGAGCTCTGAAGAAGAAGAAGAAGAAGAGCAACTGGATAAATCACACAGGACGAAGTCTAAAATCGTCAGACACCTTCAAAAAGCTGAAGAATTTGCTAAAGATCAAATGGGTGGCCCCGGAGGATCAAGTGGTGCTGCCCACTCCTCTCCAGATCCTGATGCGGTTAATCGACCTGATAAGGGATCTGGTGCCACCACTCTTCTGCAACAACAAAAGCTTGTGGAGGATACTATCGACTATGATTTTGAGAAACCAGAAACTGAGAAAGATAAAGATGATGATTATACGAAGTTTCTTCTGGATAGTCCTACACGCTCACAGAAGGAAACTTCTGAACCACCAAAGGACCCGGAATCTCCTCACATCTCATCATCATCGGATTCTTCGTCTCATTCATCACAACCACCATCTAAGAAGTCAACCAAATCATCATCCAAATCCGTGAAGAAACCACCTAAATCTTGGATTTCTCAAACTCATAAAAGAATTGTGAATGCTGTCCAACAAGTCAGAAAGAAGGACATACTTTACAGAAAAACTGAATTGGTTTGCTGACCAGATTCAGTACTTAAATGATGAGAAAGACAAGATGGAGAAAGAAAGGGAATTTGTTCAAAAGTTCATGAAGAGTCATCGTAAAGAGGAACTGAACGAAATGATCGAAGGTTACACTAACAAGTACCTTCAGGATATCGTTCCTAAAGTCCAAAAGGAACTGGAGAAGACAGCAAGAGATCATACTCACAAGTTTCTTCTCGACACTGTCCCGGGTGTGACTAGAGAAGTATTTTCCAGACAACTCACCCCTAACATCGTCGCATTGGTTAAACATACAATGGCCAAAGAAGCTGATCTCTCTGAATCTGAGTTAATCGCTAAACTAGTGATGCAAATGTCAAAGCGATCTGGAACGTTTACTTCGGATGAAGCTAAATTTTTCGAAAATCTACTTGATTTTCAACTCAGATCATCATGCAAGGAGTCAGCAGATCAACCCAAATGACCAAGAGATGACGTCAGAAGCAGTCTGGTGAATCTTCCTCGATGCCACCTCCTCTACAACGGACTTCTTCTCAACAAAAGTCTCCTCCACCTAGGTCTTCTACTGATAAACCTCGGGACGATTCCGAGTTACCGCCCCTGACTCAAAAAACAGGTGATTACTTTGAGTATACGGGTGGTGACGATGAAGAGGTCCTTGAGCCCCTACAACAACCCACCTCTCCCAAACAAGGACAGCAACCAATATCATCATCTAAGCCTTCGAAAAAGAAGAAGAAGACGCTTCATACTGACGTCGTATCATGGCTAGATGACGATAAAACTGATGAATTTGAATGGTTTGCTACACTTGTTAACAACACTCCCTACCCTGAAGAAGGTTAAGAATTGGTAGACGGTAATACCTTGGAGCATGCAAAGATTCTGCAAGAAAGGTTCCGCGTGAAGAAGATCACGAAATCTGAGTTGAAGCGCATCAAGAATGATGCATTCCTACTTTTGAAAAACAGCTCAGAAAGTGCAATCGAGGTTGAATATCACCTTGAAAACATTGCTCGAGCCATGTCTAACAACATGGATTGGCTCAACCCAGAAGCAAACATCGACTTCACCAAACGGGACAATCCTCCATATTACACCGACTGGTCTCGACCTCTACCCACAATTGGCCAACCTGATCAGCCTAGGATTCCCTTCAGACATTTCTTCAACAAAGACTTAGATTTCCTTCAACACGGTGGCGATGGTTCTAGGAAATACGCTACATCTCTGACACTTCCATTCCCTGCTGCAATATACTCTGATTGTATAGCCATCGAGGAACGTGCTACCCACATGTTCTCCGACAAAGTGGTAGCGTATGACCAAGATGCAATGTATGGGATTCACCATTGGCCGGAACGCCGAAGAATCTACTACAGAAGCTGCTTGGTTCAGAAGTCTCAACATGCAGTGTTCAGTACTAAAAGTATCGTTGCCATCCAACATGTTGGTCTTTCGTCTAAATGGGACTACACTTTTCTCAAAAAGATTGTAGTCAAAAGACAAGACGAAAGGGACTATGCATTCTCTGAAGCTGACTTTGAGAATTTGAACATCAACGATATTGAAGACATGTACCTTGCCAAAGTTCAAGGTCGCATGAGACAATTTCCAACTGAAGTACAACGTGAATTCATCAAGTCACTGCTCATCTTCATCAGACGCATTGTCATCAAAGAACGTGTTGAAGATCTTCAGCTTGCCGTTGAATCTTATCAGAAATGTGTAAACTTCACTCCACCACAGTTTGATCTTCCCGACATCAACCAGCTTACATAACTTACGCTCATCAGCAAACCTTTCGGAGTCGTTTACCGAAGTGAACTTCAACGAAACTGCTTAATGGCGTATGACGATCTTCACAAATTTGGGGATCACACTTTGAAGCTGGTCAGGGATGGATTGGCTTATCGGTTGAAGGATATACATGAAAAGATTGGGAATCCAAAGCGATGGAACTCTAAGGACAGAAGGGATGTGAGAAGGATCATCAGAATGATTGATGAAAGGTTGTTCAGAAGGGATCAGTTCAGACGATTGGAGAGCTTTGTTGGTGGTCGACCCAGGAGGAACATTACTGGTTTTCAACGCCCTGTTTGCACTCCTGGAAAAATCACTGGACTTCACGGTACTCCTTGAATTGTTTCTATTCACTATATTTGGATGCATGATATATATGTCTAATGGCTTGTGCACACATAACAGTGTACAACCCGTAATGGTCAAGAAAGGACCCTGTGGTACGCCTCAGTGCCACAATCCTTATAAAAGGAGCGAAAGCTTCTTATTTTTGAGTAAAACCTATCAAACCTTTCATTTTTCAAGGTTTTACTCAAAAAGACAAGTACTTCCCCATATGATTTTAAAACCTCAACCGTTTATATCACTAGTTGAGGGGGAGTATTTGAATTAAAACTTTGTTCACAAATTGTTCATAGTGGTCATCTTCCCGCAACACTCGAAATGGTCATATTTATTCTCAAACGTTCAAAAACAACATTTTATATGCCATTTTTGAGGGGGAGAAAATTGTGTGATAAGAAATATGTTGTGCAAAATGCAAATGAATCCGTGTACCTCAGACTTAACCTACGAATTGACGGTACTAAACTGTTAGTAACTCGAAAAGACTTGTCCTGGACGGGTAATAATTTCAAGCTAGTTCGCTAGTGATGTAAACGTGTCTCGCAAAGGACTTGTCCAAGTAGAAAGTACCATTCAAGAAACTCTTGATAGACATGAACTCTGACGGGTATGACAACCTTTCGAGGTTTGTCTACACCTTCAAGGTAGTTATTAGAGCTAGTTGTCACCTAAAAGCTGACAATGTAACTCTTTAACTATGCAACGTAACCGTGTCTCGCGGGGGATTGTCTATCTTCAGTGAATCAATTCAAAAAGTGCGCGCTCTTTCCTCACTGTGCATTTAACCATTAAAACTATTAAGCACATGTGGAGGGGGAGTATTTATGCAAAACTTCATCTCTCACTGTGGTTCAAACATGTTTTTCGTTAACAAACCCTTTGAGAGAAATTTTAACATACAGTGGTTTTAATGGCAAACATAGGTTAGTCATGGAGTTATAAGGTGACTAAGGTTAGGAATAACCGTCCTATGATCCGCCAGAGCCGGAGGGATCTACCCAAGGACACTACCATTAGTTAGTGTTAGAAGTCCTTAGGAATGACTGTAAAAAGGAGAATATGAGAATCGGAGAAAGAAGGAGTTGAAGAATCAAAAAGAAATGTAAAGTAAAGGGTGAAAAGAAACAGCCCTCCAGATTACTCAACTTAGGGCAGACACCGGGTTCAATTCATATGCTACTGGTTGTCACTTAGTGACACCGGTATTGAAGATTAAAAGTCGTCATGGACCCAGTGACGCATGCACTAAACCTTCTTAGCCACTCAAGTTTCTCTCAACAGAAGCTTGTTTCATTCTCACAGGGAACCCTACATAAACTATTGGCTTTCTCTTAGAGATCGCTGGTATTGAAGAAGGAGACCCTCTCCCTAGTCTCCGCTCAGGAAAACCAAAACGTACTATTGAGTCTAGAGCCACGAGATTCATCAAAAGATCTCTTAGGAACACTTGACATTTAATCACTTGATGATCAACAAATAAGATCATCAGTGGTTCATATCGAGTCCTTCACAGATCTTAGCAATCTGTCGAGAACATTTATGAGAGGTTCACATCTGTGATCCTCAGTGATTGAATGGAAACTCCTGCCAGGGTCAACATCTAAGCAGCCCTGACAGTAGGTCACTTCGGTAACTCCCCGTGGATTACGCGGAGTGTGTCTCAAACGGTCTACAGTCGTGAGGTGATGCTTCGGTGTACCTCAGCGACTCATCTGAACTGTAGATGTACTTCGGTACATCGCGTTATCTCACTTGTGGGACTCCAGTTCAGGAACGGCCTTTGTAAGAATTAGAGTTGTGTTTTCACACTATGCTGTTAACACTCTCGAAGTTTAAACTCGTAAGTGCCGGAAACCGCTTATTACTAACCGTTTGAAATGTTTTCTTCTTATGGAAGCTCCGGAGCGGGATGATCGTGCTGATTCTTCTCATGCTCACGCCAACATCATCACTAATGGAAGTTCTATTCTAAAGCAACACAACCGTCAGAATGATTCTTCGTCAAACCAAAGAATCTACAAAGTTAAAGACTTAGAGAACTTCATCAGTATTGAATTCCAACGTCATAGAGCGTGTGAGCATGTTGAAGAATGACGTGGAGACACTGGAGCAGCGAAGCAGACCTGAGGCAGACTGATGCAGACAACAACATACTATCACTTTCACCACAAAGAACAATGATCAAAGAACAAAGTTAAAGATGACGTCAAAGCATAACTGTTCAAAGATAACTATCTCTCTACACTGGGGAGATTGTTCGAATCAAGGCAATTCCTCTCACAAGAAAGAAGAATGTCAGAAGACGTCACAGCTACTATTACATCAACGCCTTCACCATTTACATTCATATATACTTGAGGGGGAGATTGTTGGAATCACTCCTAAACAGTATTTCAAGTATTTATATTTCATATGTAATAGGTAGCTTTATTATGGCCTTTATGTTTGTTTAAGGTCAAGCTTATGTAGAAGGCCCATAAGCTTAGGCCCAAGCCCACATAAGAAAGGATGGGAACTAGGAGTGTTGCCCTAGCTTCCCTCCTATAAATAATCTTGTAAACCCTCATTTGAGGGTTGGTTGTTCAAGTTATTCTCTTTCACATTCACCTACTCATAACCGCCTCTTATTATTGTTTGTGTGTGTGTTAGATCTTGTTCAATCGCCTTATCTCTTTCTCTATAACTTGTGTTTGTAAAACTAGTGACCTAACATTTTCATTCATACACTTTTACTCTACCATCCTCTACGATAACATCAAAATGATAGGGATTTATAGGCACATCCCTACACTTGAGTTTTTATTACTCTAACACTAATTTGACCCCGAATTGAAAAGATCAAAACACTTGGAGTACATTATTATGCAAATAAAGGGAATTTGAATTTAACGTTCCCTTCCCGTCATCTCATGAAATTTAACTTTTCCCATGAGTCCCAATCGTCTCAAAACTGTGTACAAAGGATATGACTCGACTTAGCAACTTATGCAAGCAACTAGATAATTGAACTAAGGGTTTAGTGTGATAACAATAATGCACTAAAAGTGAGTGCATACAAGGTAGGCTAAGGCGATTTGGGTGTACATTTGGGGGTGGATTGTAAACAATGCTCTTCATTGATATTCCGGAAAACCGAAACATCACGAGAACCACGAAAAGGATAGGCTCTGAGGGGTTAACTAGGGGTATCGTGTACTAAAGATGAGTACAACGCAAAGGTGTGGGGGAATTACTCAACCGATGTGGAAGAAGTAATTATATTACGGGTATCAAACAAGGGTTATCCTAATGCCTCTTATCATTTAGTTATTCCTAACTACACAAGTGTAGTCTTACTAGCGATCTCAGAATGCATCACAAAACAAGTTCTAGAATCTATTATACTACCGGTTCACACTCTAAGCATTAAATATGAATGCTTTAATTCCTACTAATCTAAGGGCGATCCTCACATTTTGGGTGGAATTTAAGTGGTAAAGGGTTTTTTGTGCTAGTCATATAACTTCCTATCCATGAGACGCTTTATTAAGACTAATGGCCCACTCCTATATGTCATGAAAAATTTTAAATTTGGTGCCAAAATTACCTTAACCGATATTTCTCATGGTTTATTACACAAATGCAATTAGACAAAGCAAATATTCAAGGATAAGCATAGTTTCAAAGTTCCCGTTTTATTTTACCTCCCTACACTTAAACTGAACATTGTCCCCAATGTTCCCCGAAAGTATCAAAGTTATGATAACGGAAGGTAATAAAAGATGAAAGAAACTAATACTCCCCTGATTAGCTCTGTAGGATCCGTGTAAAGTTGTGGTTACATCTTTCTTCAAGAAGAACGTTTGCGTGAAAAGCTCCTTCTCATCTTATGTATCTTCTTCTTGGTAAATTAAACCTGCACACTTGAAGAAAACAAACGAAACCTTCGCGTAAAATCGGCGGTAATAATATATATAGGATTCTACTAAACTAGGATATAATGCTTGTGGAATGGATGTTTACAGAATTTCTGGAAAATTAAGACCTGGAAAATTCCAAAAATTTATAAGTAGCTTAGAAAACGAGAAAAAGTAATCAGTCGTTTCTGCTCCTTCCTGACGCCGTCAGGTTGCGATCCTGACGCCGTCAGGTTATCCTAACAAAAACTAGTCTGCGATTTTCTGGAAAAAATTCTGGAAAATTTACATCTTTAGAATCTGGAAAAATTTCCTGTAAAACATCCATTATGACTCGATACAAGCATTTGACTCGAACAAACACACATGTATATCTTTTAATTAATTGAAATTCTCATGTTTACGTTTCTTTTGAGAACGTGTGTAATCCTCCCTACACTTATCCCTTATGTAAAATACCTTTATATGTAATTAAGACGAGGTTAAAGACAAAATAAAGCATTTTTACAAATTTAAACATGAGAATAAACAATCAATAAAAGATACACGACACAAACAAGCAAACAATTAAGCATGGGTTGCCTCCCACGAAGCGCTTTTCTTTATTTATGAGTCTTGTAGCTAGACTCGAAGTCGTGCCCCTACGTGACTTCATTACCGTCACCTTCTTCCTCATGACGGTCTCTAGTGGGTGATTCCATGTTGTAGAAGTGCCCTATGATGCACCTTTCTAAGAGTTCATCCTCTCCCCACTCAGTTCTATATTCCGGTCCTAAGTTCAAGCAATCCTTATAGAAACTGAAAATCTTGGCCATAACATAATCCACTCCTTTCTCCTTATCCTTCACATTCATATAGTAGACCGATAGTTTAAGTTCCTTTTCATCATTGGAGAGTGATGAAAATTTCTCAATCTTAAACGGCATTTGGTAGGCTACATCATCGGTCTCGTCCTTGAATCGCACTATTCCTAACGAGGGATCATAAGTCATCTCGGTGCTTCCTATGAAAGGTTTCCCTAGAATAACGTGGGACAAGCTAGGATCTATGGCCGTACTAATATCATCCACTATTATGAAATCCGTAGGAAACGTGAAACTACCTACATAAACAGGCAATCCCTTAACTCTACCAAGAAAATTGCAACTAACCCTAGGATTATTGGGATCTTGCCTAGTTGGGATAGGCTTCTTCATTACCCAATTATAGTAGGTGCTAGTCATTATGTTTATTGGGGACTTGCGGTCAATGTAGGCCTTTGCCACGAAAAGATGTCCTATGCAACATGGTATGTTAAGATTCCAAGGGTTCCCAAACTTGATCCTAGGGCTTCTCCTAACATACATGTGACGGAGGTCACGCACTAAGTGAGGGTGGCGAGATAGTTCTTCTTTTGTAGGAAACTTATTGAAATAGTCATTTTCTACTTCATCTACTTCCTCGGTTGTTTCATTCCTCGGTGTTTCACTAACCTCAAGTATCGTTTCATGGTTCGCTTGGTCATCTATTCTATTAGGTTTTACTAAGGTGATGGTATTGACGAATTAAACGTGCTTAGCTAGCTTACTTGGGTCCTTAATCTCTACACCGGAAGTTTCGGGAGTTGAGATATCATTAACCTTTCTATCACTATTGGTCATGGCTTTCAAGAGGTTATCTATCTTCCTATCCATCTCGGCTTGTTGTTGGTTAAAACGGTCCGAGAGCTTAGCTAGTTGAGCTTCTTGGGATTTGACTAGATGTTGCAAATCCCCTCAATGTTTTGTTGGTTAGGGCCGTGAGACGGGGGCCATGAGAAATCATTGGATGTGAATTATTTGGTTTGTCCCCAATAAAAGTCGGGCTTGCCCTTCCATGCTTCTCGGGCGTCATTAAAAGTCCTAGGTCCGGGTGTTGTAGGGAATCTTCCTCCCGTTCCATTAGTACGCGAGGATGCGTAGTCAACGGAAGCTTGTTCGGGGAATCTGGTGCAAGTGCGCGTGTTATAAGGATCACTACACGGCTCACACGAGGAAGAAACTTTGTTCACATGGCGTGAAGACTTAGGATTTTCGTAGGAGCTCATTAGGAATTTAACTTGATTTTCAAGCTCGAGCATCATGGATGTGAATTATTTGGTTTGTCCCCAATAAAAGTCGGGCTTGCCCTTCCATGCTTCTCGGGCGTCATTAAAAGTCTAGGTCCGGGTGTTGTAGGGAATCTTCCTCCGTTCCATTAGTACGCGAGGGATGCGTAGTCAACGGGAAGCTGTTCGGGGAATCTGGTGCAGTGCGCGTGTTATAAGGATCACTTACACGGCTCACACGAGGAAGAACCTGTTGTTCACAATGGCGTGAAGACTTAGGATTTTCGTAGGAGCTCACTTAGGAATTAACTTGATTTCAAGCTCGAGCATCCTACGGTCGGGAGATTGTGAGTCACTGGGAGGCAAGGAGAGTTGCCTCTTAACGGTTTTTGGGCAACTCATGGGGGTCATTCCAACTTTCGTTGTCATAGAGAGCAAGGTCCTCTATTATACCCCACGATTCTTCCGCGGTGAGGTCACTAAGTTTTCCACCGGCCGCTTGGTCAATGGATCGCTTGGTGGGGAAGTTGACATGATCATAGAAGAGTTGGACTTGAAGCCAAAGATCAATTCCGTGATGAGGGACTTTATGGAGTAAGTCCTTGAATCGAGTCCATGCTTCGTAGAGAGATTCACCTTGACGTTGTTGGAATATCAAGATATCATTCCTAAGCTTAGTGGTTCTCCCAGGTGGGAAAAATTGAGCAAGGAAGCGAGAGGTGAGATCATCCCAACTTGAGATGGAGCCGGCGGGAAGTCGCTCAAGCCAATTACTAGCTTGGTCCCGTAGAGAAAATTGGAAGAGATGCAGATGCGTGGTCTCCCGAGTAGTAGCATCGAGGCCGATGGAATCGACAATTTTAAGGAAGTCCCTAAGATGCTGATTAGGATCTTCGGAACGAAGTCCATGGAATGCACATCCGTTTTGCACCAACCGGATGGTGTCGGATCGTAGGGCCGTAGTTTGGGCTTGGTCGGGAAGCTCAATGGTGTTCCTATAGCCTAGGTGGCTTGGTATCGAGTATTCACAAAGAGTACGACCTCTTGGCGGGTCATTTGGTGGTAGGTTGATGAATGGTGGTTGGTTATCACCTTCCATGATGAAAAGTGATGGGGTTACGAACAAAGGTCACGAAAGAAGGGGGATAGACTACGAGGAGGCTAAAAATGGGAAAAAAGATTACTTGATAGGAATCAAGCAAGGAAACCTAAACGAGGTGGACTCCTAACTAGCTATTCCTTTCCCCGGCAGCGGCGCCAAAAACTTGATAATGCTACACGCGTCGTTCGGGGTCAAAGGAACTTCCTTTTTGTCGAGCAAGTTTTTCAACACCCTAGGCAGTGAACCTAATCGTTGCAGTGTAGTATTAGGGTAAGCCACGTGAATTGATATCATTCTCTAGGGGAATAGGAATGCTAGTGAGAAGTTACCACGCTAAGGTTGGGGTTGAGGAAGATTATTTTTTTATCTTTTTATGTTTTTTAGGAAATGGAAAGGTACGAATCTCGGGGTTTGGATTTGGGGGGTTTTGGTATTTCTACCGATTACTCTACTTATCTAATTATCTAATCTAGTGGGTAGTCTATGTCTGATTATTGTGTGCTCGTATGATGATTTAAAGATGTGTTTACTTAGGTTTTATTACTCCTTAATTATCTCCTATTGATGGTTGAATTGTCACGTCCTTATTCTTAATCGCATTGTGTGTCTAAGGTCGTAGGGTATGCGTTTATCCCTAACTCTTTGAAACTACCAAAGGTTATTGCCTACAAAATCTCTAGGATTTATAAACTTAACACTAAGGTACTCTTCGGATGGTTTAGCCTACAATGACTCTAGGTAACTATAAGCTAAGGTTCACAAAGATTAATCAAGCATTAACTACACAACGGATGACCTATCGCAATACTAGATCATTAACAATTAAGATAAGAGACAACCAATCAATATTCAATAATTAAGTTTCATATTCCCTAAGTAAACACACAAGTAAATTAGCCGGACATGGGAAACATGCAAGCATACACACAATTAATTGAAGACATAATTAAATTAATGAAGTAAAACACTTATCTTGATGTAAGATAGGGTATGGAACCCTAAAATACTGTACAAGACAGCCTTGGTTCGGTTTAGGTTTTTACTCCAAAGACTACACACTGAAAACTAAAAAATTCGGATTCTATATATAAGATTACACATGCGACGGCGTCACCCTTTAATTTGTGACACCGTCGGGTCGCTGTTATTAGGGTTTCGTCTTGGCCACGTTAGTCTTGCGACGGCGTCACCTTATGCATGTGACACCGTCCCCTTCAGTCTCTGACGTCGTCTGGATCAAATCTAGGTCGTCTGAGTTGCGACGCCCTACTCTTTTAAAACCCGAAGCCGTCACTTGTAAATGAGCAATTTGGCTACTGAGTCGTCACAAAAGTTGTCCGACGGCGTCGCTAGTTGTGCCTGATGCCGTCCCCTTCAGTTCCAGCAGCCTGAGTGTCTCGATTCTTGACTTTGACCATTTTCTTCGTATATTCGCGCCTTTTCGTCCGAATAAGTGTCATTCCAGCATTTTGCCATCAAGATACCTAAAAAGTGAAAAGGAACGATATTAAGTAATAACGGATACAAAAGTGATCAAATAAGGGCTTAAACGACCTCTCAAAAAGGTACATTTTAAAACCTTATCACGTCTCCTACTTTTACACTTGTTAAATTCATGGTATGTTATGAGTCTGCAATGGAGAAACAGAGATACATACAAGAAAGATTAGATCATCAGTCGATCGACTCATTTCCTGCTTTGTTGACGCCATTAGTAATTGAAATTCATGCAGCAAGGGTTTACACTCGTAAGTTATTTGTTAATTGTTGGCTCATGGTTATGTTCAATAAAGTCTTAAAGTTGTGATGAGGGTTGCGATGTTTATGTTATTTCTGAGGAAAAACCGGATGCTGATATTGTTCCAAAAGTGATTGATGATGAAAGTACTTCAGAGAATACTGAGGAAGAGCTTAACTTGTATCAAAAAGACATTGGAGAGTAAAAGGTACATGTCTTTTTCTGTTTTTTTTACAAGTTTTTTTTAAGTATCACAGGTGATATAATTCATTACTTTCTTTGTAAAATAATCTATATGAGGTATTACCTGTGATATATGCATGTAAAGTTCATAAAACTTGACACTGTTTTTAATATCACTTGTGATATTGTGTGTTTAATGTTTTTATTAATGATTTTATTTTTTATGTTTTTAATATCACATGTGATATTATGTTCTTTTAATGCTTGATATGAGGTATCACCTGTGATATATTCAAGTAAAATTCATAAAATTTTATACTTTTTTTTTGTTTTTTTGTTTGTTTGATGAAGGTTATAACAACCTAAATTTCGTTATGCCATTCGCACCCTTAATACGTGTACAACTTAAATTATAAATGACATTCGAATATATATTATACGAGTTACCATTGAACCATAATGTTATGAATATAAGTCATGAAATACGAATATATAACTTAAATATATATATATATGAATTTCGACTTATACTTTTGTGCACTTTAAGTATAACACGTTATGCTATATTTTTTAAGGGCCGAACATATTTGTATTAAGAACAATAACATCACACGTACATGGTCTCATTTTTTTTTATTGGTACACGATAGTTACTAAGATATCACACGTTTAACAAGGGCCTTTTTGCATTTAATCTTTGTACACAACATTATAGTCCAAAAATAATTTGAAAATGTTGGAGAAGAAATAGTCACCCCATCACCCCTAAGACTCGGCACCTCATTTCCTTATTTTTGTCCCCACTCGTTTCACCTTATCTTCGCCAAAACACACATTCCGCTCTCACACAAAACCCTACAAAGATAACACAAAGTCGGCAGCTTTAATTTTCTCTCAAGCTCATAAGGTGTGAAGAAGAATAACTAGTTGTAAGCATGGTGTGGCAAGGTGGTGATCGGATTTGTGGGTAAACAAGCATTAGTGATCGTGAGTGTTTATTATTTGTTGCGATCGTGGCTGTGGCTCGTGTGTGATTCAGTCCTTGTCCTTGTTTCGTTCGTTCAATCCGACCAAAGGTACCCCGATAATCATCCTTGTGTTCCCTTTTTCAACTAGAGAAACATGAATATGTTTTGACATGAAAGCCTAATATGATTATGAAAATAGATATACGTTAATGTGATATCATGTTTTCTTATCATCCCTTGTTGTCTCATTTTTCATATAAGCGAATGCTATATATATAAGTTAAACAGGACATGACATCGTATATATGCGCCCTTGAATGATCTTGGTGTCGTGAGTTAGTGTGGTGTCTCGTATGCATGGGGGACGTGACTGAGTTGTAAATTGTTTCATTCCGTTATCAGTGTTTTAATGGGCTGTTGTGTGGCGTGTGTGAGAGTCTAAAAACATGTTGTCTCGGGTTGGTTTTGGTCTCGCAACACAAAGGGTAAAATGGGTAAGTTTGAGGGCGATCGCGGGTTTAATGGGTAAGTTGTACGAGGTGTTTAACGTGTGTCGTGGAAGATGAGTCGGGGGTTAGTCATTAGATGCGTTTACCGAGTCGTGTTGGTAAGTTTTATGAACCGCGAGCGAGGGTAAATTGCATATCGAATTCAAGGAAAAAAAATACGTTTTGCAAATGAAATATGAAATGAAATCATGAACTTGTAAGTGTATAACGTTGCATGTTAAATATTTTGACATTTTCACTTTTAACCCTCATCTTTAGAACATTACCACATGCAACCTTTAAACTTTATGATTTGGCAAATTACAACCTTAAACTATTATAAGAATGATATTAAGTTTTAATGTTTAATTATTTGTCACAATAAACCCTAAACTTTGATAAGTTACACTTTAAACCTTAAGTTTGGATTATTTATATTTTGAACCCTAAATCATGATAATTATTTTATTAGACTTTTTATTTTATTAGCATTGGTAACATCTAAACTTTCTATTTCGGACAAGCTTACCAATTCGATAACCTTTCTAATTTGGAAAGGTATTCAATGTAGTAAGCTTAATAATAAAAATTAAGAATTTGGTAAAATTTCTAATTACGGAAACTTACTAAAAATAGAAATTACTATTTATGGAAACCTGCTAATTATGGGAAGTTTTTGAAAATAGAATGAAACTCTAAATATGAACAATTATGAATACGAAATGGTTTCTAAAACTTAAACAACCATTATTCGTGTAGATTCGCGGAGGAAGGAGTAGCCTTTGGTTACTTGTGTATTATGGTGGTTTGCGTTACGGTTTGAGGTACAGATATTCTTTCCCTTTTCAGTAGGGATACTTTTGTACGTCCTAATCCTTTGCTATGATTCCCCTATGATGATCCTTTGTTTGCTTTCTGAATTGATTCGTATGCTATGATTCTTCGATATGATTCGTTTCATTTTGACTTCGGTATGATGTGTTATGATATGATTCAGTTGCTATGATTTGTACGCTTATGATTCCGTATGATTTGGATATGATTATGATTTGTACGTTCTGCCCCTTTTGTTACGAGCCAACTAGTCATGGAGGTACCATGACCATGTCATTGATGGCACCGATGGCATGACACTATCTGGGGCGGTGTGATTAGTCCCCGGCGTCCCCATTATGATTTGATATGATATGATTTGTGATTTTTGGCGCCTTATTTGCATATGTATACCTGTCTAGCTAACAGGGTACATATTGCCTTATGTACGGGGGGCGTATGGATGCATCCTAGGCTTATGATTTGATATGATTTGATATGATTTGTATGGATTTGGCGTTTGGGTTGTGTGTGCCTTGCACCCCCTCTCGCACTTTGGTACTTGTGAGGTCTCCCCTCCCTGGACCCTTTTGTAAGTAGTGTCCTTCATGTGGCATGCTGGACGCATAGGATTACTTGCTCGTGGGCATCTTTCATTTGTGATTCATTATACTTCATTGGATTATGTGTTCGTATGTTCGTTGTGTTCTCCATGTGGCATGTTGAACACCTTTTGGCTTTGGTATTTCGTTATGTTATCATCTTGACCTGATCCTTTTGCTTATGACTTGTCATTCACTTGGAATTGTTAGCTTTTGCTCATTTGATATGTATGCCTTCATTCAGTTACTCGTTTGACCTTTCGTTCACCAGAATCCTGATCTAGTCCATCCAACAACTATGTGGTGTTATTGTTATTTGATTTGATGATGCTTTCATTCCATACATTGTGGATACCAAAATTATGTTATCAGAATTTTAATTCATATGTTCATAATGCTATGACATGAGTATGTGATTCTCTTGTTTATTACGTTGATGTATGACTACGTGATTTGCCTACTCTCCATGCTGATATGTGATTACCTGAATTACCTATTGTCATGCTAGTATGAAATTATCTGGTTACCATGTTAAGATGTGCTTATGTAAATTTTCTATTATGCCATGCTTGTATGTAAATCTGTGACTTAGCGGCTTTTGGTGGTGTCCTTATATAATTACTTCTTAAGTGATAATTATCATTTAATGTACTATCTGCTAATTATTGATCTGTCATGATTACATTTATGCACATGATTCCGTGCTGACAGAAATTGATTTGACTTATGTGTGTACCAATTGAGCTGTTTAGTTGCCATGTTATAATCTTGCTTAGTATTACTACTGATGATGCTACTTGGTAGGATGACCGTACAATTTGTCGTTATTATTTATCTGTCTAGAGTAATTTCCATACTTGAGCTATATTATGTTGTTTCCTGTCTTCTTATAGAGTATAGTTTAGATATATGTATTTGATTAGCCGCCTTACTTGTTTTGCCATAACATGTTGTTAGTCGTTCCGCTGCTTGACATGCTCTCACAATATTTGGTTACATGTTTAATTATGATGCTACCTTTCATCTTTTATGTGATTCTTTGAATGCTTGAATATTTGTATGTGCTTGTATGTATTCGCGGATGTGCTATTTGCTATGAGGTTTATTTGATTATGTTCTTGGTGGATATAAGTTATGATGTTTTATGCAGGTTTCTCATTGACTCATTCCATTTCGTTTATTCGTTATGATTTCGTTGTCACCTTTCGATTCGTTTCTTACCGTTGTTATATTTAGTTTTTGATTTCTGTCATATCTGTTCACTGAGCTTTGTAAGCTCAGCCGCCTTTTATTTTTCTGTGGCGGCAGGTTCTAGCAGGGCTATGGGCAAGAGTGAGAGTTGGGACTTAGAAGACCTACCCTATTTTGATATTTCACTTAATTATGAGTTTATGTTTCATATTTGTATTTCTTTTGTATTTCTATGTTGGATTTATGGTTGTATTTATCATTTTGGATTTATGATGTTCATGACTTCATTTTATTTATATGATAAGACTTTCTCTTGCGTTACTGTATGCTTTGTATGACACCATAATGTGGCATTCTGACCCGTATCAGGTTGGGGTGCTACAAAGGTGGTGTATAACAAATAGATGGTTCAGTTGCTTGCTGTTGTCAGCTTTTTGTTTGATGTGGTATTTTTTGTCGTCACATCTTTTGTGTGCTCAAGAATTGCAAGGTTGTTTCTATCCCAGATCAGTATACACTTAGGCGTTGGACAAGGGATTTGATTCCAGCTGATTTGAGGAGGAAAAAGGCGCGTTATGGTCAGAACAATGAAGAAATAGAGAGGCTTGCAATTGAGGTAACTGGTTTAGTTAAGTCGTGTGTGCATATGATGAGTAATAATAAAGGAAAGTTGACTTTTTTTGTAGGCAAGCTCAGAAAGTTGAAATCTAAAGTTGAGGCTGATTTGCCAATTGTTCATTCCCGCAATGTTTCGAAAATTGTTGAAGAGTTTATGGGTATTAAGAAGCCTACTAAAATTTATGTTAAAAATCCATCAAAAGCGAGCAATAAGGGATTTATGAGGGATCATGTTAATACAAATAAGCCGTAAAAACGTTTATTTATATTTTACGATCTTCTAATGTTTTTTCGATAACAAACGTAAAATCATTTAAACGAAACAAATAAAATATGTAAATGGTTTGAGCCAATATTTTTCTAACACACTTCGTTTTCACATAAAACACTAAAACAAGTATAAGTGATTTTATGATTTAATTATACATATGTACAACAACTAGTGTTTACATATTGGGCAAATATATACATAACTAGTATGTATTATAATGGGTAAAAACTACAACCCATGGAACATATCCATAACCTATGGTATTGACCCATACCCATTTGACTAGATGCATTGCACCCATTAGGTACATTGTATCTAAAGAAATACCCATGGATCAACCCATAACCCATGACCCATGACCCACAACCAAAATACCCATAGGCAAAGAGGAGCGTCCCACGGATCCCTAGCATTACACTAGACGGATCCCTTGATGGTGGGATCTGTGGGATCCGTGGAACAGTAGACATTTTCTCTCTATAAATAGTGAGCTATTTCTTCATTGTTTCTCACCCCTTTCTCACATACTTTCTCCTTGAGTTAAAAACTCTCTAACCCCAGATCCAAGTGATCTATGTATGTAGTTTTGTTTTTGTGTGATTCTCTAGGTTCCTCTTAAAGGCGAGATCATCACCTTTGAAGTCAAGCAAGCTCAAGTCCATGAGTTGCCATGCTTCCTCATCATCAAGACTACTGAAGTTATCTTGTTGATGGTTCTTTCTCTAAGAAGTGTAGTGTTGAAGACATTAGTGAAAGATGTCTCAAGTGTCAAGACGAAGACATTAGTGAAGGGTGTCGATCGTCCATATTGTAGGCATTAGTGAAGGGTGCCTAGAAGTCAAGTCACAAGACATTAGTGAAGGGTGTCTTGAAGATCTAGTCAAAGGCATTAGTGAAAGGTGCCTAAGATGTACATTCGATATGGTGTGATTCGATGTACAAGATAGATTAGTATTGGGTCAAAGGATATTGTTATCCTTGTTGATATTATAAGGAGTAGATCTCCTTTGGGGTTAGGTAATTGGTGTAGTGTTGGGTAGTAGTTCCTCCATTGTAATGGAGCTCGGTATCTAGCCTAGTACCAGATAAAGGGTAGGCGACGTTGTGATAGGATTGGTTCTCCTTGGTGAAAAGGACCTGGTATCTAGCCTTGTACCGGATAAAGTGTAGGCAACGTTGTGAAGGTTTCTCCACCATAAGGAGTCGGTGTTGTGTAGTGATTACGAACTCTCGAGTAGGTGACTCGGGGAATGGAGTAGGGCAAGGAAGGTGTCCTTGTAGCCGAACCACTATAAATACTCGCGTTGTGGTTTTGTGCTTCTTACTCTTTATCTTTTCATTACATATTTATATTTCTATATGTTTGTTTATCAACATCCAACACACATCCAAATAGATTGACATAAGTCGATCTAAATAGTTTATCATAACATCATGTACTTTCATCCTCAATTTCAAAGTCCGTTGTACGTACTTGTGAACAAGATGATGGAACCTCTAAACGCATTTCTCATGAAGACTTTCTTCATTCCTGAATCGGGAAACACTCATCAACCATTTGATGATCCACCTAGCGAAAACACTCAAGGAACTTAGCCTTCTTTCTAAATAGGATCAATCCTTAGTATCCATGCTTTATCAATGTAATCCAATTTCCTTCATGAAATAAAACATCTTACATTTGATATCTTAGTGTTAGAACCTCTTAGAAAAACTAACTTTGAAATATGATGCATTGTCAAAATCCTTGCATGCCTTTTGTAAAGGTTCTGCTTAGCAGAGAAACGGATCCCAAAGTTTGTGCTAGACGGATCCCTACTCTTAGGGAACCGTGGGATCCGGCAAACAGAAAATGCAATTGCAATCATTGTATTTCAAACATGTCTCTAGATCACTTCACACTAAGCTAGACATAGTGCCTTAAGGAAAATTGAGTCCCTATCAAAGTTGAGTAAATTTTTTGTACTCACACATAACTCATTTAGATCACACTCGAAACACCAGTAGATTTATCGTCTCACCAAAACTCATTACTCTTCCGCTCTTATACTCATACATGATCCCTCACATATTAAACATCTAGCTTTGGAAATCTCTCAAAACTAATTATAATCATCCTTACCTCAAAATTGGTCGAAATTGATCAAATTCTAGTTTTTGCATTTTAAACTCTTAGGATATCCTCCAAGACATTATCCTAAGTTACTATCTGATCTCTAGGATCATTTAGTTCCATTTGACACTCTCAAAATCCTTAGTGTCATCTTTGGTCACTCATTGTTATCCTCTCTTAGCTTCTGAGAGACGGATCCCTAGGATTAGCCTAGACGGATCCCTCATTGAAGGGAACCGTTGGGATCCGTATGACAGATTTATGTCAACTCTAGCTAAAACAATCATTTCAAGCTCATCTTGCTAACTTGAACACTTCATCTCATCTTAAATAAGTTCATAGATCAGTACAACTCTGAAGTTGACTCTTGTGCATGCTAATCATCACATTCCAAAGAAGTTTAGTGGCTTAAGTCTTGAATGCACTTGCCAAATCCCTTGCTTTATAAGCCACATTGTTAGGACTCCTAAAGTCATCATCTTCATCCTCATTTTCAGCACTTAGAAACATTTACAAACCTCTTTGAATCATCTCATCATGAGGAAAGCTCCAAGTGGTAACTCATCCACCAAAGGACCACCCAAGAAAATTGCTCGTATTATACACGAAATTTCTTCAACCGAATCATCTCCGGTTAAATCCACAAATGCAAGGATTTCTCCTCCACCAACTCAACTAATCAAACCAATCCCTAAAAGGATAGTTCCCACAAAACTACCTATGCCAAGCACCACCATACCTCCTAAACCAAACAATCTCATTTCCACTAAACCATCACCATTGGTGCCTAGAGCTATCTCATTCACGACTCCACTCTCATCACCACACCTCTATAATCTAGAGGATTTGCCTCCTAGGCCGTCTCATCCTCCTCCACCGACAACATTCTCCTCATTAGGAGGAAGAATGGTACAAAATCAAGGTGTTGAGTCAACACTAGCTCCGGCTTCTTTTTCGCCGTCACCATCAAATAATCCCATTTGGATTATGAGAAATTATCAAAGTCAATCACCCGACCACATGGAAGTTGACACTTCTCTACCACCACCATCATTCTTGGTTGAGCTATCTTCAAATGCGCCCCCACCAATCCCTCCGTCGTTTGAGGCTCCCCAACCCGCTTCACTTGATCCTTCGCATCAAGCAATTTCCTTTCTTCCACCACCACTACCTAGCCATGACAAAGATTGTTATCATTGTCAACATGTTGAAAGTTTGATACATGAAGTACGGGAAGATCAACGTTTCATGTTCTATCACCTCCTCGAACGTTTTGACGAGATTAAACCTAAACAAACTTGAGCTAGAGGATTTTTAGTGGTGTCCTAGTATCAAGCGTTACTTAGATAAGTCTAGTAATTCCAAATCATGTATCGTTCATTTTCTTAGTTTTTAGAGTCATGTATATCATATCTCTAGTTTTATTAAATGAAATTACATGATACTTGATATATTTTTGAGTATATGATTATGTTGTATAATACATATCTCACTTTAATGTTAACATTATTTGTTATATCACTATTGCTGAATTTAGTTATCAGCCAGACGAATCCCTGATATTTGCCTAGACGGATCCCCCTAAGGAGGGATCCGTGCAACAGAAAACTAGTTTTCTACTAACTTGAGTCATACTTGCAGGAAATTATGCATTATACTTGCTTTCTAACATTTGTTTTGTAGTTATTCAAATTACACATGAAGACTTTGACACCCTAAAGCTAGGGGAGCTTTGTGTCAAAGCAATACATTGCAAAATCACTTGCAATATTAGGATTACATTTCATGACGCCCCTTTGCAAAGTTGCAATCATCAAGGGCGAGCATATTCGTCGCATAGACGAAATCTTTTGCAAACTTAGTTTCAAATGAACTAGCTTAGTATTATTTTTACTTGACGCCCTCACATAGGGATGGACTCGTCAAGGGGGAGTTAAGACGAGATCTTTTCCCGTTACTTGCTCTCTATTTTTTCTTTCTTTTCTATTTTCACATTTTTTTCTTAAAACAATGTGTTGGTTTATTTTCAAAGCTCTTTTTGTTTCGACAAAAAAGGGGAGAAGAAAGTAAAAACTACAAATTCAAACTTTTATGAATTTTAGCTTTTTCTTAAAATAATTTTATGTTTTGTCATCAACAAAAAGGGGGATATTGTTAATACAAATAAGCCGTAAAAACGTTCATTTATATTTTACGATCTTCTAATGTTTTGTCGATAACAAACGTAAAATCATTTTAATGAAACAAATAAAATACGTAAATGGTTTGAGCCAATAGTTTTCTAACACACTTACGTTTTCACATAAAACACTAAAACAAGTATAAGTGATTTTATGATTTAATTATACATATGTACAACAACTAGTGTTTACATATAGGGCAAATATATACATAACTAGTATGTATTATAATGGGTAAAAACTACAACCCATGGAACATATCCATAACCCATGGTATTGACCCATACCCATTTGACTAGATGCATTGCACCCATTAGGTACATTGTATCTAAAGAAATACCCATGGATCAACCCATAACCCATGACCCATGACCCACAACCAAAATACCCATGGGCAAAGAGGAGCGTCCCACGGATCCCTAGCATTACACTAGACGGATCCCTTGATGGTGGGATCCGTGGGATCCGTGGAACAGTAGACATTTTCTCTCTATAAATAGTGAGCCATTTCTTCATTGTTTCTCACCCCTTTCTCACATACTTTCTCCTTGAGTTAAAAACTCTCTAACCCCAGATCCAAGTGATCTATGTATGTAGTTTTGTTTTTGTGTGATTCTCTAGGTTCCTCTTAAAGGCGAGATCATCACCTTTGAAGTCAAGCAAGCTCAAGTCCATGAGTTGCCATGATTCCTCATCATCAAGACTACTGAAGTTATCTTGTTGATGGTTCTTTCTCTAAGAAATGTAGTGTTGAAGACATTAGTAAAAGATGTCTCAAGTGTCAAGACGAAGACATTAGTGAAGGGTGTCGATCGTCCATATTGTAGGCATTAGTGAAGGGTGCCTAGAAGTCAAGTCACAAGACATTAGTGAAGGGTGTCTTGAAGATCTAGTCAAAGGAATTAGTGAAAGGTGCCTAAGATGTACATTCGATATGGTGTGATTCGATGTACAAGATAGATTAGTATTGAGTCAAAGGATATTGTTATCCTTGTTGATATTATAAGGAGTAGATCTCCTTTGGGGTTAGGTGATTGGTGTAGTGTTGGGTAATAGTTCCTCCATTGTAATGGAACTCGGTATCTAGCCTAGTACCGGATAGAGGGTAGGCGACGTTGTGATAGGATTGGTTCTCCTTGGTGAAAAGGACCCGGTATCTAGCCTTGTACCGGATAAAGTGTAGGCAACGTTGTGAAGGTTTCTCCACCATAAGGAGTCGGTGTTGTGTAGTGATTACGAACTCTCGAGTAGGTGACTCGGGGAGTGGAGTAGGGCAAGGAAGGTGTCCTTGTAGCCGAACCACTATAAATACTCGCGTTGTGGTTTTGTGCTTCTTACTCTTTATCTTTTCATTACATATTTATATTTCTATATGTTTGTTTATCAACATCCAACACACATCCAAATAGATTGACATAAGTCGATCTAAATAGTTTAAAACAAGTTTTAATTGGTAAACCTATTCAACCACCCCTTATAGTTTTCCACATATCATATCAAGGGTACGTGGACGCGAGAGAGCATTTGTTAGAAGCAAGAAGCAAACCAGGAGGCCTCGACATGTGTCGAAAGACATGTAAGTTCTAGCAAAAAAAAATTAGCACCATAAATCTTAAATTATTTAGATACTAATGCATAAACTAAAATATCATATATTAAAATATCCATACACATGAACCCTACTAACTTCTATTCAAAAGACCCCCACAACCCTGCACATTTACACCACACCTAAAACCCAAAAGACACATCATAAACACCAGAACAGACCAGATCATTACACCATGGCCTTCAGCTTCTCGATGAACGACATAAGCTCTGTCGCTCGCTTATGTTTCTTCAGCACATTAACCAAAATCATTTCGCTTTGCAAGTTGGTGAGCTGTGAAATGCTCTTCAAAGAAGACTCAAAAGGAAACAGAAGCTCCAACTCTCCAATCACGAAATCCCTCTCACCTACAAGGGTGCTTATGTCTTGAGCTTTCTTCCTCAGTTCTGCTTCATCTGTCAAAGTAACAGTGGCCTCCCTCTGAAACCGAACCACCATCATGTCTCTGACCAGGCTTGACCCAGCAGAACAACCAACTCCTTGCAAAAGGGCATTGGTGTGGTCATTTTTTTTTGGTGGTAAATTTTTGTTGTTGTTGCTATGTGTGTGTTTTATAGTGTAATTTTTCTTTGCTTATGATTATAAATATGTGTTTACAGCTGACTTATATGACCATTTGATTTGATTGCCACCTTGAGCCACCCACAAAAAACAGTAACTCATTATTTGTTTATCTTCCCCATGCATGAAGAAGCATTTACTATCCACCCTTTCACATTCTATGGCATTTTTACAAACTTAAAAAAAAAAAAATAATAAAAAAAATAATAATAAAATAAAATAAAAATTAAAAATTAAAAAAAAATGAATAAGCAAAAGGTTAGATTATCATTACCAGTTTCACCAAAAATTATCTACAAAAACTGATGTGCAAAGAAAAATGTCTTTTGTTTGGATTAACTATGGATTGTAGAATTGTAACAAAAGAATTGTAGATGTTATTGGTATAATTGTATATTGGGTTGCAAGTTTTAACCTTTTTGCTTCATTTTAACAGGTCCCCTGACATTTAAAGAGATGAGACATCGGATAAACACACATGGACTAACGATAGTTTGATAGCTGAATTGTATATATGATTTCCCGACATTATATTCGACATATGTATTTAAGTGCATAAGATTCTTATTTTAAACAATTAATATCAAATTTACTCCTTTTCTAATGCACTTCATATTTATTTTAGACACATATATATTATACAACACTCTTTTAAGCAATTAATATCAAATGTATTTCTTTTCTAATACACTTCTATGAAAGCGAGGATGCAAACTATGACAAACCATAACAAAAATGAAAACACTTTATTTTAGACACATATATTATATAACGGATCATGGCAAATAAAAATAACAAAAAATGAACTATTATAACATAGAATAACAAACCTACAAAAACAGCATTTGGAAAATTATCTCCGACAAAAACATTCCTGCGATAACGCGCGGGCTACCCAATATCTTTTTGAAATGGTATAACTTTTTTAACAAACATAAAATAAATGTTTAGCATTATATTTTATGCAAAAGTCTTGTAAGCAATTGGCTATGACAGGTTTGTTCATATTTTTTTTAATTAATTTCAATAGCATATTTTTTCTTCTCTTAAAAACTCTTTTGTTTCTGCGGTGCTGCTATACACTTATAAACTCTTGACATATGTTATGAGCCCATCATCTAGACAAACATCTTATGATCGATATTTAAATAGTTATGGAGTACATTTTTTTTTACATTCTTATAAATGAGAGAGTTATATATATTTTTATTTTGCACACGCACAACTTCTTATCATAGATTCTCAATAATGTTCTATCCCAAAGCGGTTAACCAATCGACGCATACAAAAACAAAAGAACAGCCATAACGTCAGGACTTAATATATCACGCATAAGAAAATTAACAAAAACCCCGCCGCAACGAGACACACGTTTCCACCTCGTTGTTTAATTAAAGATGTATAATTTATCACATTAAATGATTGTAAAAAAATAATTCTTGACAAGATAGGTGGATTTCTCACTTCATTCCCACAAACATGAATCATATACTCACATTTAAAGGGTTCTACTATTGGAACCCTCCCTATGATGTCAAATCATAGGGAATATTCCTTTTGTCCCACCTTTTTTTCAGTACAACACAGTTTTTTGTCAGTTTCTGTTCCGTATTTCTGACAGTTTTAAGCGTTTGGCTTATTAAACTTTATATTTACAGTTCCGCATTTTCAGGTTTATAGCTTTTTGATATAAACAAAATTATAAAAAAAATAATAATAATAATAATAATAATAAAACAAAAAAACTAAGGGGGGTCTTAATAAAAAACTAGAAGGTCCTAATAACTCAACCCCATTTAAATCACAACTCACAATATTTAATTATATTTATTTCTTTTTCTTCTACGTACTATCTATGATTTTTTTTCCTTACATTTAATCTAAATCAAAATTCAGATATAAATTAAAATTGAAATTCAAATCTAAATTCTAAATACCTTCGTCCCATAATTATTGTCTCCGTTTGACTTTTGTCTTTCTTTTTCAACTTTGACCTTAAATATTTTTGTTTATGTTATACGATGGTTGATGAAAATTATACAAATGAAAAATACAATTAAAACCCAATTCATTTATATATTTTGCATCAAGTATTACATAACAAAAACAAAAATACTTAAGGTCAAAGTTGTAAATGAAAGACCGAAAAAGTTAAACGAGGACAATAATAATAGAACGGAAGGAGTAATATACAAACCAAACAGGTCCTAAGTTAAAAGCGAGCATTGAAATTGAGATGGTGGATTATGTAACAATGGAATTTAAGACACGCTGATATTTTCCACTGTTATTTTTATTGGGATACACTATTGGAACCCCCCTATGATGTCACAGGGGAATATTCTCTTTGTCCCCTATTTTTTGCAGTATAACACAGTTTTTTGTCAGTTTCTGTTCCGTATTTCTGACAGTTTTAAGCGTTTGACTTATTAAACTTTATATTTACTGTTCCGCATTTTCAGGTTTATAGTTTTTTGATATAAATAAAATTATAAAAAATAAAAAAATAAAAAAATAAAATAAAAAATAATCAAAAATAATAGGGGGGTCAATTTAAAAAACTAAAGGGGTCAAAATAACCCAACCCTTTTCATTTCCTTTAACGCAGTGGAATCCAGCACATAGATATTGACATAATTGTTTGGACCAAAATACAAAAATGTAGACGTGGCTTCACCTGTCGCTGACTTGTGTCCTAGTCATCATCATGTCAAACAGATTCGAATCCCTTGTGGAACCCCACTCTCCACCTGATTTTTCCAAACCATCAACTACCACCCTCCAATTAATATTTCATCTTAATTTTTTTTTTTTTGAAATATATTTCATCTTAATTTTACTTTCAGAAGTTACTGTAACATTTTTCAACTTAACATACTTCATTCATAGTTCAAAAAGAAAAAAACATACTTCATTCGTTCCAAAAAATTAAAATACTTCACTAGATCAATCAATACATGCATAAACGATAATATTAGATATGTTATACTATTTCTAAAGAAAAGTTATGTCATGCTAAAGAAAAGATTAACAAGTCGTACTAGTTTCATAGTACTCCCTCCATCTCAAATTAATTGTCAGGAGACAAGAAACACAAATATTAATAAAAATGAGACCATTATAACTTTCAACCACTCAAATGGAATATTCCCTCATTATATTCTCTTTTTCTTACTAAAACGGGTAAGTGGACAATTAATTTGAGACATTTATAAAAGAAAATATGGACAATAAATATGAGACGGAGGGAGTACTAATTTACCAGTATGGATTCATTGTATTAATTTTAACAATTTGATTTAAGAATGAATTGATCTGAAAGTTACTGTAACATTTTTCAACTTAACATACTTCATTCGTTCCAAAAAATTAAAATACTTCACTAGATCAATCAATACATGCATAAACGATAATATTAGATACGTTATACTATTTCTAAAGAAAAGTTATGTCATGCTAAAGAAAAGATTAACAAGTCATACTAGTTTCATAGTACTAATTTACCAATATGGATTCATTGTATTAATTTTAACAATTTGATTTAAGAATGAATTGATCAACTTAAAAATATATCATAAGATCAATCTATACATGTATATGAAATGACACATCAGATCTCTCATATTAGACCCATGATGTTAATTAACAATTTGCAACAATCAACAGGAGTTTGGTTCAATAAAGATCAAAGAAAAACTAAAGATCAAATAAATCATTCTCAACCACTCATTTTTTCATCAAAACAATAAAATAAACTTTTACCTTCATTTTTAAAAACTAAATATCTCACAAACCATCAATCGTTAGACGAAACTAAGCATACCATCACGACAAGCATAAAATTACCTTTAATTTGATATCCCACATCATATACTTTCGATGAAATTTTTTTTTCCGACTTTTTTGTGGGTTTAGGGTTTACGGTTAGGGTTTAGGTGTTTAGGGTTTAGAGGTTTGACTTTTTTGGGTTAAGTTTTTTAGGGGTTAAGTGTTTAGGTTTCTTACGGTTTAGCGGATAGGGTTTAGGTTTTTTGGTTTAGCGGTTAGGGTTTTAGGGGTTTAGGGTTTTTAGGGTTTAGGGGTTAGGGTTTTTAGGGTTTAGGGGTAGGGTTTTTTAGGGTTTAGGGGTTAGGGTTTTTAGGGTTTAGGGGTTGTGTTAATGCAAAAGAGTATTTTTAAAAATTTCATTTATAGTGTAATATATCGAAACCCGCAAAAAACGATAAAAAATAAGTTCGTCGAAAGTATACAATATTGGATCTCTATAGAAAGATAATTTTATTTTTGTCGCAATGGTATAATTAGTTTTATCTAACTATTAATGGTTTGTGAGATATTTAATTTTTAAATATAAGGGTGAAAGTGAATTTAATTAATTTGATCAAAAATGAATGGTTGAGAATGATACATTTGATCTTTAATTTTTATGTGATCTTTATTGATCTCACCCCCAATCAACAGATGGTGGAGTATTAATCTTTCAACAATAGATCTAATGAAGCTCTTGTTATTGGTTTCTTCTTAGATCAACGACGACGACGCTCACATTATCTGAGGTATGTCGAGCCAAAGCTAGCTTCGTTAAAAGAATCGAAGCATCTGAACACAGCTTATCGGAATTTTCACCACCGGCGATGTTCGCTTCATTTCCTGGTGACCGAACAGGCGACGGGGGATTTCGGGATGCCAGGCACATGCGCGCAACGCTACATGCGACCTCGTTTGATACAACATCCCATAGCCCGTCGCTGGCTAAGATTAGGCACTCGTCCTCCGGAGTACGTTCGGTTATGGTTACTTCCGGTTCCGGTATCACATATGGTTTCAAATAGTTATCACCTGAGAATATTAAAACAGCAAATCAATTAGTACTTCGAACTGAAGCATGAATTCGAAAGTCGTTAAACGAAACCATGGACTAAGCGATATACCTATTGCTCTAGACATGGCTAGCACGCCGAGAACTCGAGCCCCGTCCCAGTATATCACACGCCCACCCGCCTCTTCAATCCTAGCAAGTTCATCTGGTCGATCAGGCTACATTAAAATACAAACAAATCATAAGTCACTCATTCAATTTAACTAGATCCAGATATAACTTAAATAACAAAAGTCTACATAAAAGCAATACCTTATGGTCAGATGATAGAGGAATAGCAACACCATTCCTACAAAGGACCGCACGCGAATCACCGCAATTCGAAACTACGATTTTATCTGGAGTCACCACAGAAACGACCGCGGTTGATCCAACCGCGTCGCATTGTGGAGTTTGAAGCTCACATCGACAATTCCAACTCGAGTCTGCTTCACTCAACTCGGTCACTTCCTTGTCCATACGCGAAAAACTCGTCTTTAACACCTCTTTCCATTCCAATGATTCACTGCTTTTTTCTACCTCATCTTTCACTATCTCGTGCATTCGCTCTTTGCATTTCATTGCCACCTACAGAAGTTAAACAAGTTTAGATATAAGTAACGATATTTCTAAATACCGAAGCATAATTTTCGAATAATTTCATATCAGATTTATTACATGAGAACATCCATGGCCATCGTAAACACCGTAAAAATGCGAATCATTACAAAACAACGGTTTGACAGCAACCGCGTCTTCCATATCTCTTCTCCTCCCGCAAACTGTCGTAACTCCAAATCTCGCTTCATCGTTTTTTATATTTCGTACAGTCTCAATCACGGGTAAAATCTCGATATTTTCAACACTTTCGACTTTTCTCCGTTTTTTTCCGTTCTCAAGCAAGGGCGTCACGACATCTGTTGTCGCCGCAGGAGCGAGAAACTTTAACCGGTGAATCTCCATCCTGCGGCGACGCGCGTGACGCCCACTGCTGGACTCAACCGTAGACGGAGTCTCGGTTTCACCAACAACACCAATACATGCCCCAGCCATATGGAAAAAGAATATAGAAACTAAATTCTTGAACAAAAATATCTTAACGAATTGGTTCAGCCTTCAAGCTTAATAAAAACTGATTGTAATTATACCAATAATTATACCTGTTGGAAGGGTGGTGGGGTACGGGCAGCTGCCCGGCACCGACCCGGGCAAGACATAGAAGTTGGTATGACGTAGATATGTGACACGCGGATGTGATCACGACCGTTTACTAGAATATAGTATATAAGGTTGTTTAATCATAGGGTGACACGTGAAAAGTTAGTTGGTGTTAGGGGGGTAACGTGGCCCAATGAGAAGTGAACAACGTTGTATAGAGGGAACAAGGTTTCTTTACTGACACGAGTGTGGTGGTCCCTGTTTGGGACGGCCCGACCCGAACTTCTCTCTGATTTTTATTGATTTGTTATAAAAATCTGGACGGTATTAAAAAAACCTAAAATTACTTGACTATCCATTTAAAAAAAGGAATTGATACTCATATCAAATAAATTGATGCACATATAACAATATCACATCATTAATTCATATGTTATAACATGTCATATGCATAATTATAGTTTGTGCATCAATTTATTTAATGTGAATATCACTCCCATTCAAAAAGATACGTCTACACATGCCTATACTTTTTCCACATTTTCAAAAATACCCATTTATATTGTGTATTTATATACCCGACATACTTGAGAGACACGTGTACGTGTGGGATTCAAAGTTGAGCGAGCCCTAGCTAATGTCAGGTAAAACAATACTAGACATACGCGACATAAGCTAAACCCTAGCTAATGTCGGGTAACAAAATACTAGACATACGCGATATCAATTTTTTATTAATAGTGGCATGGGAAAACATGTGGAATTAATTTCTGCAAAACCCTAGTATTTATTTTTATAGAGAAGGAAAAAAAAGTAAGTACTTATATATGTGGTTTGGAAGGTCTTATTTACCAATGAACATCGTATCGCGAAGCCAAGAGATATGGTTTTTGAGTCTATGTTGCGGTGGGTTCAAACCCGGTGAAAGTGTGTAGAATTAATTTCGTTAACCCCTTTTTTTTTGGAAACTTATTTTGTAAAAGTAGTTAACAAAGTGGAACATTGGGATACGTTTTTGTTTGACATGGTATTCGGTTATAAAGTGAACGAAAAAACTTATTTTCGAGTACAAAGAACGAAAGTATAAGACAAACTTTTATTCATTGCATAAACAAATCATAGTACTACATTGCAAAGACAATAAAATCGCGATACAGAAAATAAAACACATTGATTAAACACACGTAAAGTTAATCCAAGTGATCCCAAGTTTCCGAGTTGTCTGAGTGATAACTGTTGTCGTAAGGAGAACAGCTCGCAAACCTGCTCTCTTCGTACTCTCGTTCCAAAGTGTTAAACAAGTCGTCCCTACGCTCTTGTTCTTCTTTTGTTTCCTGCTCTCTACGAGCAGCTTCCGCCCTTGCTTGTTGTTCTTCTATTTCTCTCAAAGCTTCTTAATCTTCGATATACGTATTTTGTTCTTCTTCCACAACCGGTTCCTCAATTGGCACCTCAACCGGTTTCTCTTTTCCATTTGGAATAACGGGAAGATATCTGTTGGTGATGTGTTAACCGTGTTTTCTTGAGAGAATTAGATTAAGTTGTATGTGAGATGTTTTTTGTGTTGAAAATGTAATGGGTATATATACGGGAAAAAGATAGGGTTTATTTAATTTTGAATTTGATAAGACTCTGGAACCAACAAAAAAATGGTGAAAAGAGTTAATATGAACGTCATTGAATAGTCATATCAATGTCATATTTCGTGTAAAATTTTAAGCGACCACGACATTTTCAGTGAGCTGTCATATCAATGTCAGTACCTAAAAACTGAATTGTCTATAACATGTCATATTTCGTGTAAATTTTTAAGCTAATACGACATTGTCATTTAGTTGTCAAAATCAATGTCAGAACAAATGTTTTTTCCTGCTACGAATTGTCATTCACTTTATAACCTAGCTATGAATTGAAATAAACATAGATCTCTTACTTCTCTCTAGAGTAGCCATGAATTCAAATATTAAGAAGTTCAAATGTGTATTACATTTTGATTGATCAGCATTAAGGTGTCATTATGTATAATGATATGACGTACTCAGGGTTAGCTGGGTTGGTGGTGAAGAAATTCAATTTAGATCCAAATGTTCCGATTAATTTGTCGTGTAAGTTTGCTTCATTTGACTATCGTATTGATATTACTGAAGATGACGAGGTGATGTTTTTTGTTGAATGTGCTTGTAGTGCTTATGATGGAGTGGCACAATTGTATGTTGTTCAACCAACAAATAAGACGATTGTGTTTATCTTTTTATCTTATGTGGTTTGCCTTTTATTAATGAACGTTTGTACTTTCATTTGAACGAATGTAATTTGAATACATAGGCTAACATTTATTCAAACATTGATTATGAAAATCGTATAAAGAAGACAATCTAAAAGCATACATGACACATATTGAGTGATATGATTATGAATAGCAACGATTCTTCCATACCTCTTTATGACTTTCATCTGGTTTAGCATCCTCATTCTGAAAGTATTCTTGTTTCGCCCATTCAACCATTTGATCAAAAGTGTAATCTGATTGTGTTATGTTCTTTTTTCCGTTTTCGTTGTCACTTGTGTAGTCTGTTATCACATGATCCATCATTTCTGTCAAGATAGTATTTGGGCATATATATTTTGCAATAATAAAATCGACACCACCATGGTCAATGTAAATTTCCAAGTTGCTTTGTGCTGCTGAAATATCAAACATCATATGCATATCATAGTTGTTTTTTAGTTTGACGGTGCTTGAAATGCCAGTGTGTGGTACTTCATATTAAAGAGCATGAATCTTCCTATCAACGATGTTAAACAAATATTGCTTCAGCTAAATAACGACAACCTACTCCTACATGTAATTTGTGCAACATAATTTTAAAATAACATAAATATATAAATATATATTAAAACACATATACGTAACAAATAAACAAACAATAAGTGTACTGGAACAAAAAAAATATTGCGAAATACCCGATAATCCGCCATGTTCACCGGCAACAACCGTTAACTCAGTCACCACCGCATGCACCACCACCACCACACAAACACGTCAACACCGCAACCAACACCACCACGGTCATGTCACCACCACCTCTGTAACCACCACACCGCCACAACACCACAACAGTTCATTAATAAACCACTACCACACAGTCACGTCACCACCACCCCTGTCACCACAGCACCACCACAACACCACCAACACTTTTTTTTATCACCACCACCCTTGTCACAACATCACCACCACAACACCACCAATTTATCACCACCACAGCCAACACCACCACACTCACGCCACCACCACCCTTGTCACCACAACAACACCCAAAAAAAATTTATCATCACCACCACTTAAACACCACACGACTATAACAAATAAACTCAAAATGAATGTTTGTTTTAGATCTATGAAAATAAAATAAGCGACATACCCATTCAAATAAGCTAAATTGCTACGAATTGTTATTTCAAAATTTTATTCCATATGCTTTTCGTCAGCTTTTCTTGCTCCTTCCCAATGAACATGTCGCGTATGTCTAGTATTTTCTTACCCGACATTAGCTAGGGTTTTTCTTATGTCGCGTATGTCTATTATTGTTTTACCCGAAATTAGCTAGGTTCGCTCAACTTTGAATCCCACACGTACACGTGTCTCTCAAGTATGTCGGGTATATAAATACACGACATGAATGGGTATTTTGAAAAGGTGAAAAAAGTATGAGCATGTATAGACACACCTTTTTAAAAATGGACAGTCAAGTAATTTTCACTTTAAAAAAACTGAGCAAAACTGTAATTACTTTGGCTATGTCAAACTATACGAAATTTGCACAACTATTCACATTAGTATGTCATAATAGTTAAGAGTATTTTAAAAGTTTGTACTATGTATCGTGAGCATGTACTAAGGGTCAGAAGTATTTAGTCGCGAACACGCACTTGTGTTTATTCTTATTTTTTCTAATGCTACGTCATGTGCGAGTTGCATTACCTCAGTTTTTGTGTATTTGATTTCACTACAAAAAAAAGTTGAATTCTCCACACTTATTTCTCCACGGTATAGTCAACCGTGGACTTTTTTTTTATATGAGTCATAATTTTGCTACATTTTTAAGTGTCACAAATATTTAAAAAAATACTCTACATATATAAGTGTGGACAACTATAATAATGCTACACTTATAATTGAAGTAAAACAAATTTTTAAAAAACCACACTTATAAATGTAAGAAAACACTTGAAAAACTGCTACACTTTGCATAAAAAAGCCACATTTATAATTGTGGAAACAAAAGCTAAAAAAATGAAAAGAAAAAAAAAAAAAAAAAGTGTAGTATTAAGCTATATAAAAAAGCTGCAAAATCAAAATAACCGTCTATCCAGTAACTTCTCATCAAACCAAAAACAAAAAAAAAACCCGATCCATCTCCAAAACCCTAAAACTCACACACACAAAAACACACATACGCACACCATGAATCGTTCAAGTAAGCTTTCATTCACTCATCATCATATATTTAATTGTTGTAACTGATCTGTTTGTTTTGTTTGTTTGTACAGTTTCCGGCGAGGTGCCGGAGGAGCCTGTTGTTTCGAAATCTTCCGGCTTACTTTTCGAGAAGCGGTTAATCGAAAGACACATCATTGTGAGTTAATTTATTCAAAATTTGTATATAAATTAGGGCTTGGCTGTTAGTTTTACTGTTTGACGTTGATTTAAGCTGTTTCGATAAGTTTACAAGTAGCGATTGACTGAACGATACATAATTATGAGCTATTTTGCGATATGTTGTTTAAATTTGTATATGAATTAGGGCTTGGATGTTAAATATACTGTTTTGATTAGTTTACAAGGAGCCATTGACTGAACGATACATTAGAGTGAATTAAATTGTGATATGTTGTTTAAATTTGAATGTAATTAGGGTTTGACGTTGATTTAAGATGTTTCGGATTACTTTTTGAGAAGCCGTTGACTGGACGACACATTATGTGTGTCATTTTGTGATAATTCATTCTAATTTGTATATAGTTAGGGCTTGGATAGTAAGTTTTAGTGGTTGATGTTATTGTTAAGTCGTCTCGATTAGTTTGTGTCAAGCGATTGTTTGAACGATGCATAAGTGTAAGTTATTTTGTAAAACAAGTCTTAACCTATCTTAACCTTGTAAAACAAGTCTTGAACAAGTAAGCTCAACTTATGGATCGACCTAATGATTACTGTAGTATGTTCATGATCTTTTCACAAATGAGTTTGGTATCCTATTAAAGGTATCAAGACTCACATTTTGTAAAAGGTCATGTGGCAAAGATCTGGCAGTTGAGTCAACCTTGTAAAACAAGCCTTAACCTGTAAAATGCATTTCATATTTTTACCTGAACGTGATTTGATCTGTGAACCAACCCCGCCTGACCTGCCCATTGATTTTTGCGATATCTAGTTGATCCTGTTTGGCAAATTTTTCTTCTTGGCATACCTGTATATTGTTATAGTTTTTGTTGCTTCCATTTCTGATCCAAGTCTTGATTGATGTTCCCGTATTATAAATGTATTTTGAATATGTATATAATATGATTATATCTATTTTCTGAATCTGGCATCCTTTATAGGCAACTCATTTGTCATAAAATAAGAGCCGATTCGCAATTTCTTGGAACTCAAGTTGAACACTATTTGCTTAATTTGAACTCAATTTGTTTCAGGTCGAACCGAATCGCAATTTCTTTGCTGCTCTTTTCCTTGCGAGCATTGGAATGCTTATTCATGTTAAGTTTCTATGGAACCACATTGATATCTTGCTAGCAGCTATTATTTTGGTGGTTGTAATAAAGACTTTTGTAGTTGCCACGGTAGTCAAAGGATTTGGATACACTAACAAGACAGCTCTTCTTGTAAGGGTTTCTTTTCTTCTTTTGTTGTATATATGTTAAGATTTATTGACAGATGAGCCTTATTCAATAACTTGATGTAGGTTGGAATGTCCCTTGCTCAAATTGGGGAATTTGCATTTGTCATATTAAGCCGTGCCTCCAATCTTCATCTAATTGAGGTGACCCTTCTCAGTCGTTATCTTTTTTAGCTATATATTTGTAATGTGATTTAACCACCTGTTTGGCAGGGCAAGTTGTATCTACTGCTTCTTGGCACAACAGCTCTCAGTCTGGTACGTAATCTCTCATTATTTTCATTAAAGCATACAAAACGAAACATAGCAGATACAGTTTGACTTTTGAAGGCAACCTAGTCATTTTCTGTATTCGAAACTAATTTTAATGTCCGGATGTTTGACACAAATTTGATATAAAAAAACCATTTTTACCATAGATTTTGCATATCCACAATTATTTTCAAATTGCATATCCAAACACTCTGTTTGTATAACCAAAAGAAAAGAATCAGCCACTGACCATTGTAATATATATTTTTTGTTTGCAGGTGACGACACCATTTCTTTTTAAGCTGATTCTCGCGGTTGTACATCTTGGAGTATTATTGCGTTGGTTCACACCTGAATTGCCCACAGAGGTGATCTTCTTTCCTCAAAGAAGCTTTACCAGCAAAACCCGATAGGTTGTACACCGCGCTTTAATATGTATTGTACAGTATAACCTGTCTTAGAGGGGGCAAAACTGGTGGGTTGGGTAACGGGTCAAAACAGCTAACTTTTTTGGTGCTGTTCAGAATGAGTTGTGGCGGTTTGCAAAATTTAATTTTCCTTGTATGATTACAATTATTATTTATCATTCGTCTGTCAAACATGATTAAATTTATATTATTCAGAAAATATTTGGAAAATATTTTTAAAGAAATGTTTGGGCCATCCAACTGTGATTGCAGACCTTGAGTGGGTGTCTCTGCTAAATTACTGCTCATACTTTTGTTCAACTGAATGCTTGGCAGTTATTGATGTTTTAACATTTATGTCTCCATTACATGATGGTGATAGCTCACATTGGTGCTAACTACTTGTAGGTCCTGTTATGACAAAATTTACAATTGCACTACGAGAGATTGGAACATATAAAGAAGTTCTTCAATCGCAGGTCAGTTTTATCAGCAGAATATCTGTTCTTACTCGCTATAACTAATATGCAGGCATCATTTGCTGATATATGTTTTATATGCTGTTTATAAAAGGTGTTTAAGTTCTTATTCTTCTTTCACTTCTTATTGTTAATGTTGTTGAACCCCCAGTGGACTTCTGCTTGACTTGTTGCTCGTAATCATATCCCTCCAGTAATGCATATTCCAATAGTTTGGATTGATAACCTTGTCACCTTGACTTGACTTGTACTGCATTTTTCTATCTATTAAAATGTTAGGATAAAGCCTTTGTTTTGCTGACTCTAGTTTTCACTATTTGTATTACTTAGAATGGTTAGGCATTGTGAATTTATTAGTCACGCTTGACTTCATACTATTTTACGAGCAATAAATTATTAGGGGTCAGTTGCATTATTAACTTTTAGAATATTTCTACTCAGTACTCACTGATTAGTTTGGTAATTATTTCTAGGTTGGCTGCTTTAGGGAACTTAAGCATGGATATACACAACTGTTATAAGTGATCTATAAATGATATGTGTGATTATGAATGATTCATGTTTGTGAAAAGTGTCTTAAGTTTGCGTAAGTCTGTTCCATTTATAGATTGTTTATATATTGTTGTTTGTTATTTGGAAGTTAAGTGTGTACTAGTACGAATTCTGGTGATCTGTTGTACGCTGAGATTGTTTAACATGTGAGAAAGTATCTAGTTTGATTTGCTTGTAATGCGTGAATAATGATCCGTGTGTGTAATGATGCGTGATTAGGCGTTTCATTAGCGTAAGCACAAACACAGAAAAGCGATATGTCAGTTTTCTTTAGCTCAGTCTGATTTGGAGAAAATTCATGTATTTGCTATTCTGTATCTGCTATTAGGTCTATACAACACTGACTGCTTTACTTTGTGTATTTGCTATTCCGTTTAGGGCTAATGTCATAGAGCTATACAACACTGGTATCACTTGAATGATCATATTTGTTTGCAAGTCTTTTAATGTTTAAATGTTACTCAAATGACACTAGATTGCAGTGATTTAATGGTTGCAGATAGTGCAAGACTGCTCTGCAAAAAAAGTTGTGGAATGTGCAGTTGTGCTATCCTATTAATGCCCTCAAGATTTGAGCCATGTGGTCTAAATCAGTTTATGCAATGAGATATGGAACTGTACCAGTCGTCCATGGAACCGGAGGACTTAGAGTGAGTTGAAGTTATAATCATAATTGTGTTAAAGTCAAATATAAAAGAAGCGTGATACTGAATGCACCCTTCTGATCTATAGGACACTGTGAAGACTTTCAACCCATATGCTAATGAAGGCAAAGGGGAAGGTACCGGGTATGTACTTCTTCACTCCATAAGCATTTGTGGATCGACTGTTGTAGAACTAATCTGTGTGTTCTTACTACAAAATAATGCATCCATGAAGAAGTGCAAATTCTGAGTTTTTAATTGCTCTGCAAATTTCTTATAGATGGGCCTTCTCACCACTGACAAGAGAATGCACTTTGAATGTGAGTTACATCTAAACTCTATCATTTAGCTATTTGGATTTACATGTTACTTTACATGACTGTTTACTTACGAAACTGCAATTAAGTATGAGGCGTGAGTAAATCGGATTGACTAATGTTGTAGGCATTGAGGGTAGCAATAAGGACATACAGGGATCACTAGACCACCTGGGAAGGATTGATGAGGAGAGGAATGGAGAGAGAATGTTCATGGGATAACGCTGCAGTACAGTATGAGCAAGTTTTCCAGTGGGCGTTCATAGATCCACCAAGGCAACAATAACTAAGAGAGACTCACTCCTGTTGACACACCCTTTAGGGGTTGGCCACATGATCATCTGAAAAATCCTCGTGACGGGTATTTTTAGTCACTATAGTATCTTGACATGTAATGTAGAAGACAAGACCGATAGTAAAAGCCAAGGAAATCGAACTTGTGTTTACTGTTGGTTCTTACATGCAATTTCAAAGAAATTTTATTGTTTTTACATTACTAGAAAAATCTATACTTGTGTTTACTGTCGCAAAAATGAAGCTACATGTATAAATAGCATTAGTGGTTTTACATTACTAAATGTTTGATATGTGTTCCAGAAAATAAATAGCATTAGGTTTTTGAAATATTGATTTTTTTTTTCTTTTTGTTCCAGAAAATATGCCACACTTATGAGTGTAGCATTGACACTTTGTCCACACTTTTAGGTGTGAATATTTAACAATGTTTCCACACTTTTAATTGTAGGCATCTTTTGCAATTTTGCCACACTTCAAGGTGTGGACATTCATAGAATGTTTCCACACTTTTAACCATAGACATTTAGATATTATCTCCACACTTATATGTGTAGGAAAATTTGTCACACCCAATATTACCACACATGAGTAAGTGTGGCATTTATAATTTTACACATTTTTAACCGTGGCCAATAGGCCTTTATAATGTGGAAAATTGAACTTGTTTTTTGTAGTGTTTTTTCTTTCTCGTAATAGGACTTGAATTTTTCAATAATTTGTGGAAGCTTTTATTTTTTGTATCTCCTATTTTGTCAAAGAGAATTTCAGCGTCCATGTATACTTATGTGACCACTGAAAGTTGTAATACATTTAGTAGTACAAAGCTTTTGTTACGCATGTTTAATTGGTTTTACGTATAACACCTCTGTAGTTGTGTAGTTGTATTTTCTTAGGTTGTTATTTCAATGTATGCTTGCATATTGTCTCAAACCCTACAATTCATTGTAACAAGGTACCTATGATGTTATAAATAAAAGTGTGGTCACTTTCACATTTTTTTATAACACTAAAATTTACAAGTCAGCGCAAAACATAATTCTTTCAACAAAAGTGATGCCAAAAGTAAAAGTAATATCATAGCCCATAGGCCTATACATAACTTAGTAAAACACAAATAATAATAATAATAATAATAATAATAATAATAATAATAATAATAATAATAATAATACCATTGCTAGAGGTGTGGGGGCTCAATTGGTTTCGAGGCTCCCCACTAATCTTTTGTAATCCTATGAGTTTTTAATAAAAGTGTGATTTAAAAAAATAAAAATAAATAAATAAATAATAATAATAATAATAATAATAATAATAAAAGGTTGGCAGGTACAGCGCAAAAGCTTACGACACAGGTTTGGTATCCAACTGACGCCATAGGGTGGCCGGGTGGGCTAGTGGGATGCCGGGATAGCACGAGAGCCACCAGCCATGGGTACTCCATGTGGTCTCTAAGAGAAGGCTTTGTCGTCTCTTATGCTGACCACAAAACTTTGTGCGTAGTTGGATCATGAAGCCGAGCATCATTTCTTACTCAAAGGCTGTATTAGTTATCTATGTACAAACAAGCTGAAGCTATGGACTTAACTCCTGAATATCGTGGTCAATTAATATTTTTACATCGCCATTATCAAATGATACCTTAATTAATATGTTTGCATAGCCTTTGGTATAGGATATCCTTACCGCTTTAAGCAAGGAGAACCATGCATTATTACAAGATATCAGATTTTGATTTTTAAGATATGAAAATGGTTTTTAACTTTTAAGGATTTTTTTTGTGTTAAATTCTAACGTTGTATGGGGTCATTTTCAATGTCGCTTTCTCTTTTTACTCAAGGCCTTGCACACGAACATTATTTGTTCGACTTAGTCTTTTACAGTTGGCATACTTTGTATCAACCATCCACTTGTTACACATTATAATTATATCTTTGTCGATGTTGACTAATCTAAATTTTATTCCTCGCAAAAAATTGCATCTAAATTGATATATAGAGGAGTCAAACTTATATACGAACATCATACCTTTAGCACTAGTTTATGCTTGTTAATTCAAAACTTAGTGCAATCGAGGGATTTGTCATATTTGGAAATGGAAATGGAGGTACAAAGTGTGTTTCTGTGAAGTCTCTGAACCTTCGTGGCTCAGTAGTGGTGTTGAAGAAATAATCTAGTTGATAAGTTCATCGGAGAGTTCTACTCTTTAGTGAGTAGACTATGAGCAAGTTCATCAGAAGGGTAACCTTTTAGTGACATCAGAAAGTATACCCTTTCAGCGAGTATACTCATCAACACAAGTATTCCATGAGCAAGCGAACTCTGCTACCAGTGAGCTGATGATGATGTTTTAACCTTGCTGGAGCAATTTCTTTCTTATCTGTAACTACCTTGACCTATTCAATGGGCGGTTTTAAGCTCGGTTTAATGACTCATGATGAATAGGTTTTGTAACCACTTAACTATTTGAAAAATATTATGAGGAGATTAATGACCAATTAATTCTCATAATTCCCTTTTTTTTAACTCTCTACATAATGAGAACAATCTGCATGAAATTGACACAACGAAAAACCTAATCACTCAGAAGCAAAAAAGGTTCTGTGATTTGTGCCTAAATTAAGAATATAACACTTGGTCTTATCCCAAAGAGATATTTGTGATACCCAGGCATTAGGATCGAATATTTTCTTTTGAAAAGTGATTACACGATTATAAATGATATCCAACTATTGATTATCGTCACCCTACTCAAGTTCTCTTAAAAGGACTTGTTTCATTCTCACGGGGAACCTACATAATCTATCGACTTTCTCTTAGAGATAGTTGATATTGAAAAAGGAGACCCTCTCCATAGTCTCCGCTTAGGAAACCAAAATGCACTATTGAGTCTAGAGCCAAGAGATCATCCACAAAATCTCATTAGGACACAATTTGTGAAGATTTACTGTTTCACACAATGTGGAAAGTAAGAATATATATTGAGAGTCCTACGCATTATTCTCGTGGTATTGCCAGAACATCCGAGTGATACTTAAAGTATTCATGATGAAGATGGAAACTCTTCTAGAGCCAACATCAAACAAGCTGTTGGTGGGTGACATGTGAGATTCTTCAAGAATCAAACTTGTGACAACTGGAAAGAAACGATGGGGCGATTCAGTCTTGAATCAAACTTGTTCCAGGAAATGGATTGACGAATGATTTTGCAAAACCTTTCGGTGTGCTCTACAATTCTTTTCTCTTAGCATATCGACTGCGCGTTAATTTCTCAAACAAAAGTAGTTATGATTGAAATTTGATTTTTCTCATAAAACCTTCATCGTATTTCAAAACTCTCTCTCTTAAGCAATAGGCGATTGTTTTTTCAAATCAATTTTTCATCAATCAGTGAATCTCAATTCGTTGTTTCACTCACTCCGTGTTGTCTACTTTGGGACGCTCAGGTTTGAGAACGGCTAGATCAAGCTGCGAAACCCTGTCAAGGAGATTCTACGGAATTCTACCTGATCACAGGCAGTATTTATACTGATCAATGGGGAACCGTGCTTCTTGCAACCCTATTCAACGAAAGTGAACAAAGACACTTTCGTGTGTTTTATTGCTAACTGTTGTTTGCAGGAACATCTGACGATTGCAGCTGATCAAAATTGAGAAGTCAATCCATAACCACATGCTCACACATCACACTCACGTTTAAAGAAATCATGATAATATTTGATCTAAACTTTGATACCATTAAGCAATGCTTCTGCTACTCTGATTCAAAATATGATGATCCAACAAAGTGTGAGCATCTCGATTCAGAAGTCACAAATATCACATGGAGGCGATACAACAAAGGATGATTCAAAGATTTACTGTGGCTGATGATCTCGAAGAAAGCTCAAAGATCACCAATTCATGGAACATTCAAAGACATCCACTGAAAGTACAAAGTATACGGACTTTGAAGAATCACTACTGAAGCACAATGATTGAGGAACCTGAATAATTGAAGTGTACGAGCTCGGAACTGAACTTCATGATTGAATGCTAGGATGCAAATTATAATTTATGGGGTGACCTCCCTTAGGGGGAGATTGTTAGGATTTGGAAAATCCATATAGAAAAGTCGGTCACCCTGAGTCTAGTCTAGCATATGTTAGCTCGTAGACTTAGCTATATTTATTAGTTATTTAGTTATTTAAGTAACATCGTGGAGGACGGACGGGTCTTTACCCACTGTATACCTGATCCACAGCCCGACAGAGGGCGTAATATGTAAAGACTATAAAAGGCCTCTTCCCACCCATGGGAAGAGGTGGAGCTTTCATTCACTTAATCTAACCTTCTTATTTTTCTCTCACTATCTCCCTCTAGAAAGCCTCCCAACTTCTACTTTCTCTCTCTAAAATCTTACATAATTCGAACCATAGATTAACCTTTGTGTGTGTTACAATAACCAATATCTTACAGCTTCTAATATTGGAAAAAAGCTTTTCCAAGGCTTCAAGATCTTGTACAAACTTTCCTCCTCCTTCCATTGAACTTGAATTTCAGTAGGCGAGAGTGTGTGTGAGTATTGTGTGTTAGAAAGCAAGGGATCAATGAAAAGGGTCTTTGTCTGATCGACTATATATAGCTATAAGCTTAATGTCTATATTCAATAAATGTTGCCACTTGTAAACTTATGTTATGAAGATAGGAGATATGATAAGGGACATGGAAGATAATAACATGAACACTTGGAGAAGATAAGATTTTCATGTGAAAATGTTGGTGATTCGAATGGTTTAGAAACAAAACCATGTGCATAGCTTGATATATTTGACCAACTTGTTGAAAATCTAAGAGACATGGTGTAAGAAGATAAGATGGGGCTTAGTTTGTGATAAAACTTAGTTGGTTAGAGTTAGTTTGGTTTGGTTTTATATTATATCGAACCAAAAAGAATAAGAGGAAGGTGTTTTGGCTTTAACTACTTGTACATGGGCTATATAGGATTGTACTTGAAGGTTTAGGAGGACATGTAACTTAGTTTATCCTTTGGTTTGATTTCAATAATTATTAGTTAGGTTTAGTTTAATGAAAATAATAGTTTTGAAATCCATGCTTTAATCACTTGTACCACGAGCTTTAGGGACTTGGAATTTAGACTTATATATTATTAGAAAATCTAATTTGAAGTTTGTGCATAAAGGTCTTGTAATGTGTGCTTTATAATAGGTACACCAAGGTTTATAATAAGATTTATATTAATATTAAGTTTTTATGCATTAAGGACTTGTACATGCGCATGAAAGACTTGTATGTTAATATTTTACAAAAATCATATATATATTAATTAAGGTTTAGGATTTCATTTACATAAAATCATAGAATTGTAAATTAAGGTTTGTGACGGGAAATAAAGTAGAGTTAGGTTTCCGTGCTTTAAAATCTTGTACATTAGCTTTGCAGTGTTGTAAATTAGGGTTTATGATTTAGTTACGTAAAATCATAGTTATAATAAATTAGGGTTTCGTGAAAACTCTAATAATTAGCAAATGTTTAGTTTAAACGTTTAATAATCGTATGTTAACGAAATAACATAAAAGTTGAAAACTTTTATACTTGACACATAAGGATATTTATTTGAATTAAACATAAGGCATATTTGTGTCGGTGAGCACGTTTATTAAGAATGTGAGTTATGTCACACTAGTTGGTTGTTGTGACCAGATTAACTGATAACGTTTAAAAAAAATCGCACGTAAAATGGATAAGCATTCTTTTATTAGAATAGAAAATTTCCAGTGGTTACAAGAGGCTTGGACACTTAAACTTTAAAACAATGAACAAATTGGTTAAGGGAAATCTTGTGAGAGAATTACCTTCCAAGCTTTTTGAAACATATTAAACCTGTATTGCTTGTCAGAAGGGAAAGCAGCACAGAGCCTCTTGTAAGTCCAAAACTGTAAATTCTATCAGTTTACCATTACAGATGTTGCATATGGATTTGTTTGGTCCAACATTTGTAAAAAGCTTAATGAAAAGATGTATTGCCTAGTTGTCACTGATGACTATAGTATGTTTACTTGGGTTTTCTTTTTAGCTAAGAAGGATGAGACTAGTGGCATTCTTAAGTCCTTCATTACTAGGATAGAAAATCTAATATATCATAGGGTTAAAGAAATCAGATGTGACAATGGAACTGAGTTTAAGAACAAGGAGATGAATCAGTTTTGTGAAGTGAAGGGTATTTAACAGTTTAGTGTAGCTAGAACTCCTTAAAAAATGGTGTAGCTAAGAAAAGGAATAGGACACTGATTGAGGCTGCTAGAACAATGTTAGCTGACTCTAAGTTGCCAACAACCTTTTGGGCAGAAGTAGTTAACACTGCTTCTTTTGTGTAGAATAGAGTTTTAGTTGTTAAGCCTCATAACAAGACCTCATATGATATTTTACATGGTAGAACACCAACTCTAAGTTTTATGAGACCATTTGGGTGTTCTATTACTATCTTAAACACCATAAATCACCTAGGAAAGTTTGATGGTAAAGCTGATGAAGGATTCTTTATTGAAATACTCTCTTAACAGTAAAGCATTTAGAGTGTTCAACAGTAGAACTAGGATTGTGGAAGAGAACTTACTGTGGAAAACTAGAAGGGGTGTTGAATAGTTTTATCGATTTTAATTTAAGTTTCAAAGATTTAGATTCAATCTTATGTGAATTCTTATGGATGGATAAATAGTACGAAGCAATAAATAAAGTAAGTAAAGAATGCAAGTAAAGTAAAGGATAGAAAGTAGCGACACAAGTGATTTATAGTGGTTCGGCTACAAGGACACCTTCCTTTCCCTACTCCACTCTCCGAGTACCCCACTCGAGAGTTCAAGCACTATGTCAACAAGCTCCTTCAACTTGGCGAAGAAGCCTCACACCGTCGCTTACACTTTTTCCAGTACAAAGATAAATACTGAGTTCTTCCACGAGGTAGAACCAAACCTTTACACAACAGCTATGTGAAATATGAATTACAAGATATGCTACAGAAATCTTGTGGATGGACAAATTAATCAAGGACCCTTTGCTTGGATGACTTCTAGAGTAGCGTGATCTCGCCTTCGTGAAAGACCTAAAAGAGAATCACAACAAAAGATAGAAGAACTGCTAGAATGATCAAATGATCAGAGGCTAGGAGAGTGAGATAATTTATGAGAGAGTTGTAAGAAGAAGGGTGAGAAACAATGAAGAAATGGCTCATTATTTATAGGCAAAAAATCCTTCTGTCCCATAGTTCCAGCGGATCCCTCACCCAAGGGATCCGGCTGTCTGGGTCAGTTTAGTCCGGATTTTGGGTTGCAAACCGGGTTATGGGTTATGAGCCATGGGTCATGGACTTTGGGTCATGGGTACCCAACAAAATACAATGTATCTAGACAATGGGTCATGGGTCTTGGGTCATGGGTTATGGACATTGAGTCATGGGTCATGGATAATACCCAACATGATTTCATGCATGATGTTATGCAATGGGTCATGGGTTATAGATTAGCTTCATGGGTATGGGTCATGGGTCTTGGATATTACCCAACCTATTACATATTATATTACAACATTTATGTAAATGACCAAATGTATATACTTTGCAAAACAACATGTTGATCGGTGCTGAACAGTCAAGTTTTCTCACGCGAGCTGATCACTTGTGAAAGACCAGCCGTAAGGAACTTAAAACAGCTCACACACCAACTCAATGAAGATCAGAGGAGTATAGTGTTTCCCCAGGTCGTTAAGTCCCAACGAGCTGTGCGAGAATAGTCAAACGTGTAGTGATCGAGAGATTTGAACGGGAAAAGAGATTTGAAGATTATTATAACTAAGGAAAAACCCCATAAACTACAGGGGCTTAAATGCAAAATAAATAAAGTTAAAAAGATAAAATCTATTAAATAAACGCTATCACTATATTGAAAATGATGAACGTTTAAAACCTAAAACTTACGTTTTAAAACAAAATTACGTAAACGTACAAATAAAAAACGTGAAACTTATACAATATAAATCCTAAAAATATGAAAAATACATTTTTACAATCCTAATGATATAAGAAAATTTATAGAAAAGGAAAATTATTTTTATAACTATTTATCTAATTATTATTAATTAAAAACTATT